>BMAW01098819.1:550530-601223 GCA_019974015.1 Nephila pilipes | reverse complement strand
CCATTTTCATATCTTCAATCACCTTTAACGACTGCTTATGTTACTAATCTCTAACACCCCTCGGTCGCTTATGGGCAGTATCTCTCCCAAACTTTCCTCTTCGGCTTATACATAATCCTCATTCCCTCCACTCGTAGTGTAGGAGTAGTACGACCGTGACTGTGACGACCATAAGAGGTAGTGAATAGCACTTACAGCCCCGGTGTGCAAGGGCGGACACCTGCCGTGAGAAAACCGCCCCATTCTCTGAGAAGCCGAAGAAACCTTTCCATCGAGTCCATTATCGACAGTGCTGCCTTACTAGCAGGGGATGCCTCACCTACTGTTACCTAAGAGTAAAGAATGGAGTGCATTTGCCAGTACCGGTCTCCATTCCTTAAAATATGGCCTGTGGAAAAGGGAGAAGTAAATTGCAGGGTTTAGAGGGTGGTTTACATGGTTAGAAGTGCCCTCGAAGTGCCCCGGCCTTTCCATCAGGATGTAGAGTTTTATTAGGTTCTTCGGAAGTTGGTTGTACTTGCAGAGTTATTTCCTGAGTGTTCGGTTTGGGTGGGTCAATAACACTTTTTTTTTCTTTTCCTTCTCGTTACGTGGCGAAAATAATAAGATGGTGATAAGCTCATATAAATCTAGCATGATTGTATTGCACGCGAAACAAACATAAAGTTATCAACTGAAAAGCAGCATGTTTTAAGAAATTAGAATTTTTTTTAAAAAATTTAATACTAATTGCGTAAGTTAAGCACAAGTTGCACAGAGTTAAATGTAATTAAAAATGGATGTGAGAGTTTTACTTTCGTGTGTGCTTTAAAAATAAACATTGAATTGATATTAACGAAGGTGAATATGATCTCTTAACAAGTTTCATCATGAAAATGTTTTAGTTTATGAGGGTTGTTAGTTTTACATCATACTATTATTGGTTTATTAGAATTAGTGGTTATTGAAATAAATCTCAAAAGAATAATGCCTGTATTTTGTAATTTCTTAAAAGTATTAGAACAAAAATCTTAATGTCCCTTATTTACTTTATGCTTCAAATTATTGTTTCGGAATATCGTCAAGAAATCTCATATTTCATTTTTCAATAAATATATTAAAACTAGATATAAACTTATTAATGTTGTTACCATATTGCATGTCTCTTTACTTTTTAACTTATTTACCGGCCTCATGAAATATCCTTTTTTTATTAACTTATGTGAGTATATTATATAACTTTTTGACTTCTTTAATTTACAGTTAAATCTATTTATTTTAACATTGTCTTGCTTTTTATTGCATTATTATATGTATTTGCAATATCTTTATTTTTTAGTTTGTAATAATAGCAATTTTTACTAGTTTAAATTTTATATTTTAAATTTGTTTAATTTATTTTTCTTATATAGTATTGTAATTAATAGTTAGTTTATAAACGTGTTTATTTCGTATATCTATTGAACACACACACACACACATATATATATAGAGAGAGAGAGAGAGAGAGACATGCAGGTGTGAAAATCGCATTTTTTTCCCAAAAAAATTCAAGTTATGTAAATACCAGAGAGTAAAACTTGTAGAATTATGACACCCATTTAAAAAAAAATCATTGTTCAAAAGAAAACAATATTATAAAATTATGTATTTCACCTTTTGTGGAAAAGCATTTTATTGTTGTTAAAAAGCAAAGCACTTAATTATTCAATTCTATTCTTGTTTAAATATTGAATGTACTTCAATTTTTCAAAAATTTTACTGAATTCATAACACAGAACTTAGATATATTATTAGCTACTATTCCAGTTTTCATGACTGATATTCCCTTTTGTGATTATAGAAAACGTAATTAAAATTAAATCTGTATCCAGTAAATTTAAATATTGATTGATTAATGTTTATTAACACATGAATAACTTATAGAAATAAATTGATCAGTCGAAAGGAATGTCAGTTAGGTATTTTACATTATTATTGCCATTTCTACGAACATATAAGAGAAGTTACAGTTTATTTCCAAGCTGTTTATTTATAAATGTTTATGCTGTCAGAATAATACTGGAATTAAATTAAAAATAGTATTCAATTTTAATTTATACTTTGCGGCTTTTTTTTCTTTTCGTAAAAATAACTGTAGTCGTCACACTACTCAATACTGTCCATTGCTACCACACACTCTGTAAGGTTAAGACCTCCGACAAAAGGTTAAATCGCCTCTCCTCCCTTAAAGTCACTTCCTCTCTGCTATTCCAGTTCCGAAATTAATTATGCCCAGCAATGCTTAATTTTATAGCCCTCTAACGACAGGACGCTATAAAACGGAGAGTTGGTCATTTCGGACAGGGGCGTTCTCCTAAACAGCGAAATGGACTCGTGATATGACCTCGTGAAAGGAGGTGTGAACGAGATAGTTCTAGTGGACAAGATAAACTTCAACTGATAGCAGGTCGCCAGGAAAATAAACTTGGAAACTTGAACGGGTTATTTGGGTCCGAAGTCCAGAGAAAAAGTAAGAATGTTTACTGGAGATCACTCCATTTGGGCAGGAATGAGTTAAATATTGTACTTAAGACCTGTGGTGCCAGGTTGTTTGGAAGCGAGCTACTGATAACCTGATATGAATAATCGCAATTGAATACAATTGCCGGCTTTTGTAAGCGGTTTTAATCGAATTTAATGTTAGATATACGATCATAATTGATATTCGTTTTTGGAAGATTGTAAAAAAAAAAGCATTTTGTTAAATAATATTTGTTTAGTTATTGAGCTTGATTGGAGGAGTGTGTCGCAGTAAAGCAAACTTTAGGGCTGTTGATGACGATAGAGTATCAGTCGCGGAAAACGGCGTTTCGGTCTAAATGCAAGCTTATCAATCTTTAAACTTGCTATCTGAAAAGTAAACATTACTTGAATTGATTGATGGAGAAAAAAACATTTGAGGGATAGATAATCTGAAACTAAAGTTTGCTTTGTAAACATATTTCTAAAGAATGTTACTGGTTATTGAAAAACATATAATAGTTATTGTACTTTTGAGTAGCTCATAATTTTTTAAAAAAAAATGTTGTAATTATTCATTGTGGAACATTTTTTTTGATTAAAGACATAGTTGAGTAAAACAATAAACAATATTATGGTATATACATTACCTTAGGTAAATTGTTGGCAGAAAAATTATTTTAGTACGTTCAGTGGGCAGATTATCTTCGCAAAAACTGTTCTGTGCCTAAAAAAAATTTTTTAAAAAAATCTGTGAATCCTAAATGGATTTTCTGCATAAATATTTCATCAACTCTGTGAAAACTATTTTTTGTGCATTTAAAGCATTTGGTATTTTCTAATTATACAGAATATTTTGCGTGTTTCATAGTTTTGAGAAGGGTTTTACTTTTGCGAATTCTAAAGTAGATTCATTATAAAATCTTTATCCTTAGCAGAACAGAAAAATAATAAGCTTTAATTCAATACATTAATATAATTCACTTTATCTCATATGTATTATTTGTAACGTTTACTTCTTTGTTGTACAAACTCATGATATTGAATCATGAATGTTATGTTCATCAAGAACAAATCAGCAATATTATTTTTAAAAAAATCTTTTATTCGTCAAAGCTTTTAAAGTAGCTTCTTGTTATAAAAACTGCTACTTGCATTGAAAGCTTAGAAGTTGATGACCAAAAAAACACCCACCTACTCGCTTGGGTTTATGTCCCGAGAAAAAGCGGGGGTTTCTCCGCCCCTCCCCTTCTCTCAACGAATCTTTTATTCATTTGCTGTGGCACTTCCACCTTCAGGAAAATGCAAAACAGTTCTCCAGGTAAGAGGTTGGAGACAGTTTGGCCGTGATTTAAATCGAGAGCGTAACGAATCTTGAAGGGGGTTGAGAAAGATACGACGTCGTCGTATTATTTTAAATCTTTCTGCGTGCGATGTTTTTGAGGGTTGCTACTTTTAGTGCTGTACTCTCTCCCCCATGTTGTGTTTGCACAGGTAAGCGCAAAATTGGGGTCGTCATTCGGATTGTAAAAAACGCATCCTGTAAGTCGAGGAAGACTTTTGTTCTCGCCTAAGAAGGTAGGATTGCGTGTTTGGTTTTGAATGTTTACTCGGAAATTTTTTACGTTTGTTTGCGTTGGTTCCTTCTCTCTCTCCTCCTTTTCTTTTTATTAAATGCATGAATGTAATTACTTCTTGTGTGGTTGATATGTAGTAAAAGAATTCAATATTAATGTAAAATTATTTGTATGCCTGCCGTTTTAGGCTTTATTAAATAATTAAAAAACCAAAACAAACATTTCGTTCATTATTTAAAGTATAAGTTAAAGTTCATACTAAAAACATAGTTCGATTTCAAAAAGTTTTTTTAATGGTTTCTCAGTGTGGGAAAGTTTTTCCCACCGAATATATAATATACATATATATCATTTAAAAATGAAGTTCAGTATAGATAAAACACTAAATATTATTGTACAATAAAATTAAGCAAAATTTATACAATTTTTTCTATTTAAAAGGTGCAATTTTTTAAAATTAAAAATTTAAATTTGTTTTTTTCTTCTGATTTTGGCTTCCATCCAAGTAAAAAAAAAATTTAAAATTTTGAAAAATAATTCAGTGAGATTCAGGTTATTTTATTGAGGTAAAAAAAATTCTATTAAGGGAACTTTATACGTATTAAAAGTAGCTGAATAACAAAACAATATTTGACAATTTATTTACAGTTATGTTATTTTCGATGCTATACTTTCGTACAAAATAATTGTAATAAAAATGTTCGTCAATTTTTGACATAGTCTTCATTATTAACAACCTAAAATTTCTTTTTGATACCATGTATTGGGAATTTTTTTTTCAATTAAGCCTTTACTCCTCAGGAACGCACCTTTGTTGGTAAATGCGGGCATCATGAACCCAAGATATCCTAATGATCTTTTTTCTCATGGGGTTTATTGTCTTTCGCAAGCACGGGTGACGTGTCCCCGGGATACCCTAGAGATCCTACTCCACTTTCGTCCTTTCATCTTGTCAATCAATTTTTGCTTCCCCCCCTTTTTTTTTCAAGCGTCCAGACCATAGTTTTTTGTACCTTGTTTGACTTAGCATAGCCAGCTTTGGCTCTTGTGTCATAAACATCGACTTTCACTCTCTCACTACTTAACTAGTAATTTAAAAACAATAGAGACTTTTTTGATAAGAAAATTTTGAAACTAAACAATTGCAAGTTCAGAATCATCAAAAACTCTCTGCATTAACATCACTGGATATTAGTTGTTTATAGGTTTTCATGGTAAATTTATATTTGGAAAGATAATTTTTTTCTTCCTGAAATGAGCATTGTTACATATCACTCTTCCTATAAAAGCAATTCATGAAAATGCATTTCTTTTGAATCCCTAGTTAAGCTGATACTATCATTTCCTGAGACTCACTCACCGTGAGCTCCATTGATTAGCTGGTACATTAGTTTTACCTTCCGAAAATAAATGCTCCGTTTGAATGGGTAAACCGTCTTCATTTTCTTCATTCAGTAAGTCTTTTTTATAGCCGACTACATTTTATTTCAAGCACAAGTACTTAAATTATTCACCATGAAGAGCAAACGATCTGAAATTCTTTGTTGCGTTTCTTTCTTGCTCACGTTCATTTTCGCATTCCTTTCCTCCTCCTAATTAAAATTTAAGAAAAGACATGAAAAGATGCTTAGATTGTGTCTTGTAATTTCAAGCAATTTATTTCCAACCTTTTTCTTTTCCTTATTCATGAAAATTCTTAAATTTGTTTCTTAACTCTTTTACACTGTGTGTTATATATTTTCCCGAAATAAATTTCCTTGTCTTAAAGCTTGTAACGAGTTCTCGAGCATTTCCCCCTTCTACTAACTTCTTGAGTTTATTCACTGACCTCTTGAGTTTATTATAATGACACAATCTGATTCGAGAACCTCGCCTTGGGAAAAATATCTCTTTTAAACATCCATTATTAGAGTTCCTTGTTTGTTTTTCTGATAAAGATAACCAATTTGCTGAGTAACTTCAGTTTATTGACGTTTTGAGAAAGAGGAAATCAATAGATAAATGATGACAAACAGAAAAGTTCAGAACTTAAGATGTTTATACATTTTCGAATATCGTAGGGCAGGATCGACCGGCTGGGCTGAAGCGAAACAGAGAACAGGAAGTTTGAAATGTAACATTACATTGTATCGTTTTTGACGATTAGCAGCGCAGTGTTTCCTGCACTGACGAGGCGAAAAGAGGGCGATTTTTCACTGTGCATCGATTTTTATAGAGGGATTTTACTCCCTAGACATAATAGACCACGTGGTATAGATATAGGGATTCCTAGGGACTTCAGCTACAGACAGAAAATCTAGTAGGGATTATTTCTGACAGATTTACGACTATGGGAAAGTGGATTAAACAAACTAAATGAGCGCATGATGAAAAATAAAAGGATAATCAGGAACTGGATCAGGAAATAAAAATGAGCTCTTTACTTTTGTTTTAGAGAATGGGAAAAATTATGAAATTAAATTATTATTAAGAGAAATTACTAAATTAAAGTTAAATTCATTATATATATATATATATATATATATATATTGGAAGGAATAAGTTACAGATTGGACTTGATTAAATACTTGCTGAGAGGAGTGTGAAGGTTAGGGAGAATATTGTGTGTACGATATCGGTATCAGAAATTTACGTGATCGTCGGATAACTGATATTTACTCGGTTCTATTATGCAAGTGTTATTTCATGAGTCGAATGCTGTTTTACTACTATTACGACAAGTAGAAGTTTGAATTATAATCATTGGTTTCTTACATGAGTTAGTAACTGTTTAATATTCGTAATACAAACATTTATTTCTGATTATTCTCTGACAGAGTAAACATAAGTTAAAAATTTGCCTATGTACCTATTCATTGACTGTTTACTTTGTGTATATTGATTATCTTACCACCGAAGCGAGTGTGCCGCGAACTGTTTTAAAAAAGATCTAAATAAAAATCTGAAATAAATGCTAAATTAAGATTTATTAATTTTCAAAAAATAGGTGAGATAGAAACTAAATTTTCATATGTTTTTCTTAAGACCTCTACATAGTCACCATCCCGAGTTATACATTTCTCCCAACATTTCTTGATCTTTTTAAAGCCGTTATCGTAGAACTCAGCAGATTGAACTCTTATCTTCTCCATACTGAATGTTACTTCAACCTACGCTTTCCTTAAACCAAACAAATCAGCACTAATGGCTGTAATTTACAATATTATGTACATAAGGATCAATTCATATGCAGAATGAATTCTATTTAGATGTCTCGGTTATTTTTAGTAATAATTAAATCTTACAGATAACCTCACGTATGCCATGAATAAATACAAAATTAAATAATTATTTGTCTGATGTAAATTACCTAATATATAAAATTAAAACTGTAAATCATTCGCTTGACTTAGGTTTCAGTTGGAATATAGAATCATCCAGTTTAAATCAAACATTTCTTGAATTTTTAAAAAAAGTATAAAAAATTTATAAAACCTTGAAACATGAATTCATTTTTAGATGGGGACTCTTTTAATGTTCTTTCCACCATTTTAATAGCACTTTGCTTCCACTAGAGCTTTCAGTCGCTTAAAAACAGAAATATAGTGACTTATCCATTAACTCGAAGTAGTCTTTTTCGAAGCCTATTACACTTAAGTGCGCTATCCTTTTTTTTTCTCTCTGAAGAAGCATCAATCCGCCAATAACGATGCGAGAAATGAACTCCCATCAAAAAACCACGAAATTCACTTGTCGAAATCCTACCTCTTCTTTCTCTAATGAAGGCATCATCAGCAATCTCACTTTGAAGGATCTACTGCTCTCCATCCTCCCACCTCCTATCCGAGAGTGAGTATAAAGAAGCACGTGTATCGGGAGAAGAAAGATGGATCGGGATTTTTGAAGGCAGGTGCCAGGTAGACGCATCCTCTTGGCTCGATGCCAACCCGATCTGCTTCGGCTCTTTTACTTTGCTCTTATATATATTTTAATGTCTCTTTGTGTTGACAGCCGTCCGCTTGGTCACTACCGATGATTTGGTAGTAACATTACAGAATTGAAAAGGTCTGTCATGGCCCCGGGAGCCAGAGTTTGATCATATGGCTGTCATACTGTATCAGTTTCGAATGTCAGAAAGCCTGTAGAATGGAGAGGTTATTGGGTACACATTTTGTTTCTGGGGAGAGTAGGTTAAGTGTATTCTTTACTCTATTTCGTATTGGATAGAAGGTTAATATTTGTTTTTGTTTACAAAATGCTAAAAATGTATAAGAATCTTTTCGAGAAAATACAAGTTTGCGTTGTAAAAAAGTATAGTATTTGTTAAACGCTTTGATCTTAAATATAAATTATTTGTTATACTTTTTTGGGGGGATGGGAGTTGAACTTAAGAAGCAATTTCTTAAGAGACATTATTTGATGACTTAAATATTATCGTTTTTCCTATTTAATGATTTGAGTCAAATTAATACATTTAATATTATAATAAAACTTAAAGTATTTATACTAGTTTTAATTCCTATTGGTAATGTTTTGCTCTAGCTTGTATATTAAATAAAAGCCTTATTGTGCATTTAATAGCTGAACTCTAAAATGGAAAAAAAAAATGATTTTTTGGGTAAGACATTTAATGTGTAATTCTTTTATAAAACTCATTGAAGGGGGAGTCAAATTTTTCTAGCCATTGAAGTGGAATGCTCATTTCCCCTCTTGTTTATAATGATGTAATTTTTTTATATTATAAATAAAAATCGTTTATAAACCAAGTTGTTAAAAGGCTTTTAGATGTTCGTGAAAAGTTATATAAATTAATAATTTACTTTATTTAGTATAGCTCCTTAAAATTGTAAGTTAACATGCGTGATAATCTACGTCAGTATTCAATAAAATAATAAAGATGGGATTTAAAAAGTTCTGATAACGTTAAAAACAGAGTTTTGTTTTCGAATTTTACATCTATATACAATATAATTTAGCAAAAACTAAAGCTTTTTTCTGTCATAAAAAATTAGTATTTAAAATAAGTAGTATTTTTATGTAACTAAAAAAAGCTTTATGTAACGGTTGGTTAAAGAAATAATTGGTTTCATCTATTTTTCGTATTAAAATTACAGTAAGTTTAAGAGATTTACGATATATTCTATTTAATATATTAGTAAGCAATATTCACTGACCTAGATAATCAATAAATTGTGATCAAATCATCTATTTATCATAGGATAACTGTGCAAATAATTTTATCCATCAAACTCATGTCAAGTTGAAAACAATAATTTTTTGTGTTTGCGTTTTAATGATTAATGTATATGATAAATACTTAATAAATACAATTTCAGTTTCTGTAATTTAAAATGTGTTTATTAAATGTTTTTTATATATTAAATAGTGACTTGTTTATTAAGTTACTTTATAATAAAAGAGACAATTTAATATTGATAAATTTAAAAATTTACTAATTGATATTTTTTAAAAACTTATAAATTGAAAGCCTCTTTTATCTGTATTAATTCCTTTTCAAACAGATTTTTTTTAAATAAAATGTCTCACGCGATATCTCATTAAATTAGGAAATAAATACTGTCTTACTGGATGATAACGCGATTAAACGACACTGAAACGTTTCCCCATTAACCCACCCGAAGCAATTCCGCCCGGTCATCTCTTCAAGAAATTTTTCCAGAATGGTACCCTTCTCCAAGGAAAACGTATTTATGTTTATTGTTAGACACGGCGCAACCATCGTTTGCCGTAATTACTCGCACGTCCCTTACACAACCCCCTCCCACCAATTCCTAAAAGCAGCGTTATCTTCTCAACTATTAGGCAAGAGCGCAGGAGCATGCTGTATTAGATCTTCAGACTTCGGTCCATTTCCTCTTTCTTTTCCTGCAGTAAAGGTGCTTCCAGATAGGTGAAGCTTCTTCGTACACATACCTTCTGGCCTTATCTAGAGGTCCCAGGTGGTCAGAGGAGGGTTCTTATCGGGACCTGGAATCTCCCCGGTTTATGACCAAGCGTCATCAGCTGTGGATGGTGCCTTCTCCTCCTACCCGAATTCTTTCTGGGGTTGTCTACTTGGTCTGTAGAGGAGGGAGGAAATAGGCCTTTGCACCACCCCTCCTCTATCGATCCACAAGGGGGAGGAAGAAGTTACTGTCTGTCCACCCACCCGAACAACCCTTCTTCTCTCGGTGGTCAACCAGTGCCAGGCTACTGCGCAAAGGTAATTAGGCTTTACCGAGGATAGTGGAAATATTTCATCAATCGGCTTTTCCTTAGTTTCTCTCAGCGTGTGGTTCCAAATTGTTTTTTGGGAAGCGGTAAGTGCTGGTGATATACAGAAAGATGGTGAAGAGGAAAAAAAAAAATGGTCCAGTTTTGGTGGTACTGGAGATGTTCGCAGATTCGATGATGAACTGTTATTTCGTACTTGTTTGCAGGTTTAAATAACAGCCCACTATTTTATAGTAATACGATATTCGAAAAGCAGCGTTTTTGGAAAAAAAATTTCTACGCTGAAGCAGACTTAAAAAATTTATTTACTTTATTTTACTTGTTTAAAAAACTCATATTTGGATGAAGAAACTAGGTAGGATATATTTTTTACCTGCATTAGACAAAAAAAAAAAAAAAAAAGTTGAATTTTTATTTTTCATGAATAGATCGCATGATTTTTTTTTTAAAAAAAAAAACAGTGGTCGTCTTCTCCCCGTTTCATTAAATTTATTGTAACATTGGGCGAAGGAAATCTCTTCGGAAATTTTTTTACAGTTATTGAAAGTATCATATTTTATCAAAAAATAAATGTGTAATCACTTTCAATTTAATAATTTCCCCCTTCTTTAGCGCTTACGCGTAAATGAGATAAATCAAACATCGTGAAATCCATAAGTATTTTTGTTTGTGTGCTTTGTTATTCTAAGCAGTACATAAACTTATCTTTGAATTTTACGTTACCTTTCAATGTAATTTCTGTAATGTTGACTCACGCGAAAAAAAAGTATTTTGCACTTACATTGATTGCTTCAAATAGAAAAAATTGTTTACGTTAGTTAAAATTTTAAAGAAATCTCAGAATCAATATTTTCACATCTATGATGTTTCTTTTGAAATAGAATTGATTTTAAATTGCAGATTTCATGTTGTATGAATATTTGAATGCTACGTTCTCTTGTTTGGTTTTAAAATTCCTATTATCAGGAATGTATTTGATCGAAATGTTGAATACTTTTTTGGAAATCGATACAAATAATTAATAAGGATTTCCTAATTTCCCGAAATTTTTATGTCTTTATCCTTTAATGTCTGTATTAAAAGTAGATCATGGCAACTAATATAAAATTTTAATTGTTAATTTTTTTTCACTTTAATCGTTATTGTACTGACTCTTCCCATCAGAGAAGAAACGAATCATTAAACTGCAACTGTCCCTACCAGTTTCCAAAACTACCCTCCCCATTGTTTACTTCCATCAGCTTCGTTAATACCGCGCGCACCAGGTTATCCGATTTTGGCCTTTTTGCGTCACAAAACATTACTTTTCCTTGGTGAGAAATAAAAGGGGACACCTCCATAAAAGAAAAGCGAGAGAGAGAGAAAGAATGAGGGGTGGGGGTGGAATGAGAAAGGAATCTCATCCCGACAGGTGAAAGACACCCACGTAAAAGGACAAGACGACATGGGTAGGGAGACGGGACTAGGTATACGCCTTGGATCCCGAATCCTTTAGATTAAAGACTTGACACCTCTTGACAGCGTACACGTATTAGATATTGTAAGGAATTGTATTGACAATTTCGATCAAGCCAGTACCTCCCACCCCACCTCGGCATCCGGGGGGCTGGAGGAAAGTTGGAATGTGACAAAGTGACGGTTGTCAATAGACGAGACATCTTCGCCTCTTTCCCGTCTTGGACAGGACTCGTATTGTTGAGAAGATTGTGTTTCGGATTTTAAAGGTGCATGTCTCGCCGGTGTCATCAGTATTATTGTGGAGTCGGCTGTTGTCTTCTCTTTAATTCGACCGTGTCGGAACAACTTATTGATGTGTTATTAATTAGCAATTTAATGGGGAATCATTGAGGTCTGGCAAGCTAGATGGAGATGCATTAATACATCAAGGAAAAAAATTACTTTCTATTTTTTGCGATATCGGCTAATTGTGATAGGTTTTTAGTGTTGCAAATTAGATTAGTTGGGGTTGTAATTTGCTTTGGGAATGAGAGGTATTGCTTTAAATATTTTTGCAAGTAATTGTATCTAGTTTACGTGAACCTAGTTCAAATCTTATCGCAGCAATATTGTTTTAGGAAAAAGTTTAGAATACTGAAATTGACGAAATGCAATTTTCACACTGTTAATTTCTTTCATTAGAAAATATCGTCGCAAATATAAAAAATCCTACCCCTGAATTTAGAATATTACTAATTAATTATATGGAATAAGAATAAAGTTTGTTAAAAAAAATTTCATTTCTTATTTTTGTTATTAATATTTCTTTGATTACGTTTAAGAAATTGTGATGTTAATTAAAAATGTAGTATTCAATATTTGCGAAATACTGTAGGAAATACTGTACAGAAGAATGTTTATTGGATAGCTTAAGTACACACAATGTACTGTTTAACTAAGCTTTAAAATATAGGTTGTAGGAAATGCTTGGCACTCTATGTTTATATGCAATCGTATTCCTTAGGATAATTAATTCCTCTCCTATCGGGCTAATTATATAAAAGCTTTTATATCCCTTCGATAAGTGTTTCCATAAGGCATAGTTCCTCATTTTTGAGTTGCTGCTTTTTTATAATTTCTTTTTGAGTTTTTCTTAAATTGTTGGTAATAGTCCTAAAAGTATTTATAAATAATATAAATCTTAATTCGTTGTTTCTTATCATAATGCACTTCAGTTAACAGCAGCAAAATTAACTGGATGTCATTTTAACTCATTTCCTCTTTTACCTCAAAATAAAATCTTTTTCACTCTTCACTTTTACACCGCGAAAAATTCTTAGGCTTCTTCAAAAGTTTCATTAGTATCCATATTCATTTGATGAGATCGCCAACAGTTTATACATCCTGTAGGCTTTGCCATTGCCTTGTATTTGCGTTGATGGGAGCCTATTCTATTTCCGTTGACTTTTTATTGGGGCGTTTTGGAGTGAATGAGTCGTCAAGAGAAAGTGCAGGGGATGGAGACAAATGAGGCAGACGAGCGATCCTCTTAACTAAATTCCTCCTCTGGGAGCTCTTCGTTAACCTTTCATTTGTGGGGGCGATCTTTTACGACTGTCCCCTCTTCCCCCTGAGAAAGCTTTTTTTTCTTTGTCACCGCGGCTCTCTCTTATGTTTGATTTTGAGCAGGACTTTGGTAAAATGGTTTGCGGTTGTTCTGGAATCGTAAATTTATTTGGATATTTATTAGATGGTCATGTAAATATAAAGAAATCATACCACAGGGGAGGGGTAATGGGAAGCAGCAAAATACTAAATTGCTGTAGGAATGCTCAGTGTTTTTACTTATTTCAGAGTAATTGTTTTGATTTTTCTTTACGAAATATTAAGCGATTTAGATTATATTTTGATAATAAAACTTGTTTTATAATGAAACTGTTTAAAATATGTTAACTTCAAATGAAGTATATCATAATTTTTGTTACTTGCTGTTGTTCTTTTAATAATTTTTTTTTTTTTTTTTTTGTATAATTCGATTTTGACTTAAATTTTTTTCGTATAGAATGTATTTTGTTCCTTATAACTTTATAGTCACATTGTAGTGATGTCTGAAATGTAACCTTTTTTTCATTTATTCATGTATAATAAGTTTAAAAGATATGGGTCAATATTCTAACTTTCTGCATTGGATAGTGTTGTAGTACTGTAAACACCATCATAGCAAGTGCAAAATAAGCAGTTTTGAGGCACTGCGTAGTATTTACATTCGTGCTCTCGTATGTAGTTCAGATTTCAATTTAATGAAAAAAAGTTATAAGAATTAGAAAAGATTGACATTGGTTTTCGATATCAGTATTTTGCTATTTACTGTTACAAATTTAACAATCTCTAAACCACAGCTTTTTTTAAAAAATCTGTCTATAGGTTCTCAGGTATTATATGCTTTCATTTTTCTTTTATCAATTTCTAAAAAGGGAGAAATAGTGATTCTCTATTAGGGATTTTTTTTATATTTGTTCTATGTGTATTATATTATTTTTTAATAATCTATATCAACCTAAAATTATTTTTCAATTTTATTCCGATTTTTTAAATTTTTTATATCGCGCATATCACACATAAAAGCTCAGTTAAAAAACTATGATGAATAAAAATGTTTAAAATTATTAAAATTGAAAAAACCTCACACAAGTACAAATATTGTGTAAAACTTCAGAATTAGTAATCTACTCAATACAGTCATATATTAATTCAGTACTCTTAAGTTTCTCCTTTTTACCTGAAGAAGAGTTATTTGATCTTCTAATCATTGAACATTCCAAACTAAAATAAGTTTTAATTCTTATTATTCTATTTATTTTCATTTTACTCTCTTTCATTAAATTAATTTACATTTTTGTTAATGTAGCATTTCTAATTTACATTTTTGTTAATGTAACATTTCTAATTTATATTTTGAGTGTGTCATTATACTCGTATTTTTAAAACTTTAAATTCCAATTATTTTGTTAACTTCATCGTTCTTTTTTTCTTCAATAAAAAAAAACTAATATATATATATATATATATATATATATTGTTTTGAGGGGGGAGTAAAGTATAAATATTTAAATTTGTTTTTCTATTTTTTAGGTAAGTTCGAATTTCCACATCCTAAAATTTCAATTAATTATTTTATGGGTGAGTACAATTTTTGCTTTGTTCGTATTTTAAATTTTTTGAATTAAGTATTCAACTTTTCATGCGTTTTTTTTTTTAAATGATATTCTAAAAAAAACCAGCAAAACTCATCCGAGTTATTTAGAAAGTTGCTTGTATTTTTTAAGAAATAAAATATAATGCAATTATTAATATCAGATTTGTACCTTATAATTTTAAGTTGTAACTTTATTCTGTTTACTAATAACGATATAAATGTATGAGCTTAAATAATATATAGTTTTTATTGAACTTAAATTAAAACACGGTGAGATAATATTTTTTTTTATATATACTGCAAGATTTTAGAATTAAACATAGAAACTAAGAAATAGAATATTTTAAATTTTGTCTGATTAAAAATTTAAATCATTTACTTATTAAAAAATAAACTTTTCTCCCATATAGCTTTCGGATATTTACCTCCGCATTCATTAGTATCGATATATGTAAACGACGAACTATATTTTTCATTCAAAACTTTACTAAATGTGACATTTCGCTTCAATAAAAACTACTTCAGTATTTGGAATAAAATATTAATCTGTCCCAGGAACCAGGTTCAGTTTTTTCTCCTTCTTTCTTGAACCTGTCGTTTTTTTTTTTTTTTTTTATCTTTATTACATATTCTATATTGCTTGAAGACTTTCTAAAAAGAAACTGTTGTGGAATATTTGCGGAGTTTAACTGTATCTCAGTAGCTGGAGAACTGAGTTAAAAACTAGTAGGTGTTTTCCGAATTCGATGCGAAATCTGAATTCTTCGGGGACCACCAGTTCAACGAGAACACCTAAAGTATTTTTTTTATCTCCTGCCGAGCAATCTACCAAAAACCACCATCTTTAAGAATTCAAAACTACTGCTGCAGGAAGTAGAAGAAACAGAAAAATAGGTCTGCATCTGAAATATAAATACTTGTCAATGTAATGGAATCGGATACAACATAGATATATATATATAATACATAGATATATATATAAAGTTAGAAATGAAATGCGACTTACCTAAAAATGCATACGCGATATAAATATAAATAGTATTTCGAAGTTATGCTGTCAAACGGCTGTCGGTTAAGGGAGTGGGTAGCAAAAAGAACACGGAAAAATATACAGACTGGATTTGAAAAGAAAAGAAAAAAAATCAGTTGCGCGCAGGGAATATATACAACAACACGGGAAACAAAACAGGAATGGTAGGGGGGTGCGATGGGGAAGAAAAAAATGTATTGGAAAAAGAGGATTGTTGAATGCCCATGAAAAATTGATTCTTTTCCCGAGATCAATTGGAAGCGGTTACGGAAAAAAGATCCGGACATCGATCCTTAAATCCTGCGGAAATTGAGGAATAAATCGGACTTGGATAGGGTTAAGGAGACTTACTAAAGGTACCTCGGTGATTTTTTCCCCCTCCGTGTATGATTTTTAATTTACTTATTCATGTATGGGGTATGACGTCGTTTCAATTATTTTATCAGTTAAGATTTTATTGTGGCGTATCATGATTAAAAAAAATTTCTGTGATGAAGATTATATTTTTTTTTATGTAAAAATATGTTTGCGGTAGCCAGGTGGTTATGGTTTCGAGCTCATTGCGGCGATGTTTCCGTCAAGTCATGGGTTTTAGTCGTGATACACGAAAAACCCGTCACGCAGAGGGGAATTTTCTAGTTAAATCTGTAGAGGCTCAATGTCCTCACGTTGAGATGTTTAAGTTTGGAGAATGGGGTGTCAGCTCAGGTATCGTCCTCGTCAAAATTACGAGATCCACCACTTGCTTGCTCGTGTGCTTATTATTGCTGTGTGAATAATAAACATTCAAATGATAAAAAATTTCGTTATTTTAATAATGTACTCAGCTGTTTGTAAAGATAAAATTGTAGAATGTAAGAGAGAATTCAGTAAAAACTTTCTTTTCAATCCGAAAAGATATAAAAGTAGTATGAATGAAATTCATTCCGCACAGATACAGATAAATTGAGAGTTCAGATGTATGAGCAAATTACTACTTCATTCAAGAATAAATAACAATCACTTTTATTTGTTTTTGTTTATATGCGTGAGATATATTAATGGAAAAGGAAGAAAAAAAGAGGGGGGGGGAGAGACTTGAATTACTTTTGTTAAAAGTGTCTTGAATATTTCCATTTTAATTGCTATAGTAATGCATCCACTTTTATTCTGTAAGTGCATATGTTCTACTGGTTTTTTTTTTTTTTTTTTTTTTTACCGTTTATAATGTTTTAAAAATTTATTTTCCCAAATCTTTAAATTAAAATAATTAAGACATAAAAAATTTTAATATCGTAACATTGTAACTGCATAAATCAACAGAAATTGCTCTTTTGTATAGTATTTTTTTAGAAGTCAAGATGTTTAATTATTAATTTAAGAAACAAACCTCGAAAATAAATCCATGAATAAATTTAGATTTTTGTTAGCCGTAATTGAATTAACGATCATTTAAATTTAATGAAAAATATTTTTGTTCAAATGAACTAACCATTGTTATTATTATGTTCTAATTATTTTTAAGCTTATCTCTCAAATTGAATATTAAGCAGTTTTATTAACAATTCTTCACCTCTGTTTCTTCTATTTTCTTTCTTCATGTATCTTTTTTTAAATAATCTATTATTTGGAGTAATATTTGAAGTTAACACCCCATTTTTGTCAACTGACAGAGCTTCGAAGTTTGTGTAAAGAGAAATATTTTTGTCACTGAATATGCTGGTTCTTTTTCAGAAATTTCATTAAAATGATTTCTGAAATTTTACAAGAGTTTAATTAAAACATTTTGTATTTGGATAATGATTAATTTAAGTACCGCAAAAAAGTGCGCTTGAAATTTAAAAAAAGGAACTGAAACAACAAAAAAAATATCTCGTACTCAATTGATCTTCAAAGTCTTTTTGTTCTGAATTTCAGTCTCTTAACCTGTGAAAGATGAAAAATATTGATAATTTTAAATCTTGAAAATTTCATTAAAAGGTCCTGTAATGTCATTTTTCCTAGTGATCCTCTAATGCGCGCGACTAACTTTATATATTAATAATATCCATTTTAGTATACTGTTTACTTAATAAGGTGAGTAACTTGTGTCTATGACTTAATTAATACAGCGATTAATATAACGATACTTTAAAATTATATTATAATCTAATATGGGTCATATAGAAAGGCAAAAGAATGAATTGCATAGCACTCTTTCCCACCCCGTTGAAATTTAACCCTCTTTTAAGACGAATAATCTCTTCTCTACTAACCCATTTCTACACCTCTTAATTAGAACAACGTTTCGGTGCTTTCATTTCACCGTGCGGACTAAATAAAATGGTCACAATTATCCCACTTTAGCGGGTACTTTTAAGCATAACGCTGAGCATTCGGAGTCGAAATAGAGATGGATGTCGTCGGGAACCACCAGAGGTCAGGAAAGTCGTCAAAAATTGAGGACGCATTTATCCGGAAAGTATGGAAGTCGGAACGCATGCATTATTTCCGTTTTCCGTCCGGTTCAGAAGCGATAGCAGATGAAAGGTATTGCTGAGTTTATAATAACGTAAGTGGGGTGGGAGGGAACTGGATAAGATGAAGGGGGGGGGGGCGCAGCAGAGAGTAGATTCGGAAATCGTGTTTTCCCGTAGGACTTCCTTCTTCGAAAGAATGTTTTCTGAAACTTGCCGTTGTGTTTTTAAGGTCTCATTTCGGGACAGGAATGGGAGGGATAGATCTTCTTTTAACTCAAAAAGGTAAAAGAGAATTATTCTGATCACTTTTTTTTTGTGATGTTATTTTCGTAGTCTTGATTGTGATGGAAAGGATTACTTTTGTAGTGGAATTAAGTTATCAATAATTTATTACGTGACAATTTATTTTTTTCCTTCGAAAATAAAAGCATTTTGAAGTCTTTTTTTCTTTTTTTTTTTTTTTAAATTTCATTTATTTGGCTGCATCGAGAAACTAGATAAAATAAAGTTGGAGAGAAAAAAAAACGCAGTTTTTTTTTTAAATGTAATACATCGAAAAGGAAAGTAGATGTTAATGTAGATCAAAGTATTAAACTGGATTAATCACGTTAAAAGAAAAAAGTTATGTTTAATGTTATTAAGCATGCTTGTAAAATATCGCTTCTTCCATTTATAAGTAATTGTTTTCGCTTCATTGTCCTATTTTGTCTGAGTAATTTCTCAGGTATTTACTTAATGAACACATTAATTTAATTTTTATTTAATTTTATTCAAAATCACTTTTTCAAACGATTATTATGTGAAGAAAATGAACAAGAAATAAGATAATTTTTATTGTTTGTTGTAAAGAAAAATAATGTAAAACGTGATTATACTTGTACGACTAAAATTGTTTTAAATTTTTGGTTAACAGTTTAAAAAGAATGAAACTTCGTTTTTATTTTCATAGTCATATATTTCTGATACATTTGAAAAATCATGTGTATGGTTAAATTTTAAAAAAATTAAATAAAATTTTGATTATGAGGATTAAAACGATATGTCATAATGTTCACCTCAGATTTATTCAGTTAATTCGGATGGATTATTTAAGAAGGATTTATTTCTTCTTTCGTTCAGTTTTGGGAATTGATTTTTTTAATTCTATTATATTTGAGCTTTTAAAGACTATGCACATATTTATATGTGCGACTTTTCATTCATTACTCTGTACGTCTATTATATGCATAGAATTCTTCTAATATCATTAATATAATTTAATATATTTTAAACCAGGAGATTTAGCTTGAAAACAAAGAAGATTCTTTTTTTAGAATACTGTTTGATTAATAAGTGCATATACAAGTTGCTCAACAGTGTACAAGATGCTCACAGTTTGGCATTCGCAATAGTGATGGCAAGTTATTTACTTTAAAACGCAAATAATTTATAGTCAAAACGAGATTTAACATTTCAACTAAAGCCTGACAAAGACGACACTGCACATGTATGAATATTTGGGATTGCTACAGTCAACATACATAGTCTCCTTATTCCACTAACAACAGGCGGATCACAAATCACGTCAAATAAACGCTGATTTACACGAAAGCACAAGTAAATCACTGAAGACTCTGTATCTCAATACTCCTTTCAGAATCTACTCGACATATAAACTCATTCATTGCCTCTCTGATTGTGAATTTTGTCAGATTCCAGTGTATTTAAGTTATTATATACGATTCTAAATTTGAAACTCGAAAGAAATTTATATCTTCAAATTTCTTCGAAAAAATAACGTTAATATACTGAGTATTGTACTGCTATACGAGGATTATTCAAAAAGTACACGTTTTTGAAGACAGATGAAGTTGCGGAGGCAAGTTTGTGTTACAGTTGTAATCTGCCATTTGTTAAACGATGGCAAAACAAATTTGACGCTTCTTTGTGTCAAATTTGTTTTGATTTGGTTGGCCATAGGTTAGTTTTGATTTGGCAGCCGTTTGGTGTAAAATCAAAATTTCGATTACTGCCTCATCGAGTTGTCGTCGTCTTTTGAGTCGAGTTGTCACCGTCAATGAATTCTGAATTCATCATTATATAACTTAAATAACGCAGTAATTTATGCAAAAGTTGTGTCCTGTGAATCTGGTATGAAGTCTTCGATGACGGTCTTATCGACCAGGAAAGTTAATTTAACGAATTTTTAAGATGCGAAGGGTTCCGTACTCGTGAACTTCTTAGAAAAAGGATCAATAGACTATAATAGACTAAAGTGCAGTGATGGTTACCTCACTCAATACGGGTACTTTTTGAACTACCTGCGTATAAAATGATCAGCATTACCAAATCTCGATTTTCAATTTCATATGCTTCTATTTCGTTTGATGTTTTCTAGAGAATATAACTCTTATTGTAATTAATCATCGCAAGCTGCACTTGATTAACTTAATTTTCAGTGAGATCAAATTTTTCAATTGATTAAAATAATTTACAAATGCTACTTAGTGTTGCCTGTGAAAGCCACACGTTTTCAAAGGAAAATGGTACGAGTAATACTGTCTCACAGTGGATAAAATTTATTTAGGATTTCGATATCTTTGAGCAGATTTAGGATAAATATTAAACTATCAGACATTATGAATAATTCTACTTTTTATGAATATTTTGATTGTATTATTTCTTGTATATTTAATCACGAACATAAATGGTGAAAAAAATATTAGAAAAACACCTGTTTACTGACAACTTTTGATTTTTGCTACTCAAAAAATCGATTGAAAAGTGTTTTAAAAAAGCAAAAATTAATATTCTATCTCGTATTTGATACGTAATCTTTGAAATCTTTTACGTAGTAATTAATTTTTTAATTTTAGAAATTGCCCAAAATAAAGCGAATACCTCAATTTTTTAAAGTTCACTGGCATAAAAAATAATTAGTATTACAGAACTGGCATTTGTATTACAGTTTTGCGAAAAAAGTCATAATTCTTATTTTTGTGCCACTTTTGACACTATGTCACTTATTACTCTCTGTTATCTCTATTTTAAAATAATTCTGTTGACTAAACATGCTGATTTTTTTTTTTTTTTTTTGGTTCTTTTCTCTCAGAAAAATCGCAAGCTGGCAAATTTAATTATATAAAATGGTTATAAAATATTTTTCTAAAACAATTAGAAATATTAATGTGGGAATTAATGAACTAAAACAACAGCTTCTCTGTTGTTTTAGTTCATTAAGCAAGTAATTTATTAGAACTGTTGAACAAATTATGCATATATAACCCTCTCTTCTTTGAAAGATAATTTTTTTTTTATTTCGATTTCCTCTATGTATTGTATATTGTTATGCTTCCAAAACAAATGAAGGGTGAAAATTTCCTAATTCCCATTAAACACTCTGCCGCAGAATTAATTTTCAATATCAACTGTATGAATGTCTCGCCATTCGTCCAAGTCCAAACAGGATCTCATTTTAGCAAACTGAAGTATAGTGCGCATTTTAACCATCCTCTTGATTAATCTCACGTTTAATACCGTAAACTGGCAAATTTTCATTCGCGGTGTGTGTTCTCCTCGGAATCTCGTAATAAAACTGCCAAATGCGGGCTTCCAAAATTTAATACGAAATTTAAAGCCATTTCGAAATGGATACACTTATTACGAAGCCACTCTCTAAAATGATTTAAACAATAACTTAGAAGCCGAGGGTAAAGCTCCTAAATATTGGGAGCATATTTGAAACGCATATCCTTGTGCAAACATTAATTTCGAAAGGTAATAGTTCGTATTGAGCTCTAAATACGCTCTGTTCTAAGTTTAATGAGGTTATAGAGCATAATTGCTTAGTAAGCTGCAGGGATTTAAAATGAATTCCCGATTCCGGGATCGAACATATTTTGCTGCGTGCATCCCCCTTCACTTTCATTTCACTTCATTTCGTGGGGAGAGTGGCAGTGCAGACCCCCTGCAGTGTATAAATTTAGAATGGAATTCTAATACTCTGTCGTCTTTATGTTTGTGGATACTATTATGTTCTCTCGTATTCCTTTATTTATATGCATAGGCTATAGTGTTTTACAGTAAATTTTTCTTTCTTTGAATAGTTAACGATATAAACGTTGAAAAAAGAATGCAGATAATTAAGAAAATTCAAAATGCTTTACATTGTATGGCATTTCTCGCTAATTTTGCCGAAGAAATAGTATATTTTGATAAATATATATTAAAAAGAAAAGTTAAAATTTTGTTGGCAAGGTTGGGGCTTCGAGGCTATTTACGATTTTCTCTTCACTAACCTTGGGTATTTTATCGTAATTTGAATTGAATGAAATTGCAATTTCTTCCCCACCCAAATGAAACTTCATAAGCTAAATTAAATGAAGGAAAGAGGTGAAGTGAATTGAATTAGAGATAGTGATATATAAATGAAATGGAACTGAAAGGAAAGTGAAAGGAAATAGAGCATAACGTGAGGCAAAAAAATGTTTGTATTAAAGCATCGCAGTTACTATTTTGGACTGAAACGAATCTTAGTTGAAATACTAAAATAACAATCGGATGTTTGCGAGAAGTGGTTGAATCAGAATGAGTGAATTGGAGCTGAGACTTTATTAGTTGATCATAATTTAGAATTGACGAGTTAAATGGGATTCGAGAGAGTGATCTAATCTATTCTTCAGTAATTATTAATAAAATATTTTATCTTTCTCCACGTACCTTCCATTGAAGTTTAATAATTGTTTGACTGTACAATTAGAAGAAAAGATCGCCGTAAAATCAAATAATGTTATATATGCAAAATTAGTTATATATACAAAATTAACTAAAGACTTTAATCATGTAGCGTAAAATAATTAATAAAAATATAATGCACACACACACATGTTTTGAATCAACGATTTTTTCCGCTCGCGCAATTGGGTATATATATATATATATATATAAATTTTTGCTTGAATGTTTGAACTTTACGTATGCATCTTTTTTAAATGTAACTTAACAAATTCAAATTTTATATGTTATGCTACAATGCATATATATATATATATATGGTGTTTCATTTTTTACAAGCGAGCGAAATATATTTTTTTCTGATCTTAAAATTTACTGGGACGACTTGGCACTCTTTGTCGCCAAGTAAACTTATGTTTAAAGCCACTTACGCGATTGATTCTCTGCAAGAAGTTAAGTAGTAAACACTTGGATATAATATGATTATTTATTTTGATTTCCTAAATTTTTATGTTAAGATGTAAATGGCTATCATTCCAACGGAATACATGTTTGTCACATTTTTGTATTTGACTGAACATTTAATATTTTTTGCGGAAAAAAGATAAAAGTCTATAATATAGTCCTATTTTGTTAATACGCTATTCTTTTGAAAGTAGAATTTAATTTTACTATATTAAATAATATTAATCGCGTGTGTCTAACGATTCATCTTAGAGGGAAACGAAATTAAGTTTAAACACATCTGCAGTGGCTAGAATCTATCTGAATTTCATTTCATTTAATGGGGTAAATTTACAAATAACTGGTGCCGCGTCAAAATCACGTGATTTCTACATAAACAAATCGGCGTGGTTTGTGTTAACATAAGATTTCCCTGAATGCAACTGAATACATCTTGTTTATTCAATTTATTTCGATTAATATATTTTATATTATTATATTTTTAAATTATTCAATTATATCTATTAAACAGGAAATAATCTGTGAGTATATATTTTATATATATCTTTTATCTTATTCTCGTTTAATTATGTTGTTAAAATGTCGTTCGCTAACCTAAGCCTTTCTATATTTACTTTTGGCATTCGTTTTTATACTTATAATTTAAGCTTTAAATTATTTTCTGCTTTAAAAAGATACATTTTTAAAATGTTAACTATTATTTCATCTATTTTCACCTTTTTGTTTTGACTAAACTTAGTTTGTATTTCAAAATAGAGATTTTTGATATTTATAAAATAACTGTATAATTAGATCATAAAAAGTAAAGGCACCAATATTTTTTCTAGTATCGTAATTTTTCTAAATCGTCTGAAAAATAAATGTGACTAGTGGAACTGTAATCAAGCACTTCTAAATTATATTATCTTTCATGTATAAAACACTTTTTATTTATCAGATTAATTCTGATTAAAAAATAAAGTAACATTGGATTTAAATTTAGGATTTAGCGATTTTCTCTTTTAATCAAGATGCATAATTAAGCTGTATATATAACAGTTATACAGAGATTTATGATATAAATAGTCGTAATTTTGTGTTTGAATTAATAGGTTTTTTTCCTTAAAAAAAATTATTTTGCAGACAATATTAATTTAATCATATGTGATTATAATGTTTTATAAAGGAATCAATAATATTTAAGAAAAAGAAATGCGAATATGTAAATTCTTTATACAATATCAAATTTAATAATTTGCTAGCATTAAGATTTTCCCTAAAATTTTTATCTTTTTCTTATAAAAGGAACAATATCTTTTAATGAAAAACTATTTTTATTGATATGTTTTAATATAAAATGAAATGTAGAAATTAAAATTCTGACTATGTGAATAATAGACACGTATCAAAACTTATATTTGTGATAATTAATATTATTTTTAAAATCATATATAAAATGTTACTTTTTAAAATTGTATTCTTAATGCAGATGATAACGTAGGGGGGGGGGGAAATCTTAATTTTGAGAAACGGAGTCTTGGATTTTATAAATCTTGAATACAGCTTAATAATATATCAAGTTGTGTTGTCGTGCAAATATGATTCTTGTTTCTTCCCGCCAACACTACAACCTCTGTTTTACTTTGAAATTCTTCTTGGCACATGTTAATTTTTTAAAAAATATTGTTCAAGAACTTCTTAAAGTTAATTTCAGTGGTTAAAGTGTGTAAATATACATTATATAAATATCAAGCTCTTTTATATTATACCTGAATTATCTTATAAATTCCATTGAATAATAAATATTTAGTTCAGAATTTTATGGACTGAATGTGATTGATTGGATTGTAAATAAATATGTTTATCGATTAAAAGTGCTGGATAATATGCTTGGCCTTATATGGTAAAAATTTATGTGTTTTAACAATTTGATGAATTACATATAAATATAGTGTTTGTACAAAAGAAATTATTTTATTTATTCTGTGTAATGATTGTTGGAGTTCATGACATAGAATAAAATCTGATTATACTGCACCAAATATTTATTTTAATTTTTGCAACATTTTTTTTTAAAATCGTATTATAGAAAACCCCAAGATATGAAATGTTTGTGTTAAAATCTTAAATATTATAATAAATTCCAATTTTGTATTACAACACAAACAAGTTGAGATGCCATCCTACAAGTCAGATAAGTTTAAAACAGATGAATAAAAAAAATGTGAAACAATGGTGATGAAACACTAGAGAGTCAATTATAATATGATGAACAATGTTTGGGACATGACAAGAAGGATGCCAGACTAGACTGTGAACATTTTGATTCAAAATACACATTAAATTTGTGTTTAGATTAAAACCAGGTTCTTTAAGAAAAGTATATTCTAAAATATCTTACTCCTGTCGTAAAGCATCTGAAATTTATATATTTTCTTTATTCTAGATTATTCATTCAAGAATAATCTGGAATAAAAACTATTTTTGTGAGCATTTCATTCCGTACGTATAATTTCTTACTTTATCATTGTCATACAATATTATTGGAACGAAAAACTGATGCACAATAGCTCTTTTAGAGAAGTAAAACCCTAATATCTTAAAATAACAAGATATAATAAAATGTATAATAATTTTTAGTCAATTAAAAAACAATTTAAATTACATTAGCTTACACTTATGAAGTAAAAAAAATAGAATTCTTGTCGAACATCATTGCTGTTTAGTCATATATAAAAAAGAGTAACAAAGTGGCCCGATCGAAGTGGGACGGTCGAAATTTGATAATTATTCTGATGAATTAACAAAGCAGAAATCATATAAATGCTTTATTTAAACTCGACGTTCCAAATGGTTTGTAGTCTTCAAAGAGGGAACCATTTTACACGAACAACGTAATGCTTTATTTATGAATGAAAAATTGCAACTAAAAGACATATTTCTTACTTTTAAACGATTATTTCAATACAGTTAGAAAATATTAACGTAATTTGTATCAAATTTAGTTCCATATACATAATGTATGAGAGATACAGTAAACAATATTCAGAGCCATGTTTGCGCACTTTTTTTTTAATTATTCAAAATTATGTACGCATTAAGTTAGACATCAGCTAGAATAATTAGAATCAAAACATTTCTATAATACTATATGTTGTAACAGAAACGAAACATTTTCAAAATATTTCTCAAAAACATTACTTGGAACAGTTTTACACCTAAAATTAGTTTCATAATACCGAATAGAAATATCTATAAAGTTCAGAATTAGATAATAAAGTTATACAGCGCATACTGAAAAATTTGAGTTATATGCCTTTTATTATACTCTAGTTTTTCAGATTTTTTTAAATTTGTCTCAAAAGATATAGTGTAGTAAATAATGACTTTATAATTATATTTTGTTCACGTAACAAGCATTAAGTTTTATTTTGAGTAATTATCTGCAGTTTTTCATTTATGAAACAAATACATCATAAAAGGAAATTTCACAATGTGTTTGTGTCCGTATACTGCTAATAACAACATATTAAAAATCTAAACATTCCTCAAGTAAATATATAATCTTAGTGAATAATATTTTAAAGGATATAAGGAAAGAAACAATTTTTAAATATTGGTACATCGCAGTTAAATTGGGACGTTTTCATAATAATAACAAATTATCTGTGTGCACTGACTGTAAACTGTATTTTGGAACAAAAATTTATAGAAAAAGTAGTGTGATGACTTATATCATGTGATCATGACATCATATGAATTCAGTCTATTGTTTTTCTTGTGTTGTATTTCTTGTGTTGTGGTTTCTGAAGATAAGTAATCAGTAAATTTATCTGACTAAATTTACTTTCATTTTTAAAAAGGTAATATTTACAATAAAGTTGCAATTCACGGAAATCAACTTTTACAAAACATAGATAATCAAAAATACATACACTCAAATTTTAAACAATGTAAACGCAACGAAATAGATTTAAAGCATAAGGTTTCGTCTACTGGTCATTTTGATTTCGCGAACTTATGCTAATCCTACGTAATTTCTTCTACCGTTCTCAAAACTGTTTTATCTGTTTGATTGCAATAAAGTGCTTCCGAAAGAGCAAAAAATAATGAAGGTTTCTGAGGAATTACATTTTCCCTCTGATTTTTGTTAATATTTTACAATACTTTTTTAAGACCGGAAAACTCACAAACGAATCATTAAAAGAGCGATAAAAATATTTTTAAAAATCGAAAGGAAAATATTTCTCAGAAACCTCCATTATTTTTGTTCTTTCAGGTGCACTTTATTGCATTCAAATAGATAAAATAGTTAATATTTGAGAACGGAAGTAGAAGTTCCATAAAATGAACTTAACGTTCACGAAATGTTAATCCTATGGAATTTCGAAGCAGGCCGTTTGACAAAAAAGACATTTGAGAACTGGAGAGAAATTTTTAGCTTAATTAATTTCTTAAGTTATTTGAGTTTCTGTTTTATGAGGATCCATAACCGTAGCCTTTCTTAATCATTCTTTCAATTCGATTTGAAGTTTCTACAAATACAAGTCGATCACATCTTGGCTTATTAGAAATATTACCTTGTTGCTTAAAATTACATTTCCAAATATTTATTATTCGACGTGATAGTCTAAATTTTGGAGCAACGTCATTATTAGACTCAATTTTTAAGTAAGTAATATTAATTGGAATACCAATGGAGTATTCTTTGCCTTTCCTGATTTTCATTTTATCTCTAAATAAAAAATATTACTAAGAATTGAATAATAAAAAGACCAAAATTTACTTTCTTGTGAATTAATTAATGTTGTCTAAAAAATTTTTCATAACTTCTCAAACTTGAAATGTTTGAAATTAATAAATATATATAATTCGCAGTTTTCTTAACTAACGATAAAACCATATTTGCAGTTGATAAAATTATGCAAAACTTGTTATCAAAAATAAGTAATGCATTTGAGATGCAGTTCATATTTGAATTGTCAAGTCTTATGAGCGTTACTTTATAAAATAAGTATCAATACCTTTCGATTTGTTTTTCATTGAATATGATTTTTAGCACCGTTGTTTGGTTACTATATTTATTTTTTAAAAATGTAACTGAAAATATAATTATATGAAACAAACTTTTCAGAAGACATCTATGAGCAGCGAAATAATAATCTAATCACACATTGCAAGATATACTAATTAATTTTTTTCATTCAAGGCCATAAACATTCGCATCTTATGTGTTTTATTAGTTTAATAATTTCTTTTTATCATTTAACAATGGGAATAATATATTTTTAAAATTTAATTTTGTCTTTATGTATTGTTAATGATAATATAATCTGCATTATGTCATTTACTGCTTTGGTGTGTTATTGTTCAACGATAATCATTGAGCTTTCGACATGTTTTAGTCAAATTTTTAAAAATTGTCAAATTCTGCCAGCCCTTTCTCCCCAGTGCGTGATGTGCAGCGTCGACAGTTTACCTTGTAATTCGGTCTCGTCGTTTTCTGGTGTGTTTGGGAAGAGGGGGGAGCTGAAATATTATTGTATATGAGTCACCCATACGGGACAGCACTATAACACCTCTTGGTGGCTGCCGGCTTCTTTTGTTCACGCTACCGGTCGCGGGGACGATAGGTAACACGGTAGGGTTTCCAGAAGTGACTTTTCTTTCGCCAATGCATGCTATCGAGTATTCATTTGGCGTCATTTCCAATGATTAGAAACAATATCTGAATTTTATTTTTATTAGCCTCTAGTTAATATATTTGGATAAATTTGACATATATGTATTTTTTTCATGAGAATTGATATCTATTTGTGATCAGGTTCACAAATAGATCTTTCATGTTTTGATGAGTTTTATAAAACGCAAGTAAATAAAGTCTTTCCTTATATTTAAGGCTCCATTGAAATAAAATCTGAGGATTTATAAAGCAGATTACGAAATAAATGCTCTGATAATCGATTTTTTTTTTTTAATTAGCTTATATTTTAATTTCAGGAAAAAATAATAAATTATTGGATCATTTATTTTTGTTTGATCACTGGAAACATAAAATTGACGTTTTAAATCTTTCCCTTGAAATATATCGGATTTTAAAGAATTTTCGCTGAAAAGTCTGAACAGAATTTATGTCGAAACCGGTTGATTCCTGAACATTTTGTGAGAAAAACGTATGCAAGTTTTTGAAACCCTTTTTCGTTTGTTGCATAACTGAAAATAATTTGTTGTTTTTATTGTGCATTAAGAAATGAATTTTAATGAAACTGTTTCAAGATATTTACTAAAAATTGGTTGGTTTTTCTATGTGTTGAGAAAGCAAAAAACGCATTTTAACACAAATGGAATTTCGTGTTGTCATCCTTCAAATAGCAACATTGTTTTAATTGAAATAGCTTGTTAATCTATACTTCTGCAATAACAAAGGAAGAAAAATTGTTCTATGTAATGTTTAAGAGCAGATTTAACCACCAAAGGTGCTAACTTTTTTTTTTAAAAAAAAACAATTATTAAATTATTAGTTAAATATTAGAATTAAAACAAACGATAAATTATTAAATTGAACATATTTTAAGCTAAATTCAAATATTTTTACCGTAAATTGAAAACAAACGTGCATTTCATAATTTATTTTGAAATGAGGTCTGGAGACTAATTTATACACTACCTGAAACAATAGCCCCTTTGATGACCAATTAATTAGTTGTTTAAATACAGAAAGTATATCGCATGTTTTCTATTACTAGAGTTAAACATTTCTTCTACGGGTAGTAAATTGAAATTACATTTGCATGGTTTTTTTTTCTTCTTCTTTGAAATCGTAAACTCGATTGCAAATCATAGATGGTAACTCTATTTGAATAAAGATTCAATGAAATTAGAACAAAATTTTCATCGAATTACAGCCAACTTTAGTTGAATAGCTTTATGTGTCTTGTGAAAAGCAGAAATATTTCCTTAATATCCATTTCTATATTTATACATAGGTTAGTTATGCATTTATTATTCAGTATTTAATTTCAGAGAACATGAGTGGAAATTTTCATTTGCGTTATTTGTGAACTAGTCATTCCTAACAGTTCATGAGAAGGAATGGTTGCGTATTATCCACGTAATTTACATGTATCATTAGATTGTTCTTGAATGAATGTTTATGACCTTTTTTTCGGCGATAAATCGCCTAAAATTGTATTTATGACTTTCGAGGGGGAGAAGTTAGGGACTCTGAAGTTTCGATGGCTAGAGGATGGAGATGAGTGTGTGGGAGTACAGTGGGGATGGGACAGGAAAGCCTGAGGTGAATCGATCACCTGTGCACGTGGAGGTCGAGTGGGCAGGAAAACCAGGGACAGAACAACAGAAGGGTGCATTGACGTTAAGGGGGACACGTGCCCTGCGCGTGGCTCTCTGGATTAGGCATTGTCGTTATCACCCTCCTCCTTTTTCTGAATTCTTCCGTTCCATACCTAGCACCTCCCGTTATGCGTGAGTTTTTTCATTATTTTCTTTTTCCTATCCCCGTTCGCATAAGTCGTATTCGTTCCATTTTCTCCCTTTGGCTTTTTATATAGGCGATTATTATTCGTCGATTATTTAAGAGATATTGTTGGGGGGGGGGAGTCTCTGGAGCTATACAGTTATGATAAACGAGACAGTTGGGAAGATTTACTTTTGGGGGAGAATGGCATTGGCCAAAAGCACCTTTAGTAGAATTGTAAACGTGGTTCTGCTGAAACAATATTCGTTGTATGTGGTATACGAATGAATTGAAAGGTTCGTTTTTCTATTTAATCTAGTTCGGTTTTTTTTATTTTAATTAATCTCTTTGTTCAGGCTCACTTTTTTTTCGTACTATTAGATTTTTAGCACACTATTCATTACTCCATGTGGTAAATTACATACTCGCATGATTTAAAGGCTGCGTTAAGTATAAAAATAATTTTAAAAATTCTGTCTGTTTAGGTAATGTTTATTGACCACTTTTTATTACTTTTTTCAGGATTACGAAATTCAATGAATATGCCACAAATTTTCAGTTTTAAGCATCTAAATATTCTCGTAATTTTTACAATTTTTTGTCAGCTATACGTATAGTTTGCACTCGCAATGAATAAATAAACAAATAGTAAAAATGCTTTTTTAGAGAAATGTTATAAAAATTCTTTGAAGTGGGTTGAAAGTTTTTCTATCAACGTAAAATATTTTAAAGATACGTTTTAACTGTTGCCATTTTGGTTCTTTTATAAACATTTCAAGAATTTTAATTTTGATTTGGCTTTTCATTTTTCTCTGTCGTAGAAGCTACCCCGCCTGCTTAAATTTTAGCTGATAAAATCATTAAAATTACTTCGTAGGTTAGTTTCTGCTTTTATCTTTCACGCTTCTGTGTCCATTACTCATTCGCGAATGTGGTCAATTTCCTACTTAATGAACAAACTCGTTAAAATGTCCATTCAATGTAATTGTTTCTGTCAAACACGAGAAAAAGAAACATCACAACTATCCAGAATGAACAGAAGATGAAGCATCTCCATTAGGTGATACAATTATTTGGCATGAACGGTGCATCGTTAGAGACAGCTGCGAAAGAGTTTGGATCGTGAATATGTTTGGGGAGAGAGTACTATTGTCTGGGTGTAACTCGGCAGTGTGGTTGTAAAAGAACAACTGTATGCAATACCAGGTTGTAACCGCCTTTTAAAAGACCTGCCCTGTCTTGCACAGGCCACCGATTTATCAGGAAACGCTCACGAAAAGTGTCATTCGGCCTCGACATTGGACAAAGGATCTTGCCACCGAGGGGCGTCCGAAACAAAATCCAACCAGGCCCCCTTTTCGTATCTTCTCATTCATCGTCAAGTACTCGATGTCATCGTCAAGGCTACCGGACAACTCACATTTTCGAAATATGCTTTCTATACATATTTCTGGCTTCTGGCTCTGAATTTTCAATGATAGTCCGTTTATCCCATTCACACTTTTCAACGCGGGTTACGAGAATTTTAAATTGTCCTAATCGGATGTACTGTTTTCGTTAATGAAGGAACTTTCTGTTGGCTATTGTGTGCTGATTCTGGGGAGGTATGTGATTTCATTAATCGGTGAACAAATAATCAGTCAACTTTTACAGCGCTGGAATTCTCTTCGGTAAATGGCGGGTGAATTGTAAAGTTTCTGGAGTCTATTTTCAAACACATTTGTGTGGCATGTGGGTAACTTTATTCCTTTGTTTAGTTATTCAGGTTGTCATTCCGATTTCGGATCGCATTTGATAACTGAATTGATGCTGTTTAGTTTTAATCAAAAGTTCTTTGCGATTCAGTTTCTAACATTTTTGCGGTTCTGAAAGATACAATCTACAAAGGGAGAGTGGTGGAACTTTATCAATAGTCTCAGGACAAAATAAAATAGTAATTTTAGAGGAAATTCTTTTCTCTCAAAACTTTAATTTATTTAATAGTCTTTATATTTTTGTACTATTAAAGACGTTGTGGCAATTACAGTCAAGCTTCTGCATTTTGAAATTTTGGATAATTTTAATTTTTTGCCGGTCCCTAGAGTTCTGCATTAAATTGATTTAAAAAAAATTGCCGGATAATTCGAATTTTACTTTAGATAATCCGAATGTTTCGTGCGATTCCTCTTAGATTATTATAGTAAAAATACTTCTTGAAACTTTCCTAATGCAGCATAAGGTACGATACATATGCGTATGTTCACTTCGATGATTTTTCAAAGGTCAATCGTTATGTAGAAGATTTTATTTTTTCATCGCTTGATTAGTTGTAATAATTAGAGATGACTCAAAGACTGCATTCAGAGAGGCAAGTAAAAATACTCGATTCTTTTTTTTTTTTAAACAGAAAACTTGTTATGATACATAGTAAAAATATTTGATTTAATGCAAAAATATAAATGCATTTATTGTAATATACGCGTGTTGTGTGAAATAAAGCTTGTTTGGTCGTTAAACCTTTGATCATGGAATGAACTTTATTAAAAATAAAAATTACCTCTCATGTTGTAGGAAAACACATATAGTTCAAACATTTGGATAATTCGAAACTTTTCTGGTCCCTTCAGCTTCGAATTATCCAAGTTTGATTGTATTTACTTATTTTTACATATTTATTTGGTTTTTTTTTAATTGGATATATTTCTTTGACAAAATGTTAACTTACCTCTATCGTACTTTAAATTTCCTCATAAGACAACTTTCTTACATTGGTGGAATGAGAAAATGTTACATTATAAAAGGAAGATCCAGGAAATATTTTAAGATAAAGTGCAGAAGCATGTATAAAATAATATTGAAATGAATAAATACATATGTGTCTCCATTTTTTGAAGAAAAAAATACATCTGCAAAAATATATAAATATATTTACGTTTTGATATAAAAACAGTATTTCTCACTCCTGGAATGCCTTACAATCCACAACTATAAATATTTGACTATATAATTCTAGATATAATAATTTAATAAGCCCAGTAGATGAAATGAATTTGGAAAAATTACTTGAAAAAAAAATGTAATATAAAGTACTGGAATGGTAAATTAATAATTCATTTTCTTAAGCTATCTGGTCTGCTGTCTCAATTTGTATATATGAAGGGATATTATTTTAAGGTTGCCTGTTTTATCTATATATTTTAATCTAACAGCTTACATATACATAGAAGATAGTCAAGCATATATGAAGATGCATATGTACCTTATTTTCCACATAATTGCTTTGTTTGTTGGGGTATTAATTGTGTCGGTAAATCAGAGAATCCAAGCCTTAACAATAAAAAGATGTGTCTTGGTGATTTAGCCAGTTTTTGTCTTGAGTTTGGCACAATATATCCCATTAGGATTTCCGGCTCCGAGGAGGGGGAGAAAGTTGTTGACCTTGATGCGGCAGCGTTGTTTCGAACGCTGGACCAAGGGGTCGGAAGTTGACGGTCCTACCACGGCTGGTTGAGTAAGGCCTTTTCACTTCTAACGTTGTTGTGGAAGATAGTCGCTGCAGATTCATTGCCAAATATTTTAACCAATCAACCAAGCCAGTTTTTGACTGCTTGAATTTCATTTGAGGGAAAGCGTTGTTCTTGAAAATGGTTTTTTTTTTTTTTTCCAGTTTGGTAGTCAAAAGGAGCCAAATCAGAACTATAGAGAGAGGAACGTGGCTGAATTTCCCAGCTCCAGAGGTTTTCTGTGTCAATAGCCGTATATGGCCTTGTGTTTACAAGCAATTACATAACTCCTTGGGATAGAAAAACGGATCTTTTGCTACGAATAGCAGCGTAAAGTTATTCGTAACACCAGTGCCGTATACTGTAGTAATTTCATGATGGATTTCAGAGGCTTTCTCCTTTAGTCACTCCTGCCAAAATGAAATGAATTATTCCTCGCACTTCTTCCTTGACTATTCCCTCAGCCTGCTCGTCATTTTAAATGGATGTTGAATGTGTATGCATTGATTGTACCAGGCGGAATAAATGCTATGCAAGAACTTTTCACTACTATAAACTCTATCGACATCTATTGGCAGTACATTTGATGGAATAAAATAAGGAACCTTTCTTTTTGATACATGCTCGGTAGAACATATATTAATTTCCTCTTGAAAGACAACATTTTATTTTCACATTTATATTAAGACATTTTTTTTAAAAAAATAATTCAGCTTATGATAGGTATTCGAATCTCATTAAACCAATTTGTCAAAGAATAATTGTGACGCCTCCGCCTCCACTGTTTACTTATCGCATAAATATGTAAAACAATCTTTACAAAATTGTAAAGTACATTTTTAAACCTTACCCGCTCCCTGGCGTGATTTTCTGGAATCTTACCAATTCATCAAAGAAAATAGTTCAGACAAACACCTCGTTTCTGAGAAATAAATCATAAAGAACCACCGTCGAGAAGTTGCTTGCTCGGAAAACGAAATAACGAGAAGGAATGACTTTTAGATTGGGGTTCCAACCTCCGCCGAAACACGACTCGTACATAAACAAGCCGCGAGTTTCTTGCGTCTAAAATCGCATTAGTTCTCTCCCATGATTTAGGGTCAGGTGAAGAAATGCTGTTGGAAAATAGCCAAAAAATTTTCACGAAGCTGCAAGTTTTTTTTTTTTTTTTTTTTTTTTTTTTATTGTTCCCACTCATATGCTATTGGGTACTCATGAAACAATTTCTTCTTAATTCGAAGTTTTCTACTTCATTTTTTTTTTTTTTTTTAAATATCAAAATGTCTCGCATCTTTAAATTTAGAAGCAAGTAATTGTTCTGCAGAAATGGGAGAAAGAAAGTAGAGCATATTTTTCTCATATTTAATTAAAGTTAGTTGTTCTTTATTTAATTTTCAATGTTCGTTATTTAAAAAATGCAATATGAATGCGAAAGAGTTTTGAAAATTAATCTTCCAAAGTTTTATTGTGCGCGATAAATAACACATCTTAAAATTAAGTAATAAAAAAAAAGTAAAATTTCCGGTTATTTTACTATTTTTTTGTGACGATTAATACAATGCTCCAGATATCACATATGGTTAAAAGTGGTCGGAACAATATTGTAATGAATTGTTTGCTTAAAGCTTGGAAACCAATATTTTTTTCAACGAGAGATAAATTAATAAATCATTTTACAAATAAAATGTGCAAAGAAAAATGGGTGACTTTAAAAAACTAACAAAGGAGTTATAACTATATTATCATATTCTGAAATTGTTTTAAAAGAGAAAATTATTAAAAGTACGCCATTTACTACACATTACAAGAAGACAGTACATATATTGACAAAGTGCATTGTTTATATCAATTTCAATTTTGATTTAAACAATGCATGAGCATGTTTTTTTCTTTTTTCTGTTGATAGTTATAAAGCTTTTGTTATATGAATGCGAGCAGGTACATTAAGATTTTGTTGTAAATTTGCTTTAATTTTTATTTAATTCAAAGAAAGGTTTTTATTTAATAGGAACAGAATTTTTTTCAGAATATATACTTCAGTGGTGAAACTGCTGTAATGTTTAAAATGGGACTTAGATAATCGGCATTTTAATCTTTTTTATTAAGTTCAATTGTTACAAAACCTCACTCATTTGAAATTTTTTAAAAGAACTGAAAGAAATGCGTACATTTTGGCATAATTTTTTTTCAATTGTTATATGTTATAATTTTTACTTTCATATTAAATTGGAACTTAAAAAAGTTTAAAGTTTTTGTTATGCCAAAGTCAATTGTTTCAGGGAATTATTGCATGAAAGTTACTCAAGTGATCTTTTTTTTTCTTTTCTTTTCAATCAATTAAATGTGAAGAAACACTAGTTCTTAAAAATATAGAATGGATTTTTTTGAAGATGCTTTGGTGCTTATGTAAATAGTTAATAAACAATACTTCTTCATCTAAGTGATTTTCTTAATCCTAGTAACAGATATATTGGCTCCTTCTACAAAGCTGTTTTACTGTCATTCTCCCTTTTGAAACAGCGCCAAAAATATTTCATATTGTGACAACCGTGTCTGAAACGTCTTTCTTTATGTTTCTCGTGTACATTTGCTTGGATTAGAGGGAACTTTTTTGTTTGCTATTTACTGATGTTGCGGAACACAATTTTCTTGTACTCTTATACATTATTCTTGGAATCTTTTGTGATTATATCTATCTTCATCCAGCTAAATAAGTTATTACGATTCTGCGGGAATGCAACCTCGACTAAAGCCTTATATTAACATGAGTTAATTGACATTTTTGCTGTTTGGTATTTACATCCCATTTTTGCCTCTGACCGCAAATTTTGGAATATATATAATTATATATACACATACATAAAACTTAAGTGGTAATATATAATAATTGTGAAAAGTACAATATTTTTTATTTCTAATTTTGTTAATACATTTCCCGCGTTAATTAATTTACAAATAACTCAAACTGATTTCAGCGAATGATTCTTAATTTAAAAAAAAAAAAAGAGTTTTGCATTTTTAAAATCCGAAAAACTAGATTCATGCATTGCCTATAATTCTTCGACGATGAGCGAAACATAGGGGAATGTTTTTCTATCCCGTGCCCCTTGGAGGGGGAGAGAGTTGTTGACCTTGGATGCAGCTGCTGTTTCGAACTCAGGACCAGTAGGTCCGAAAAATTGACCGGTCGTTTTTTGTCATGCACTAACCAATTAGGATGAAAAGACGCCTGATCTGGCTAGTTAGCAAGGTGTTTTAACTTCTGGCACTGTTGTAAAAGAGAGTCGCTGCAATGTTATAAAATTTTTATTATTTGGATTATTTTTGTGTGAATAGAATATTTTTGGTCCACAATTGTTTCGAAGTAATGTCCGAATATTTTGTATAATAAATGAAATTTTCGAAGAACCGTTACCCACTCCCTTTTACGAATACATAGCGTGGCCGAAAAATTTTAGGACTAAGCTCATAAATAAAACAAAATACTGTAAATAAATTTTATATCAATTATTCTACGTATGGCCCTTGTAAAACTATGATTTGGTGCGATTCTCCAGCTGCCCTAGACCCTGCTCAAATGTCTTGTAGTTCCCTCGTGAAGTATCTGAAATCGCCTTGTTATTGTGATTTTGTTGTCTTTTTAGCTTCTATTTCAGCTTGGGATTCAATAATAATAATGATAATAATAATCTACCGGTGCAAAGTCCGGAGAGTATAGGTGGTAATTGTACAATTACATTTTTTTTTTTTTTTTTTTTTTTTGCGTTAAAAATCAACGAATAATAACTGCATTACGAGATTGCACGCTGACATTGCAGCAAGGACCAATTTTTGTTTGCATTCAATTTCGGACGCATGCGCTGTTGTTTCAACAACCGATCAGTTATATCCCCATAGAAGGTTACTTTCGCTGTTTGTCTCTCAGGAATAAATTAACCTTCTCCTGCAGAAAAAAAAAAGAAACTACCAACATTTCTTCATTAGAGATTTTGGAAGGGAAGTTTCTTCTCCTTTGGCTATTTAAGCTTTAATTTTCGTCATCCTTAACATTCGTTCTTCTTTATCTCGAAACTGCCCAAACCACATTTCATCGAGACAATCATCATCGTAAGCGGAGAAAAGTACGTTTAAATTGTATTGTAATTATATATGCACTGGAATACTGAAATTTCTATTTTCTCACTGAAGAGCATTTTCTTAAATTTATATTGTGTTGAAGATTATTTTAATTTAGATAATTTTAAAAAAGTGTAACGAAACTTAATTATTTTTAAAGGAAATGTAAAACTTAAATTTAGGTAGGTATATGCTAGTTGACTGTGGTTATGTATCACAACTATTACCTAGACCATTTGTATAACAATTACGCAACAATTATCGGACTGAATAAAAATATTTTGATAAAATTTACAATTAATGCAATGTCGTTTAGTTATTTTTTTCACCTGGCTTTGGATTAACTAAATCAACATATCAGTGAACTGCTTAACGTCAGATTTTGCGTGTTCTCCTTTGATGTGAACGAGTTTATGTTGTTTCTCGACTAACCAAATAAAAAGCTAGTGTTAAAAATAGAGAACGAATTATATCGGATCCTTTCACTCTGTTGAACGGTTTCCATGTCGAAACCGAACCCGTGAGAATAAGTAAAGGTAGTTGATGGTTTCTTATTCCACGCCTGCGTTACGCTCTGTCTCTTGCCGTAGATTTAACCCTTCCGGACAATGTACCCGAAATTATAACCAGGGATTGGATGGAATTCATTTGAAAAAAACAGAACCTCTCACACTACCAGCCAGGACTAGCTGTCAAGAGTTTTAAACGGCTTCTCTCACACGACCCTTCTAGTTGCATCTCAGATTGCCAACCATTTTTTTCTCTCTCTCTTCTCCGTTTGAAATGCAGAGATCAGGTCTTGTGCCAAATCTATGTCGTTGCGACAGTGCGAAGCTCGGTAACTACCCCTGAGTGATGGGGAGGAATGGGCTGAAATTTTTGGCTTGATTTTTTTTTTCTGCTTTCCTTTATCCGCCCTACATTTTCCTCTCGTTCCTCCCTCCCTGCTGTGGAACTTAGTGTGAAATGGTCCGCGGCGTCACCGTAACTTTGAGACAAGGAGTTTCTTCTTGAGTACCGTTGCAGTTGAATGCTCTAGGTACGGGACACCGCACTTTTTCGATCCTTTCAACCATCAGTCATCTTTCCAACTTTGCCTGAAGTGAAATTTCATCATTTTGTTTTTGTGACTTTGCCGTCTAAGTTTTTATTATTTTGAAAGCGTGAGAAAGTGATGGTGACAGAAGGTTTCTTTTCCAAATTTCTTATTTAAAAATAAATCGAAAAATGTCGCTTTTTAGTTTTGGGACTAATTGGTGACTCTTGGTATTTCTCAGTGATCGTTTTGTTATTCATATTTTTGTTGTATATTTTTTCTCTGCTTATTTTCAGAGGCGAGTTAAAGACGTTTTGTGCATTCTTATTTTTTTTTATCGTCATTTCAAACGCAATTCGCTTAAATTAAAAATAGATTCTTTATTCTAAAAAAATATACTTATAGATGCAAAATTTCAATAAAGTTTATTTAATGTTTAAGTATCTTATGCGGTGTTTAAATACGAATATTTAGATTTTTACATTAAGCAATCACTAAGCGTTTATTCGAATAATTTCCTGGAATATTTAAGCTGTGCATATCTCTTTTTATAGTAAAGCTTTCTTTAAAGAAAAAAAAAATAGATTATTGATCAGTATAAAAGATTGAGAGGGAATACTTATGTATTTTTAAAAATATTTTATTACTTATTTCATATTTTGTGATGTTACTTATTTCATATTTTGTGAATGCATTAATTTCGTCTCTATAAAATCATTTGTAGTTTTAACTTGCTATAGGCAACCCTGATCATAACAGTTGTTTTTGAGTAGCAACAAATGGAAACAATTTGGGACGGTATCTATTACCCGTCTCGTCTATTACCTTAAAGTTTACTCTGATCACAAGATCTAAATTTAAACTTAAATTCAAGCGCATACAAGTAAATTAAAATAGTCAATTATATCCAAAATATCTTTATTTACTCCTCAAATGTAAGAAGGATGTTCTCAAACAGTTTCATTTCTTTTTCTGCGAGCACTAACAACTTCTATAATCTATCAAAGAATACGGTTACCGTAATACGATGCGAGTACCTTCAATTGCTCCGACAGCGTTGAGTCTTATAATTTCACTAAATTCAGAAAATACACCAGAAGACTTCAGTGCACATCACACTAACAGCCTTTTTATTACTATAACCTTATAATCTTCTCTATCTTTCCACCCCTCTTCTCTCTTTCGCCCTACATTTCAATTGATAAATGAACTTTGCTTTACATAAAGGGAAGCTTAGTTCTTTGAAGCAAGTAGTGTCCAGGAAAAATCCATAAGGACAATTGAAGGCAATTAAGCTTCGTATCGTTACAAGTTATTTCAAAAAATCATTTCAATTTAATCCAAATATCGTCACCCGATATAAACATCTCTCTTTGAGATGTCGTGAAACAAATTAATTTATTGTTACGAAACAAAGAGACTAATTTAATAGATTTCCGGGAGAGTTTTCCTAATGAAAACTACCGTGAGTCAAATTCGTGAATCATTTCTCACCCCCATGGCACTTTATCTAACGTTTCTACGTGCTGTAGAAATATTCCCATTTTCTTACTTTTCCGTATCGAGTATTTCATAATAGCCCCTTAAAAGAAGAGGGTGGGTAGCGGAATGATTCAAAATGCTTTCTCCTGCGCTATGAAGGCATGTCAAATCGAACCATCTAGTCGCTCGGAAAACTGAAGTGTTCCCATTCACGAGGGCAGGAACTAATGGGGACAGTGACAACACAAGTAAGTGCAAGTGATGGGAAGGCGAAAAATTTGTACTTCACGAAACCTTTCGTTGTATGGTATGTGAAGAAAAACTGGGAGGGGTTGAACTTCCGCTCTTATTGTTCTGTTATTATTTTTAGGTTTTTGTCCGTTTATTTTTTCTTAACTTGTAACTTCTTGAATAGCTATCATTCTCCAGACATCTTGTTTCAAACTGCATTGTGAGTGCGTGAACTTTTATGTGTCTTACTTACTATGCTCTTCGATATCTGTATATTGTATTGCAATGGTTCTAAAACTAAGGTTCATGTACCCGGAGGAGGAGTACGTGAGAGTCTTTCAAAGGGTAACGAGAACAATACTGAAGACAAAAATTTACAATATCTATTAATACAAAATTACGAATGTAACTAAAAATTAAGCCTGTTAGTGTCGTGTCCATGAATAATACGGAGTAAAATAAAAATAATCTCAATGGCCCCCATGGATGCGTATATTTATATATTAAGAGAAATTCCTGTGGGGATAAATTAAATGCGCGGTGCAATGTCGATTTCAAAATGGTGGGGGAAAATGATCTCTTCAGGAGCATACCTTTTTTGGGTTAATACGAGAATCAATCCTGAGATACCCTAATGATTTTTGAAAATTTCCCATTGAGTTTAATGTATTTCGTAAACAAGAATGACGCGTCTTCGAGATGCCGTAGCGATCCTTCTCTATTTTCGATTCTTCCTGTCAACCAATTTTTATTCCCCCCCCTCCCAATCTTTTCTCACGTCTAGAGCACCGATATACATTGTTTGGCGCACCATAGTCAGATGAGGTTTTCGCGTCTATAAACTCTTTTTTATCATTCACTCACACCCATCCTTCATTAAGTCCTCCGTAAAATGTCAGTTTTCTGATGACTGGTATTGCTAGCATATTGGTTTGAAAATTTTCCTGAAGTTGAATTTCCTGAAGTTCCGTAATTTTTTCAGATGAGAGTAAATTCAACATCTATGGATCAGATAGACCACCAAAAACTGTGGAGAAAAGAAAACGCAGAGCTGGAACCAAAGAACTTGAAAAGGAACTGTAAAATACTGTGATGGTTTAATTATACTTTGGTGTTGCATGTCAGCGGCTGGTATAAGCAATTTAGTAATAATTGATGGAATAATGAATCAATACGGTTATGTGGACATTTTAAAAGGTAATCTATTCGTTAAAGCGCTGAAAAATTAGGACTTCAGAAATATTTTATCTTTCAGCTAGTTCATGATCCAAAACATACACGACTCGAACTGTATACAAGAAATGTTGATCGACAATGTTCAAAAACAGCTAAAAAAAACCCTGTCACCCAATATTAACTCCATTGAACACTTCTGGGATTACTTTGGTAGACAAATTAGTAAACAAGAGATAAAAAAATTAAGGATGATCTCAGAAGAGTGAGTACTTTTATAGAGGAGTGGCAGAAAATACCATCTTCTGTGACTCAAAATTTGGTGAACTCAATGTTATCAAGGTTAAAAGCAATGTTAAAAGACAAAGGCTACCCTACTAATTACTAATTTTTAGTTTTTGCAAAAGAAACTTATAAAAATTATCCCCCCCCCTTTGTTTTGCCTGCATACTTTTGTTACATGAATTATATGTTAATTTTAAGTTGAAATAATTTTGCAAATTACGTGGTTGTATTTTTTGTGATATTTTTCGTTTTAAAATAAAATTTAAGTTATCTGTTTTTTAAATACATTTATATTTTGAATGTAATATGATTATATATCACTTATTTTTCGAAAAACTTCAACACTATGACTATACACACTAACTTTTGTGATTCAGTGTATGTATAAGGAATTAGTCGGATTTGGTTAGAAATTTTAGTGTTGATTATAAAGATTGCTTTATCGTTTATTATTTCTATACTTGTGTTTCGTTACTCATTCACAAGTTAATATATATATATTTGGATTATTAGCTTTCACGATTAACATTTTTCCCCTTTGATTCAAAAACTCCACTTCATTGTTCAGGCAGTATGTGGACAACCCCTCATTGAGTAAGAATGTGTTTACCGATTTAAGACAACCAGCAAATACAACAAAAAAAATAGGGGAATAAATAAGAAAGAAAAAATGTAAACGGCTACTCTGAGATCATGCAAAAGCATTAAAAGTCTCGATCGCACAGGCGTACCGAACTGGTTCAAGGAATCGAATTCCACCCACACCTACCCATCCCGGCATTACGTCTGTACTGTTGGTGGCCAGGTGGAAAACACGGAAAACACATTTACCGCCTCTCTTCCCATCTCTAGTATCGGTATTAGAAAAAAAGTGAGATTTCGGTGGAGGAATGTAAGTGAAGATTTCTAGTCCGTCAGGCGACCACGACAAGCATCCCTGGAGAGGGACTGGGGTACATTTTTATACAAGTGTGTGGTGTAGCCATACAAAGTAGTGAGTGGCGTTTTACGAGTTCTCTTCCTCTTGCCATGTCTTAACGATGGTATCGAATTTAGAGGTGGGGAGGACTCCGAAACAGATCGAAGCAAATATCTAGAACGATGTTCTTTCGAAAAAGAACAATGGTGAATCGGATTGGATGAGGCGAACCAGGAGTTAAGTGTGTAAAGTGGATCCGGAAAGCATTTTTCTTCTAGATAAATGTACCGAACCATCTAGAAAACGACTAGGAGTTGTTTGTCTGGGAATCTGTTGATGGAACGCTGATGAGTTCGCTATCGACCCTTGCGCCCTTTATAACACCATCTTATGTCTAGAAGGTTTCTTCAAAAACATTTTTTTTTTCTTCTTCCATTCCTCCTTTTAGATCTTGACCGAGGTCTGTTTCAATCGAAGAAGTTATCCGTACGAACACGGTAGGGCTCGACAAATTGTTAGACGATTTACCAATCGAGTTTAATCAAGTTTACCCAAAACTTTCTTTTAACTTGTTAATGGCTTTGCAAGAAATAAATCGAATTAACTGCATTATTAAGTTGTATCACGGTACCTTGGCAGTAAACTGTTAACCTGCTGTAATATTTTGTATTATATATCTATGCCTATAGGGACAATATTTTTTTAAAGCACTTATTTCGTGGCTGTCTTAAAACAACAATCCGTGTTCATCTGAAGATTAACCGGAATTTCAAACTGATATCAAGTTATGTTAATCAGACGCAGAAGTTTTGAAGTGAAATGATGAAATTGTGTATGTGGATATAATCTCCTCTGCGTCTGAAAACTCACGCATAGTAAACATTGCCTTTTTTAATAAATATTTTATTAAAGCAATATTATTTGATTATATACAAAAAATTGGTATGTCTTAAGGTACATCAGTCCCTATCTTGATGAAATAATTAATATCGATTTGTGCATTTTATTACGAATCAATTGATAAAATAGGAATGTTTTGTTTACGTTATGAAAATGTTCACTAAAAACTTTTAAGATCAGGGAAATAAGCTGGTATACTTTTACCAGTTTTTAATGGCACATAAATTTTTAAAACAGTCAAAATTTTGCATTAAAACTTTGAATTTAATATTGTTATATATATAAGAATTGTAAAATTAAAACTTTTAGAATTGTTTATCTACATAATTTCATAGTTTATTTCAAAACGTTTTTTCTTTTTTTTAAAAAAAAAAGCTATATATATTCTAGAATAGAGAAATATTAATAGAACTTTCTGTTGTTCGCTTTGTCACTATTTGTTTACAGTCAGATTATAATGCTAAATACGAAATATTTAATTACTATAAAAATAATAAATATATTTAAATATTGATGTTTAAAATATCACGAGGAACTTTCTGCATTCCTTGTTCATCAATTACATTTGGTAGAAATTTAAATCAATCAGTCTAACTTGTGAAAGTTTTTTTTTTAATTTGAAATTCTGAAACTGATAAGACTCTAGAGCAATAAAGTAAAATTAATATTTCTTTTTCCCCTTGTAAGGTTTAAATATTCAAAGAAAAAAAAATCAAAAAGCAGGAGTAAATATTGATGTATAAAATCCAAATGGGCCCATCCTTCCCCAATGTGAATAATTCCTTAAACGCTTCAATTAGTTCATATGAAACTAATTTCCCTTTCTGATATCCCTTGCTTCTTTTTTAAAGCTAACCCAAACAAATTATGTCTTGCTTTATTTAATCAATAACAGTAAATCTTTAATATCGGAAGTAATTGGGTTCGAAAAAGCCTGCGTGGGAAATTTGATAACGAAGTGGAGTATAAAAAAATAATCACGGTTGGGGAAAAAGTTCTCTCTTATTTTTCTGGGAATAGCAAAGGATATTAAGTAAAAATGTCCCCAGAGAGAAAAGGAGGTTGATGAATGTTCTCCAGAAGGTGAGTGCAGCAGCCAACTGTTGAATATCAAAAGATCCGGCGCCACTCCGACCACGGTGTGGAACATTCATTGGGAAGTAAATGCCGTCTCAGGGTCAGAGCTGAAGCCATCAAACCATCTACTTCGCCAATTAACTGAGAAGAGGAAGATAAATAAGTAAAAATAAAATAAATGAAAGAAGATTTCTCCCTTTTTTTTTTTTTTTACAATCGCCGGTTGTGGAAGAAGGAATCAATTGAAGATGGGAGGTCGTTTGAAAAATAAGAACGGAGATATAGAGTGTAGAATTACTGTGGACATTACCTCTTTTTTTCTTCTTTCAATCCGTTTCCATCCTCCTCATTCTTAAGAGGAACCCGTTCACATTCTTTGAGTGATAAAAAATGGCATTTTTTTTATCCTTATCTGCACTTATTTTTTTTCCTTCTCTTTTAGGCACTTTTTTGTTCTTCGATGTCATTTTTTTTTCATCCACCGACACAAAGAAAAACCGCAGGTTATTTCGAATTATCTTAAGTAAGATCAAAATCTTTTTTGGATGAGAAAGTGTTGTATTAGCAGCTCTTGATTTCATCACTTCGTCTCTGCTCTAGCATTTTTCGACAATTACTCGATGTGTGTGTGGTTTTTTTTTCTTCTGTAAATCATTAGTACATCACAGTTATGTTATCTGTTGCATGTTTAAAATATTTATTTCTTATTCTAAATATGCTTGAGTGATGTCAATGTCATATCATAAAGAAAATGGCATAATATGAAGTGCGATAGAAACTTTATATTAAAAAATTTGCTTTTCTAGTATTAAAATCTTTTTCTTATTTTTTTTTATCCAAAGTAGCGCCTTTATTCGAAATTTTCAAAGTAATTATTGATAACGATTAAATAAATTAAACTTATTATACGTGCAAATTAAAATTAAAATTTTCTTGTCATAAAATTTATGTCAGCAATAAATTTATCAATTGTTTACAAATTTATCAATGTTACTTTTCGTCATAATTGATTTTGTTGTATATATATAAGTGGGAATTTTATGTGAAATATGGGAATTTTGAATGAGACCCATCTTCCCTTATATCGTGTTTTATTTGATGTTTTATGAACAATTTTTTAAGCATAATGTTTTCAAAATACGGTGAAAATTGCATAATGTAAAAGTATGTCGATTGTGCGATGCGGGGAAAAAAAGCATATATCTTTCCGAAATTAGCTTCAGAAGAACTTCGCTTCTGAAAATTATAGAAAAATATCATATTAGTAATCCAAAATGTAAATGAACCTTTAAATTCCGACGTGAACTGATGTCTCTGATTATTAAGAACTACATACAAATTTAGAAAAATTATCGTCAAAAGGTTTAATCTTTTATTACATTATTTAAAAAAGAAACATTTTCACTCTCTCTCTCTCACACACACACAAAGGAAATGCTTGAAAATTCATCTCTGACTGTTCAAATGTGTAATTCTGCGATTGTTTGTCTTTTTTACTGACGAATATGATTTGCCGTCACTTTGCAAAGGATGCGGATGTATTATCAGACGGTGATAATAATTCTGATGGAAAAAGAAATGTTAAACTATATGTTACTATTTAAACTGAATTAAATGATTAAAGTTTTAAAATTTTATATTAAACCTTTAGTCACTTCAGGATTTTTTTTTTTTTAAAAGGAATGCTTCAGAATTTTTTTTTGAATTTTTGTTGACATTTTATTTATGCGGCCTTTCGTTAATTTTAAACCTTTGTTTAAGCTTTATGTGATTTCAGAAGATTATGGATAGCTATTTATTCAACGTTACTTCAATCCTTTTTATTACCAATTTTTTTTTATTTACGACTTTTTCGAGAACCTGTGAAAAGGGAAAAGAAACTTATCTGTATGTGCTAATTTTGTGAATCTATCAATGGCACTGTATCTCTACCCCTAAGAAGTTTAAAACATCATTTTTGTTAACACTTTCTAATCTAACCCGGTAAAAAAGTTTTAAGTTGAAGATAAATATAAGGAATATTTAAAATTTGTTGATGTGTGAAAGAGTTTAGTCGAAAAAATATTATTGGTGGAGTAATTAAGGTAAGATTTTTATAATTACTAAATACCTTGTGACGACATCCTACTATCTCTTGTCTGACATATGAAATGCTATTTTAATTGTAAGATCTAAAATTCAACTTAAGTTCAAGCTCCACAGACAGAGAAATTAGAATAGTCAAATATCATCCAAAATATAGTTTTTATTGATCCTCTAACGAGGGGGAGGGGGTACTCTCGAAAAGTTTAATGTCTCTCCCTCGAGTATTAACAACTTCTGTAATCTAACAAAAGAATGGACTTATCAAAATACGATGCGAGTATCTCCTTCAAGTATTCAGTTGCTCCAATTACGTTGAGTTCTAATCTAACCTGACAAACAAAACACCCAGAAAGACTTCCGCACACATCCCTTCCATTTATCATAACCTTATTATTCCATTCTGTTTTCCGACGCTTTTATGCGACTTGATTATATCTGTTCACTAAAGTTTGCTAAATTTGCATCCTTTTTCATTTAATTGGGAAGACGATGGGAACTTAAATATAAAATCGCAAAGAAATCCTAAATGCTAATCCGAGGGAATTATCGCGATTAGCCAGTGTTACAATCTGAGAATCAACTATGGAAATAATTTGTAATATTAAAAAAAAATATTACATCATACTAATGTTTGTTCACCAAATTTTTTATATCTTTTTATGCCAACAGCAGCATTAAAAAGGCTTGAATTTTGCTTTCGATATTTCTTATTTAGCATATGGAATTGAAGGAGACTCAGCGTTGGTATCGAAACACTTTTTCAATCAAATACCCCAAAGAGAAGCATCGTAATTGCTTCCGATACATAACCAAACTTCAGAAATGGTTGCAATCTATTACCATTTGACTTTCACGAAATTTCTTCTTACGTATGATTTATGTCGAAGCCCTGGAGACAAAGGAGAAGCAAATTTCCTTAATGGTATGACATTTCTCGTGCGGGAAGGATTGTATGAGAAAGAAGGGGGAGGGAAATAGAATGACATCAGCTAGATTCAATTGCAAATAGGAACAGTCGCGTACCTTTGTGAGCGCAGGACATCAGTTTTCTGTGCAGAGGAGGGGGTTTGGGCTAAAAGGATGTTTTGCATTTTTTACAAAGACTGGAGGGTTGACATGAGAATCTCTTCTTTTCCTTTTCCCTTTGATAGATTAAAATGTGTGGAAACAACCCTGAAGACGCAATCAGTCAGTGAAGAGCGATTTGTTCGTGCTTTTGAGTGTTTACGCAACTGTAGACAAGCGTCACAAATTTCCAAAAATATTTTAAATGCGAATGAGAGTTTCGTGAGTTTCTTCGTCGGAGAAAGTGATTGCTTCTATCCGTCGCAATTCTTGTTTATTTCCTTTTATTCTTTTGAGTTCAAATATCCACCATAAAAAAGAAGGGAGTGAAGCCTTTTTTTATGTACGTAAATATGATGAAAAATTTGCATGAATAGACGTGGGAATAAAAATGTCTGTTATCTGTTATTTTTATGGCTTTTGTTGCTGATTATTCAAGGGGGTAGAAAATTCTACTGATTGATTGATTCATTCAATTATTTTGGCCTTTTTAGATTAATCGATTTACACATTGGCAGTCACTTTCCCCCCCATTTTTGCTCATATTTTTGCGTAACAGCATATTATTTAGGAGAATATTCGTAATTGTTATAAATAAAATATTATTTATCTTTTTATTACATTATTCAAATTATAATCTTTTAATCCTTTTAGATAATGCAAGAGAATCTTTTATGCAAATGTACCTATATTTACTATTTGAAAAACTTGTAGCACTTGAATGCTCTAAATAAACAATCACCGTATTCGGGAAATAGTCTCTCATTTATAAAATATATCATATCGCTTTTTGATGTATTTACCGAAATTATTCAAACTCTGTCCTTAGGATCTTGTGTTTACAATATTTTCATTACTGTTTAATAATTATGCACAATGAACAAATCTATTTTTCTCATAAAAAATGCTATTATTATTCATAATGCCTCATACCTAGGTGAACTTTTTTTTGTAAAACTAAACCTTTAAACAGAGGGAAAACGTAATTATGATAGCAGAGTATATTGTGATTTGTTCATTTCCACCAAAGCAGTCATCCGCAAACGTAGGTTAACACCTACCTGTGATAAGATATCCAATCAAAATGAAGGGAGTTACCTGTTCAAAACACCTTTCTCTCTATCAAGATGCTGTATCTTACTACCTACCTAACAAGGCAAACTACCTTACTCCTGTTTGTGATAACGTAGCCAATGGAAACCGGGTTAAACATATTACCTGTACAGGTTGGCAAATTGCATTGGCCTATACGTAATGCTTAACCAACCAATGAAAACATAAGTTAGCTCGTATTGTGTTCATCATCATATATATATTAATTTTATACACTTTATATGTATTTCATTGAATTATTATTTTTATCAGAATCTATCGAAGATGTGGTTTTAAAGCATGTGCCTCTACGTGCGTTATTCACAATATTTTACTCGCATATTTGCGCATCGCTGCTGCATTTTAAAGATAGACAGCAGGAGTTGTGGCTAAGTCACGCAAAGCAAAGCTCAGGTGTTTTTATTGGATGCTGCCAGTAGTCACGCAAAGCAAAGCTCAGGTGATTTTATTGGATGTTGCTATTAGTCACGCAAAGTAGTGCTCAGGTAATTTTATTGGGTGTTGCTTTAATGTTGCCCACAGTTTATTGGCCAATGCATTGTATTTCCGGCCTTTGAATTAACAGGCATATTGTTTAATATTGTAAATTTATTTATCTTGTTTGATAGTGTATGTTTTTTGTATGGGTTTTTGATTTCCAGGAAACATTTTTGTGTTTTTAAAACACATTTGGATAACTAATCATATATTTTCTTATATTTAATTTACATTGGATTACTAATC
>BMAW01098819.1:222997-550520 GCA_019974015.1 Nephila pilipes | reverse complement strand
ACTAATCATATATTTTCACATTTGGATCACTAATCATATATTTTCACATTTGGATCACTAATCATATATTTTCACTTTTTTTTATCACTAATCATATATTTTCACTTTTTTTTTTATCACTAATCATATTTTCACTTTTTTTTTATCACTAATCATATATTTTCACATTTGGATTACTAATCATATATTTTCAATGAAATGTTTAGGACAAATTAAATCTATATTATAATTGAATTAATATTAAAAAATTTGTATATTGTCACAATATGGTTTCTCTTTTTCTGATATCTTAAACTCACTTGTAAAGTATCTGACTTTATTCTTTAATTACATCTTATAAGATATTTGAATCATTTTTAGAAAAGTGTAATTTATGAGAATCGTTGTTTTGTGAATAAAACTCTTTAGTAGTTATAAAATGAATCGATTGTGTAAATATCGGAATGTGTTTTTATTATGTATATAAATTCTTGTGGTATGTATAATAAATGAGGAAGATATTTATCTGACTATTCAGTTGTTATATTTCTTTGCGTTTCAATGCTCGATCTTTTAAGAATAAATAAGATTTGGGTGAATAACATCTGAAATGACGATTTTTTTTTTTTTTTTTTGATAAACATGCCTGTGTAAGCAAGACATAAAAATGCGTCGTGTCTTATTTATAAAAAACTTAAATGATGAAAACATCTAAATTGGGGGGGGGGGGTGATGCTTTATGCTAATAAAGAAATACATGCTCTATTGTGCTGTTTTGACAGTTTTATGAATAATAAAAGGCAAACTAAATTAACAACTATTAAGATGTTTGTTTCTTGGTCTATACATAGTACTGAATAACAAAATAGTTAAGAAGACGTTTTAGAGCATTTTTTTAAGAAGTAAAATATTTATGTAATGTTTAATACTAAAATTACAACGCGTAGGTGGATTTAAATAAACACATGAAGTAAAATTTCTGTATTCATTCCTAAATTGTTGAGATAAATATTTATTTATTCACTTGTCGTTTACCTTGCGACACCATATTATAGGATTGTAGTTATTCCATAATATTTTTTTTACACACCTACGATTATTTTTTTTTAAATAATAAATTAATAAAGCAAATTTTCTTTTTATAAGATACTTCATACGAAAAACATTTTATTATCATTTGAGTTTTCATATTCTAAGAAGGGGGAGAAAACCTTCCTCTGTTTGTTTGTTTTTTTCCTATAAAAATTGTCTTAATTCAAAATAATCCAACCCTGAAGTGAAGATTTTATTGAAAGCGAGGATGAACATGGTGTGTTCCGTGCTTTGTTTGTGGCAAAAAAGTTTTTAGTGTTAAATTCTACAGCATAGTGTTGTGGTTATATGCCACTGCAACAGTGACCGTAGTGAGGTATTTTTCATGGGAAGAGAGGATTTCTCCCACTTCATCTCATGTTTCAAATTTCATTGTTTATTTTCAATGTGAAAAGAGTATTTATGTGGAATACGGGATCTCGTGTATTAATTTTTTCTCAGAAAAAACATCCGAATAAAAAAGTTTCAGTTTTAGAGCTTCAATATACAGCAATAATATGGAGAGTTCACAACCCCCGTACCCCTTCCGTCGCTACGTTACTGCATTACAATGTAGTGTTGGGGTTTTTACACCACTACTTTGTAACGTAGAGGTTTATTACAAATATATTTTTATTTTAGTTACTTTACAGGTATTTTGTGTGCGACATTTTTACATTTGTTGTACGGAAACCAAAATAAGTTCTGAAAGAATATTTTGATCGCATAAAGAAAGACCACAACACACATGAAAACTTTATGCAATCAATGATACGTTTATCTTTCGCAAACCATTTCAAGTCATAAGAACTAATCTGTTACTTAACGCTCGAAACAAAACAATGAACAAAAAAACATGCCTCCTCCTCTCTTATCTTAGCCAATGACCGTCCGTCTCGATAAAAAAAAAACAAGAAACTAAAAAACGAAGATCTTTTCTGTAAGTGAAAACTCGTTTATTCCCTTATGACTCAGATAGTTTTGTGTCACGTCTGTTCACGGGGTTTCCGGTCTAGATTAAGATAGAATAAAAATTGTCAGGTCTAAATGAAGACGTCTCTTGTTGATTCATTAGGACCTATAAAAACGTACTTTGACGAGGTACAAAGATGGCTGTAGTGGTAACTGGCATATGGGAGGGGGTAAGAAAGGATAAAAAAGTTATTTACCATAGGGTTGCAAATCTTTTTTGGCGTCAGATAAAATCGCCGAAGCACTTACTTCACAGCATTTGGCCATAAATTTTGAATCCCACCAGTTTCAGGCAGAAATAGTTTTTAAATCTTTGTTTTTACCGGTGATAAACAATTACAGACGGCCTAGATTTTGATGGTGAGGGTGCCAAAAAAGATTTGTGAACTTTTTTTTGGCTCCTGTAAAATGTTTGGATATCATTATTTTTAAAAAAAAAAAAAAAAAAAAACTTTGTGGCAAGTTAACGACTTTTTTTCCTTATTGAACGTGTTGTAGTGTTGTGTGTAATAATATTATTGCTTGTTTTAAAATTACATTTCTATTTGTTATGTTCTTCTTCTTTGACTCAGTTTTCCGTATTGTGACAGATTTATTGTAGAATTACTTTCTCGTATCTATAACGATTCTAATTCAGAGTGAATAAAAAGATTTTAAAGCTACAAGAGGATTCTAGTAACGTTGGCTTTCGTTTAAAGCTGTTGTAATAAAATAATCAATAACACGTAAACATAAAATACAAGAAATAAAATTTTGAAAGTGTTAATTCTGAAGTTGAGAAATCCTTGAACAACTATTGCATTTGAATTATTTCATTAATGTAACTTTTAAACTTTTGAAATACACTAGTTATGACTTCGGACAATATGCTACAAAATTATATTGATTACTGCAATGTAGAAACTCCCCCTCCCCATCTGATTTTTTTTTTGTTTTCATTTCTTTACACTGAATGTAGGTAAACAAATTGTGCATTGTTATTAAATATATTATAGAAACATCTCACCTATTTCTCTAGTTCTAAAATAGAACTTAATGGATTTTAGTAAATTAATATGTGCGGTTGTCGCAATGATATACGTTATTAATTTTCTCATCTGCCGGCCATTTTGATTACGTGAATGTAGTGTTAAGCATATGGAATTTCTACTAACGCCCTCAAATATATACTATTTTATCTATTTATACAGATAAGTACAGCTGAAAGAGCAAGAAATAATCGAGGTTTCGGCGGAATTACATTTTCCTTTCGATTTTTGAAAATATTTTAGAAATTTTTAAAGACCGGTAAACCCGCAAACGAATAATTCAAATAAGAGTAAAAATATTTATAAAAATTGGTGGAAAAGTGTAATTCAGCAGAAACATTCATTATTTTATGCTCTTTGGGGTAAACTTTTTTTTGCATTCAAATAGATAAAATAGTATAGAGTTTGAAGACAATTGTAGAAATTCCATATGATTAACATTACGTTCACAAAATCAAAATGCCCGTTAGGCTTAAGCTTTAATGTTATATTGCTACAGATAAAATCGCCGACAGTTGAATACTTTACACTGACAGCTGAATAGTTTAGTATACATTTACTGATGGAATTTACCATGTTTCCGAGTCTGTTTTTTTTAAATCCATATTATGAATACAATGCATTTTTTTCATCTTTAAACTTCGAAATGTATTCTACGGAGTATATTTTTTGTTACATCTGATCGAGTTCTGTGGCTTTTGAAGCAAGCGATAATCCCGCCAAGCCTGTCCACTTTCTATCATTCCTTTATTAGGCCAACTACTTCTTCTAAATTGGGTGACGCCATCATCGAGCCTGAAGGTCACCTCTAACCACGGTGCAGGTCGACCTGCCAACTGCACATCACGCGTTCCCAACCTTTTTAGCAGGAAGCCTGGTAATTACCTGATGATGGTCCAATCAGAAGGTCCCTTTCCAAGCACAGAAGAGACCGGAAATTACTCATGAAAGCCTGTCCTGGGGAAGTTAAGAGGTTAATGAGAGCATCCTGTAATGCCCAGTTACCTGGGTTATTGGCGACAATTGTGGGAATTGCCATAGCGAGGTCACACCGCAGGAACGGCTGGTGTTTAATTTAGGTTTTGCGAATGTATTGATAGTCGGTTATTAATATGACTCATCGCTGCGCTTGAATAGGAGCGCGGTTAATTATTTTCCCCGTTGGGTCCAAAACCTAATATATTATCCCGTAATAAATGTCAAGTTTGCGCTGCAGACTGGAGCAGAATTTTACGATTTATGTTTCCCTAGATTTGACTGCTTTTAGGAAATACGCATCAGTTGTAATCAGTAGTTACAACAAGCGTTAAATACACATATGGTGCCCGGGAACTGTAATTTTTAGATTTTCGATAAATCTTGAAACCTTTAGGTGTTAGATTAAATTACTGTACTTCAATGGGAAAGGCTAATTTTGATATGTCAGTATTGATTTGCTATTAATTACAGCATTAGAGTTTACAGTTTGTTTAACTTAGAATCAAGTTTTTAATGTTATTCACCACACAATATTTTGTTTTTGACGTTTTGATAATTTTTTTTTACCTTTCTAACGGTTTATGTATATAGTATTTATGTTATTTGAGTCTGAAGTCAACAAATTTGAGTAATAAATTTGTGAATGTGTGTGAATAGCAAATCTAATTTAAATTTCAGACTCTGCAGTATTTTTTTTTCCTTCAAAAGGCAGCCAAATGCTTCAAAATAAATTTATTAATTACGCAGCTTGCAAATGAAAGTTACACGAAGAGGAAAATTTCCTAGCATTTTCTCCATTCCTTATTTGCTTTATTTCCATAAAACAACTAAGCTGATGAAATAGCATTGTAATAAACTAGAGACGCTTTAATTCGAGCTATATATATTTTTAAAACTAATGGTAAGAATATCGAAGTTAATTTGGAATTGAAACTATTCGCTTTAATTATGTTTTGCACAATTCACTTACAGCTGTAGGTAAAAATTAAGCAATCGTATGTGCGTAGAAAAAACATTGTTATTGGCAATTAAAGCAATTGTCTTCTAACAATGTCATTCTTAAATTGCGTCAAATTATTCCAAAAGAATATAATAGCGTTAAAAATACAGAAGCATGCGATTTCGACACAGAGCGATGATGGCAGTTTTCTTATTGAAATGAGAATCTATTTATTTTTTGCTCTTTGTTTCAAGAATCGGTAAATCGTCTTTTTCAAAGAGGACAAAGTCGTGAAAAGTCTTGACAGATCCAATCATTCCAAGTTCCTTTTGATTGCTGTTAATAATAACAGCCCACATTCACAAGAACTATAGCCCCATCCCTTCGTAAATTCTCTTCCTTTTGTTTTGGGAAAGCGTCTGTCCCTGAAGATCCTAGCCCCTTTTGTCTTTTCATGGAAACTTTTAGACGCGATACCCGAACAAAATTTTTCCTCTCACGTTGAAAAATAATAATGACATGGAGTTCCGCCTGTAAAGTATGTTACTCCCTCTTCAAGGCCTGCTCCTATTGTCTTTGAATTAAGCCTGTTGTTTTTTCTTTGTAAACATTAGCTCGTGCATTGTGCTCGGAAAGGGAGGCAGGACCATGTCTTCTGTCTGGTGTTTTTGTGGAAAAATTTCATGATCTCGTGAACAGGAAGCAAATGATCCTGGTCAGCTCTCACCCCCCCCCCATCCAACAGCACTTTTTAAAAAGGGTCGTGAGCTTTCAGGGGGTGACGTCAGAACCTTCATGCCTCCCCCCTCCCTAAAAGCCAACCAGGGGGTGTGGGTGGAATTTTTCTGGGTTCGCGTCACTGAACCTTGCTTTTGTCTCGCGCATTAGTGCTGTTTGTTGAGAGGACAGACGAATGCCCGGGCGCTAAGGTGGTCATCCGACCATAAAGATTGTTTGTGATGTTCACTCTCTAGTCTTTTGTCTTTTCTTCCTCCTCCCTTTTGGAGCAAAAGCGAAAAGACGTTCTGCTCCGTTGCTGGGAAGAGTTAACCAAGTCCTTTTGAAAACGAAGCTGAGGGATCTCTCCCTTTTTTTTTATATTTATTTCCTTGTTCTTTTCTTTGTTTTGTTCTTTCTCCCGCTTTTCCGTTTAGGAGAAGTCTCTTCGTTGTAGCAGGAAGGAAAAATCAATGTACGACACTGATCGGTTACAATCAGCTTATGTACGATTCAGTGCAATCGCAGGATCTCTTCATATAGAAAAGCCTATTTTGATTTGTAAAGGTTGTCCTAAGTTTAGATGGAAATAAAAACGAATCTAATGGGGTGTAGAAGAGTAATAATGGAGAAGTTTCCGATTCTATATTTGGCAAATAGATCTATTTAAATGTAACATTGCTTTGATCTCACGCGAACTAGATCGTTTTTATAGGAGTTCCTAATTGAATTGATAATTGATTTTTGTTTACTTAAAGTCCTATCGTTAGGTGTCTGTTTTATTTTGACACATTTTTCTGGTTCCTTACTAGAAAATGCATTTGTGTTTATTCAAGTTATTTTCGTAAATAATTCTTAGACATTTGTAAAGAAAAGCATACAAATTAGATTATGAAGTGAGTTTACCTGTGCTATACAAATTAATCAATTAATGAAATACAGCTTGCAAACAAGCTCGTAAATTTTTGAATATCCAATTTTAGGAACTATTTATCTGTTTTAAAGGTATAAAGAACTAAATGAACAGAAAGAACTGTTTTATCTATTTGCTATTAATTGGTAAATGTATAAAGAACTGTTTATCTATGTACTCTCTATTTGTGTTTATCTATTGAAACATTCTTTGGGAGAAAACTTGCATTGTTTAAGAATAACAACTTCTGTAGACTTTCTGCTATTTATTTTTGTAAAGTTACATCATTAGGAATTAAACTACTGCTTCGTTGAAACACAAGATAACTATAATTTATAAGTAGTTTTTTAATATACCTTTATTATTGTAAATAATATTATTTGAATGTTGCGCATTTATTATACATGTACTAATTGTTCAACTGGTCTGCATTTACTGAATTTAAATAAAATGTATCTTTATTCTTTTATTTATATTATATTTAACTCCGATGCTTACATTTAATTGATTATCGGGTTACCAAGAATTATAAAGTCTGTTGGAGTAAATGAAACGCTTAAAATGTCATTTTCATTTCGAGAACGAAATTTAATTCAAATCGATTTACATATAACTAAACGTCCTCCTACCTGATGATCGTTTAGATCTAGCGTGTAACAACAGTCCTTCACTCTCTCTACTATTCGGTCAAATGATCATTAACTGAATGCAAAGACGTAGAGACAACTTTGAAGGTTAATTATCAACTTACCTGTAGGAGCAGCTCAATTACGAATTGACTACAAACGCTTAGTAATTGATTCCACATGGTAGGATTTAATCACTATTAGGACTGAATTTTACCTGTGAATTAGAGGGAATAGGAGACTCTCTAAGAAAATTGAAATTGTTTCTAGTAGATATTAGAGCCGCCTTTAAATTTCCTATCTGTTGTAATGCAAGTTTTAAAACATTTGATTTAAAAATGTATTATTTTATTATTGATGATATTTCATGGTAATTGCACATTTTGTAATATTTTAGAGAAACAGGATTTATATTCAATAGAAATGAAAATCTATTAGTAGCTAAAAATAGTACTTTATGTTGCGAGAAAATTTAATAAACGTTGAAGACATTTGTAAGATTTCGGCTTTGCTACTCGTTTCTACTCCATAAATGTTACAGTTCAGTTGCCATGTAAATAGTCAAATAAATAAAAAGTCAAATCTTCAACTCACTATGCTTATTTTCACACATGTGGAGTAGGTCCATTCATGCATGTGAAACCTCGGCATTAATATTATAAACTGCAACTTTATCTTACCACCAAACTATTAGGATCCGAGTCAGTACTAAGCTTGCAAGATAAATCCTTCTGCACGTCCGTTGACAGGTGATTACTCCACTCTACTTTCGAATAATTTGAGCTCTTTTTCTAATCAGCGTAAGCACAGGTCTAGCTTCGACGTTCTATCATTCCAATCTATAACTTTCAATTACAACTAATCCTATTAAACTCCTCAATTTATAAATGTTAGCACATTAATCTTTTTCACTACACACCAAATATTTATAATCAAATTTTTATAAGTTACGGTCCATTTAATAGAAGAGACTCTCAAATCAAATGACGTCATATGAAAATCCCCAAGGGTTTCAAAGGGAAATATATTCGCGAGAACTCCGTTATAGCTTTTTTTGTGTTCGCCAATCTCTGCTAAATTAAATTTAGACCTTTTAAACACTGACCTGGACGACTTAATTAAAAGTTAAGAATTATTTCTTTTGGATGCGTTTTTTGATTGGGCTTTCTTTCTGCTGTTCAATTTCCTTCTTAAGTGACCGCGAAGTTATAAAAAGTACATTATAGTTGGGAAAACTTTTAGTTTTCTGTAAAATGTTCGAGTTTAATTACGTGTAATATATTTACAACATTTGTATATAACATTTGTATTCATCCAGTATTCAGAAATGTTTTCGGTTGATAAAAGCGAGAAACAATATAAGGCAGGAGAAATTTTATGTACCTCAGGCTTGATATACATGAACTATTTTTCATTCACTTTTGAAATATTTTTGCATTCATATATTTTTTTAGAATCAATTAATAAAAAAAAAAAAGTTAAGTTTTAAGGTACTAATACGCCTTCGAAGAAAAGTTTTTGAATTATTAATAAATTTGCCTACAAATGCATATTTAATGTTCTTATGGGGCTTCAAAATAAAAAAAAAACATCCAAGAAAAGTTTTGTTAGTAAATTTTTACTGCCCAAAGGACTTTTGTACAAACATAAGAAGAAAATTAAAACTTTCCATAAAACATGGTGACTCCTCTGGTGACCGGGAATGACAGAATAGTCCCAATGTAGTTCATGCATATCGTAAAAGGTGACTTAAATGGGTACCCAGTATCTGGGGGTATAGCCGGGCACCCTGCCCCTGGGGATTATATCAGAGGACCTCAGGGACTTGCTTTCTTTAGGTAAGTAAGGGCATCATGACTCCGACACACCCTAGTGATCTTTTTCTTTTCCATGGGGTTTACTGTCTTCGGTAAACACGTGTGTCGCACTCCCTGATACCCTAGCGATCTTTCTATATTTTCGACCCTCTTTCTTGTCAACCAATTTTTGTCTTTTTTTTCCAATTTTTTCACGTCTAGACCACAGATAAATCTTGTTTGGCGCAACATAACCATATCTGGCTCTTGCGCCAATAAATTTTACATCCACTCACTCACTCACTCACTCACCGTAAAACATGGTAACTCATAAGCAAATATATTGATATTTTGTAAGTTGAATAATACAGACCTTACTTGGAGAATAGATTATTAATTTGTTAATATAACCCTTACATAGGGAGTTATGGTAGTTCGAGTTCTGAACACTGAAATTTTCTTTGAAAGACATTTGTAATTTTCAATTTATTGCATTATAAAATCTCTCTTTTACTCTATATAAAATCTCAAGAATAATCTATTCAGTGGATAAAAATTTGGAAAAAAACACACGTAACATTTCAGGTTTATTGATGCGTAAAATTTTTAAATATTGTATTTTGAAGTAATGATTTTTTTTAAAAAACTCGTTTTTTTAGAGCCTTTCCAGCTACAGAATTCATTATGAAGTAATATATATTAAAACAGCTGTAACTCAATTTTTAATTAAGGAACAAAGTTCAAACAAATTTTTAATTATAAAAGATTGAATTTTTTAATATGAGACTAAAAATAAAAAGGAATCCATATTTTGACCAACAATTGTGTTTGAAGGTGTGCTGTCAACAAAATGCATCTCAAAAGAGCTTTAAATGCATTTATTAATGCGTTAAAAATATGATTTGATTGTTTTTGAAAAATAATCGGGAATGATTCATTGAATGGTAATATAAAAAGAAAAGCAATTTTTTGATTTATATAAATCATATAAAAAATAAAATTTGCGGATTTTGTTCTAATAGTGTAGGGATTTCTTAAGGGGACGTGAGATATCAAAAAGTTGACTTTCGGAAGGAAAATACTTTATTTGAAAAAACTAGGAGCCTTTATCTAATATTATTAACAACAAAAATTATTCAAATCGTTCTATTTTTCAATCATTTAATGTAATTTTTGTGTGAATGAGCTTTTGCGGCGATGATACCTGGGTGATCAAGAGTTTGTGTCCGTCGTTGTTTCCATCAAATCGCGGGTTCGATTCCTGATTGTACTAAAGACGCCATAGTCTCGGTAGCCGATTGATCATGGTCACGAACTCCTGGCCGGTATTGTTTCCATCCTGGTACCAATAAACGAGTCCTGATACCAATAAACACCCGCCGTGTAACTGGGCTGGCGCACTTTAAATGTATTGAAGCTCCAAATGCTCATGTAAGCGTGGTGTGGAAATTTGGAGAGTGGAAGGTTAGCTTAGATGTCGTCCTCGTCACATGATCAAGGTTCAAAATGACCAAGGTCTGTCGCCACTAACTCTCGTGTATCGGGCCGATGTTCGCTTATCTGTTTGGGGTCCATTTCCTCACGTTGGGATGGTGTGGAAGCTAGAAAATTTTGAAGCCCAGATGTCGTCGTTGGCTTTTACCGTAGTTCAAAATACGAGGTGATAATCCTCGTACTGCTTTTAAATGCTAAATCAATAAACAATCCATCAAGTGTCAAGGAGCTTAATACTTTTTAATGGTTTTTAGTTTTGTTTACATTCACTTTTCTCAATGAATTTTTTGGTACTCGTGTGTTCCTTGCGATTTTAATTTTTGCTTGAAAGTCACAATGCTTTAAAATTTTACTATTGTGTATATATATTAGAATTCATTAGTGGAGTTTTAAGTATTTCGATACCAATTGAAAATTTATATAATTAAAATATATTTTAATCTTTTTTTTTTTTTAAAGGGGGAAAAATAAAGCTGTGAAAAATTGATTCTTGCTTTGTTAAAGTTTACATTCAAAGAACTAATGGGTTGATTTCTTTATTTTACGTTTGAAGAAAAAGTACATTTATTTTATGGAAACATTATTTAAGATTCAGATCACAAACAGGAACTGAAATATGTATAAAAAATTTGCAGAACTCAAATGTTACAAATATGTTGCATAATATGTGAATGATTTCATGCAGAGCGAACAAAAACTAGAAATTTTGTGTGTGTCCCATTATCCCTAAAATTTTATACCGGTTGATGGAAATAATTATTTCCGTTTCATCACTCATTTCGAAAACGATTATAAAAGAACATTTTCTTTCATTTATTCCCGTACATCTGAACATACAAAAATTTAATTTGATACTGCTGTATTGAATCCTCACTTTTGGCCGTGAAGTAAATAGTTGATTAAAGCCTATTTTTACGCCAACACTGCTGAAAATCGACTGTGGATTAATTTCCCAAACCGTACCCAGTCACAATTGCGTGGCCATCCAGCACTGTGAATTGGCTCCACGCCACTGTCCTCCGTATCGCGGGGGGATTTATTTTGCCGTTTTCTTCTCAGAGCCATCGGAAATTTTTCTCCTTTTTGCCACTTATTAACAATCGTCTCTTTTCTCTATGTCAGGATTGTTTGTGTTGGTGACACGGTCCCGCACCTCCATTAATTACAGCGGAAGGGAAGGGGGGAGGGACTAAAACTTTCTTGTTCTGACATAGTACCGGAATTAATTATTCACATTTTAACACGATGGCGGCAGTTAATGAGGTTTATTTTCCCCCGACCATCTCTAACAATTAAGCTGTTAGCGCGCGTTGAGAGCGAGCCACCGCAGGGTTGCCGGATCGTATTAAGGGCATAAAAAAATGAGCCAAATGGAAATCGCCAAAGGATTGGGTAAAAAATAAATAAATAAATAAAACATACATGTATAAAATGAGTGTTTTTTAATGTGTGTATTTGTATTTGTTTAAATCCTCTTTTGATATGGAAATTTGGACGCTGAAAAACCAAATTTAATTTATCTGAATGGGTCTGGATTGAAGACGAAAGGCAATCATTTAATAGACGTAGCATTTTTTCGCAAGTCACTGGAAATATTAGATTCTTTTTTCGGTGTTTTCGGCTTAAAAGACTATCCTTACAGATTGGCCTTTTTTGTTTTTATACTTGTATTTGTTTATCTATTTATTAAAATACATTATTCAAGGAAATTGTTTTAAAGAAAAGCATCAACCGTTCTATAAGGCTCGTTTTGAAATACATATTTAGCTTTTTTTCCCCTCAATATTATATCAATATTTATTCTTTTGGTGATTAATGTAATTATGAGCAAAAGTCAAAATGTTTGAATTCTTGGTTACGCGCTAAAATGTAATTTGCGACTGAATTTTAAAAAATTCCTCAAGAGCTAAAATAATTTGCATAACTGTACATTAAGTTAAATTATTTCATGTACAATGAATATTTTTATATTAAGCTATATTAATATAGGAACTTAGATGTTTTTTACTTTTAGTTGCACAATATTTGTAAATTAAGGTGTTGAAAGTTATTAAATTTGATATATTTAAAAAAAAAAAAAAGAAAGAAAATTAGATAAAATGGTAATAATTTAGTGCAATTGTTTTCTATAGGTGTAATAATTTCCTTCAATCTCCAAGTAGAGAGTTATATCTGACGTTTTTGAAAACTTTCTGGTAGTGTACGTGAAATGTTGTGTCGTATATTTCAGGTTCACTGTCTCATTGTCATACTGAAATCCTAACATTTAAAATGTTTTATTCTTTGCTCTGCTACCTAAATTATATGAAAATTGTGTCATTCTCAAAGGAAATCAATTCCTTTTATTCCACCTTTCATCCAGAAAATGCATTTTGAATTCAGGGAAATAATAGAATATTGAGTAGTATTACAATTTATTACGAATTTTTATAAATACAGCTATATATCGTATTATATCATCATTACTTCTATCTTGCATTTAGTTATTGTTTTACAATTCAGTATTATTAATAATGTGTATTCAGAAGAGAAAAGACCTGCTAAAAACTGAAAATAAAATTTAACCTGTTAGACTAATATATGCTTACATCGTTAACTGTACATAATAAGCTTCCAAAAAATGATTTTAACAAGAGTTTTTACTTTGCGGTATCATTTTGTTTAGATTCATCTAATATCATACTAAAACTGTCCTACAGATGGCGTTCATCGTGAATCAGTACTGGGAAATAATCATTATTATTAGGTTTTCTGGCGATATATATATATATCGAGAATAATTAATTAAAATTTGCAAAGTGATGAGTGTGAAGTTTTTTCTGCATCGTTGAAAAAAATGAAGCCATGATAGAATTGCATGTTTTGTGTTGGTGGGTTGTAGACTGGAGCCTCGATTTAATCGCATTATAGAGACTGCGTGGAATAGTAGAAAATCGAACTGGTATATAATGTCCTTACGTGAGGGAGTGATTAAGTCTGTCGAGAGAAATACCAACTCGGAATTTCTTTTTCCGTGGTTAGAAATTACGAAATCCGTCCATTATAAGCGGTCTCGCTAAAAAAATTTTTAATCAGTTTTTTTTAAAAAAAATTATTTCAGATTCAATCAGATTTCTAATATAGGATTGAAAAGTTTGATATCTACATTTCCACAGTTTGTGAAAATATTAAACAAGTATTTCCAATTTCGGAAACAATCCATGTTGAACAAGCGGCTGAGAAAAATCGGATGTATTTAGAGATTAAGGGATCAACATTATATACAGAAATGCAGTAGAAAGCAATCTACTTTGTAATTGAACTTTGTAAACTCAACTTTGGAAACTCGCGCCAAATTTAAAATACACAAACTTGAAGAAAACTGCTCGCCATCTAATTTCATGTTAGGGGTAACATATTGCTGTGAATCTCTCTCTCTCTCTCTTTGAAATCTACGTTGTATTTCTTGGAAGTCAAAATATATCTCTCACAGTTGATTTTAACTAATTTTACGCCAAATTTGAAAATAAATTGACCAAAAGTTTTCGTCAATTGGTTCATTTCTTATTGATGCATATTTTATTTTTGTTATTAAAACATGGAGATAATTATTTTATATTTTCTTTATCTTCGATGTATATTCTTATTTATGTATACTTTATGTAGCTCTTAACACTTGCACACAATATGTAAACACGTTAATTAAATTACATTTCTGTATTTATTACGAAGTAAATATTGATGGGATTATTTATAATACATGGCGGAAACCAAAATGCAGCTCACGTATATCTCGGGCATGCTCATCCCTTGGCTTATATTATAACTGTAGTGCCACATAATATAAAAATGAACAATCAAAATACCAGAGAAGTAAATTTAGAAAATCATAAAAATAATTCTTACAAATTTTCATTTTTACTCTACATGTGGAAATCATATTTAAATCACGATTAATTTTTTAAAACTCATTCGACCATTTGTTTAATCTCGAACAGGAAAAGTGCGTGTTTCACTTTCATTATACAACGTGTATCACTGAAACATTCTTAAGCTCTCTCTCAAATTATATGCTCTCATTATCAAGAAGAAATTTTTTTTGCTTTGTTTTTTTACTAAAATAAATCCTATACTTTTCTCTTCACGACCAATTTTTAATATACTTCATAATAAGAAGGTGCGAACACTGTGCTAAAATTGCTCTCTGTCACAGCATTATTCCTTTTTTCCCCCCCTTCCATTCTCTCGTTCCTAATCGCAACCTAAATAAATGAACACGTTTAGTGCTCGACGTTTAACTTTTCCTCCTGGCGCTGTTTTTGTTTTAATTCTTTTGATCCCGTTATTGTTTCGTCGGCGCTTATCTTTGTGCCACCCTCCGCTCTATCGATTTCCGTGTATGCTCCCGAAAGTCGTTAATAATATTACTTTTTAATTAGCGACTCTCTTTCACAAAGTACCTCTGATGGATGCCTTCCTTCAGTGTAATTCACACGGCTAGTTTGGCCTTGATTGAATTTTTCAGGTAGGTAACGATTGGGTGACGCGATCTTTTTCTTTCCCTTCACTTTTTTTTTTTATTCTTTTAATACACACGTATTAATAGAAGTTCCCCCCCACTCCACCCCCCAAGTTTTAACTTAAAAATCGATTTTTCGAACTTCTTCGTTATGACACCGCCTTTTTGGAGAGTCTTTGTTTCGAACTCGAAGTAGTTACTAAGTGCAAATTTCAAGATGCAAAATTTCAAAGATTGGTGAATCGCTTTAGGTTGGAAAGGTACGTTAAGTTATTTGAAATATAGTCAGGTTGCGAAAAAGAAGTTTAGTGAAATTTTTAAAAATGAACGTTACTTTAAAATATTTTGAATTAACTTTATTCGATAAAATTATCAATCTGAAAAAAAAAAAAAAAAAGTTGACATTTATAACAAGAGAATAGTGGCTATCTGAGCAGATGGTATGCATAAGCAGTATAAAAATTAACGGTTAGAACGCAAAATTTCACCTGTTGCAAATTATCGGGTGACTTTTTGCTGTCGAATCAAAAATGGAAGAAAACGTATTTGTGAAAATAAAACTGTTTATTTCTAATAGTTTGAATTCACGAAGAAATCCGAATTAGAATGACTTGGAAGACAATGTGGTGTTACGGTTGCAGTTACCCAAATTTATTGTGGCTTTTTTTTAAATCAATTTCAGAGTTTTCTCAATTTAACTTTATCTATACATTTGGAATGAAGTGTGGCGCAGCTCGTCTGCTTTATTCACATTTTGCGAATGGTTATATACTCCATAGATTTCATATTGGAGATTTCTCTTTATCTGAGCATCAATGTTATGCCAACCTTGAGGCTGACGACACTAAACCTGAGGACTTTGTCAATATTATTTTTTTTTACTTGTAACCATTGCTTGATTACTAAGTTCTGTGAAAGCTTGAAATGTGCAAGTAGTTTGTGAGTACTCCAAGTAGCGATACAACTTTCTTTATCATCTTTGTTGCCATGATGGTCTGTTGTCAAAAGGTTGGTTTAGCAAGTAGAAGTGTCGCAATCTTAATCCCTCGTGTTGCTTCTAGTGCGACGTTAATGAAAACCAATCCAATCCAATCCACAATCTCAAGATGTTAAATATTGCCACGTAAATGTTGTTGAACATTAACCTGACTTGTCCTGAAAAGAAACACTTGGCTTATGATGAAATTGTAAAGAGAAAGAATTAGCTGCTGTAATGTTATCTTTGCTATTTGATCAAGTTTTAAAACTGATAAGAAACTTTAGCTTATAGCCTACAGTGCAACGACAAGATGGTTCAAGAGAGCAATTCAGTACTTCAAGAATGATTAACCGTCTAAAAGTATTTGCTTAAATTTGATTTTGGCCGGTATTGTTACAATAAATAAGACTTTCTCTTCACACGCATAGCAAATATAATTAGTAATAAAATATTTTTGAATTGTTTATTATGCATGATTAAGTTTTGGAAAAAAAATATATAATTTTAACCCAATTGTGTGCTCAGGTTGTTAATGGAAAATATTTTTCACAAATACGAAATAATTTTGTCGTTGAGAGCTAAGTCTATTTTTAACTGATCAAAACCTATGTAAGTATTCCGTGTACGTTGTGGTGTTTTCGTTTTATGTGTATCATAATTGGGGAAGCTTCTAACTGTTAGAAATAAATAAGTGAACACAAGTTTAATTTATTGAGGCTATTTTCGCTTAATGTCAAAGAACCTGATCGAAACTTCGAGCACATTTCTAGGCAGAAAATTGTTCCAGTTTTCATACAAGTATGCGACTTTATATCATATTCACCCGTTTATTATGCAGTATTCTTAAAATTTAGGTACATTCCATAAATACTTCATTTTTCATGAGAATATTCAAAGTGTGAAGGCTATTTTAGCATTCATGGTAAAGGAGACGAAACATGGAACTCATTTTACTGCAGAAAATAGGGATTGATTCGATTATAAATAAATAGTATAAAATATGCTGTTTAGCGCGAATTCAGATTATAAAATTATCGTCTGAGTGCTTTTTTTTTTTATCGGAAAAAGCGTTCCAATTTCTTGTTTTATTCTTTAATATCACGCGCGAGAGGATAGCTTTAATTACATAAGTCTTATGCATTTATTTCATATTGAGTTATTTTGATATCTGCTACAGGAGTATATTAATAAAAATATTACAGTCATTAATTACAATTATTTAAAACCAAACATTTTCGAACGGATTGATCAGCGTGGTATTGAATTTTCCATTTCATTGGAAGTTCTGCATTCTCAAAGTTGTCTCACGTTATATACAGTAAAGTTGCTTCAAAAAGTAAAACATCCTCTCACTCTGCCCTTCCCACATATCTTATCTTTACACACATGCAATTCCACTAAGCGATTGCACTAAAGTCCTTTTACAAAATGCACACCGGCTTCCTATTGACTCTTAATAACCAGATTACAAAAAAACAAATAGAACTTTTCTGAGATACAAAGCTAAGGTGAGAAAGGGCCAGAAGACGGGAATAAACACAAACAAAAGACGTGTGTGTAGAGGGCAGCAGGGAAAAGAAACGGCAGAAAACCACTGGCGCCACAGGAGCGCGGGTGAGGGGCCACAATGTCGGTCAGGCCTTGGGCTTCATTGGTCGACGCTGCAAGCGCCTCCTTCTTTTTCCATCCCCTCCGTCTGACCCGCTCTTTCCCACCGGCCGTCCAACCCTTACCCCCCCCCCCCCCTACTTTTTTTCTCTACTACGGAAGTATTAAAAGTATACTCCTGAGTTAGGTAGATGAAAAGGAATAAGCAAAAAATTGCAGCATTTTGTGATTCTATTTTCTTTTTTTTCTCCTACTGTCCTCTTACTCGTAAAAATGCAATTTTCTTAGAAATCTGTAATCAAGGCCAAGGATGAGCAAATGGAATTCCCGGCAATGAATGGAACGGTATTTTATGCAGGTTTAGTCATGAAATTCTTCGAAGTCAACAGGGATTTTTTTTAAAAAAAATTTTTGTTTTGTTTTCGTGTAGTGTTATGATTACTAGTCAGAATTTGGGTGTGGTTCTTCCCAGAAAGATTTTTGTTTAAATAGAAGAAATTGATTTGTTACGAATTTTGTTATGCAGTTTTCGAATTTCGATCGATAACTTTTTTTTTCTTCCAGTTTTTGTAATTGATTATAATAGGTTATCATTAATGAACATTCTGTATAACCAGACTTTTGATTGCAGCTTAATTTGTAGAAGAGTGATTGATTACGTAGCGAATAATTTTTATTTTATTTCGGATCAAGACAGTGTAAAACATTTCAGGAACCAAAGGGTTTCCAAGATATTTTCCTCCTCCTTTTAATCAAGAGACATAAGCATGGGGGGGGGGAAATGACTTATGAAAATCAACTTATTCAGTTTATTAAACTGTTCTGCTTCGGTTTAAATACGATACTTGCAATTACTAGCTATACTTACTTTATTTTTTCTTCAAAAGTATGCGTAATTAATAAACGAGGCAAGTTCAAAAAGTACCTCCTTCTTAGGATTGTGAGAATGGGGTAAAAAACTCAATGTAGTTGTTTTAAGTGCTCCTTTTTCAAAGACGAGCTCTTCGCATTCCAAAACATTTTCGCCATAATTTTTCCGGCCGATGAGACGGTCTTCGCCTACTTCGGAGAAGATTCATTTGAAGCAACCCATTATTCGGATTGTTGCTTGATTTCCTGTAAATAATGATGCATCCAAGTCTCATTGACAACTCGACCCGCTAACCTATCAAATTTCGTTGGTGAAACTTATCAAAACTAATCTATGAATCAGGTTCTCTTTTGTGTTCATTCAGTTTAACAGAGGGCTGCATGCAATGTTAACACCAGCCTTCTTATATAACGTCATCTGTCATCAAAAACATGTACTTTTTGAACCACCTTCTTATAATCAAATCTATCCATGTATCGTTTTTACTAGTTTCTTTTTAAAATTCAGTGTGCATCAAAAGATCTCAATATGGGAAAAAACTAGCTTTTGACCTTGCCTAGAAACAGGCCGTGGTAATCTTATGGTCACCCTCTTGGACGGCGTTGTTTTCATCCAGCTATGGGTTCTAGCCCTGATGCCATTAAAGACCCGCCGTGTAGCGGTGTTCATGCTTGTTAAATCAGACAAGGTTCCAAGTCTTCCTCTTGGCGTGGTGTGGAAATAAGGAGAGGGAAAGGTGCCTGCTCATATATCATCCTCGTTCCTTGACCGAGGTTCAAAATTACAAGTTTCGTCTCCAATAGCTTTGAGAGGCTTCTCGGTACGACGTTAATAATCAATTACGATGAGGAAGATTGTAGAGGAATGTGCCAGCTCAGGTGTCGTCCTCGTTACTTGACCGAAGCTTAAAATAATGAGGTTCATCGCCGAAAGCCCTTCAAAGTGCGACGTTAATGAATTATCACATGAGATAGCCGAGAGACAGCTGTATTTACGTTTGCTTTAAATAGCTTGTGACGTTGCCATCTTTTACTGCAGTTCAGACTTAACCTCTGTTCTTCCCCCCTTTTATGTTCCATATATCTTGTTCCCTTTCACCTGACTGTACTTCTTAATTGGCTTAAAACGTGGGGTTTAATAAAGCACTCCGTCTTTATAATTTAATTAAAAAAATCGTTTAGGTGGAGAGCTGTTCGTAGTGTTTTACCTGAAACACTGCATTACTAAAATATAATTCACGGTCGATGTACATAGCAATTCCTCAACAGTAAAATTTTATCGTCTCTCTTTACGTTGTTAAAATTAACATAAGGAAGAAAAAAGTGATTTTACCGTAGCGTTCTTTACGTGCTGGGCTCTAAAGAAGGGGAGTTTAAATTTATCAAGCGCTCTCTTTATTTACCGATGGGAGAGCCGGTGTGTTTTTGAGTAATCTCGTGTTTTAATTATTATCCTTCCGCATTAATTGTGGCTTTGGGAGCGGCGCCTTTTCTAAAGTGCGATTGACGGAGAAGGCGAGAGAGAAAGTGCAAGGTAAAGTACCCCGAGCTAGGGGGTTGGCCACTCAGTGTGGTGGTTAAAAATTAAGATCGATAAAGAGTCCGTTTTCAGGGCATATTTGTTACTTTCGACGTCGAATTAATCACTTCTTGTCAAGACGATGCAATGGAATGATTTATGTCGTGTGAAGTGTTTATGTATTGGCGTTTGAACGTTATATATATAATGAGAAACAAATATATTTCGTTATATATGTATTTTTGGTTTCTCGATAGAAAGTTAGCGCATTTCATTAAAGCTGTTTAACTTCAATTTTATTTATATTTTAAAAAGTATCCATATTGCTTTTCTTTTGCAATATCCATTCACAAATTCTCATAATTCTTTATAAATAAAATTCGTAAAACCTTTATTTTGTTCTACTTTTCTCTATTTCCTGTTCTTTTTAATAGTAATATAATTTCTCTACAAACTTATGCTGAGCAGTTTTAAATTAACTAACAGTGACGGAAAATAACATTTACTATATATTTTAAGTTACATATCGCCGTATACAAGGGAATAAGTGTATGATTTTCCCGTTTAATATATTTCTTTCAAGACTATTTTTAATAATCAAGTTAAATATTTTTGAACTGTCATAAACATTGGTATTGAAAACATTTTTTAAAATATTCAATGCGTTAGAGTATGTGATATGCTTTCTTTGAGGAAGGGCTTGTTAATCATCTCTAAATGTATGTTGTGGCAATTAAAGTCAATATTAAAACATTCTATTTATATATCTTTAAATTTTTTACTTTTAACAGTGCAACGGTTGCGACAGTTATCTGAAATGAGTGGTTTTTTTTTTTTTTTTTTTTAAAAAACTTTCGCGATTGGCAATTGTTGGATCACGTGGCATTAGCACACTGTCAAACACATTTATTTGTATATGTATAATGCAAAAATGTTCATTTTTCGAATGAAATGTTTTGTTCAGAGTTGTGAGGGCTTTACCCCCAAAACCTAAGTTATTTAAAGTAAAAAGTCAATTGTGTGTCTCACTAGCGAAAGTTACTCTTTTAAATTACTTTGATGAACCATGTGACAAATAAAATAGGAAAACCGGTAATTGACGGATAGTATAAATAATTTTAAAATGTGTTTCGAAGGTGTGGAGATAGTTATGAAAATTTTACGAAATCAACAGTGTTTATTACAAACTCCCCCCCTTTAAGAAAGATATATTTTTTAATTTTGAAAACTGAGTTCAGGTATAAAATCGAAATTCATCTCATGTTGTCTGAGACTTTTGTCTGTGTTTGATTAGGAGAGAGAGTGTGACCTGAATCTAGCGTACTGGGGGTGCGTACACTCTCCCTTTAAATATTAATGCGGTGCTTAAGTGCGCAAAGAAGAGAGCCGGCTACCTGACTACTTAATTTGGGCGGCAGTTAGTGCGGGTGCCCACGGAAAATCGTGTTATGCAAATGGCGTTCCCAAAATCTCGCTATGAAAGGACGCCTAATTATGTCATTCGTGATTGGTCGCTTCTGGGGCTCCCTCCCCCTAATTAAAGAGAAAACTGTCCTTGGACATCGCCTTTCATTTTCTTATGCCCTTACTCCCGGTGATGCATGGGGTTGAGAGAAAAATATTTGGAGGGATTATTAAGTTTTTATCGGAGTTTTTACTATTGTGGTGTGTAGGAGGTTATAATTTAAGATTATCAAGCTTTTAGGATGAATTTTTCAAGAGAATTTTTTTCGGGTGCCTTTTCTTCTGTACTTCATTATGATGGGAAATTTATTATTATTTTTCTTTAAAAAAAATTACCTCTCTCCTTATTTACGTTTTTAATGATCCACGGCTCATGCAGTAATTTTTTTTTCGGACTGCTTTGAAATCCTTTTATATTAGCTCCAGGGTCTTAAAAATAATTCGATAGGTCAGAGTGTAGATTGGAGAGAAGAATGCGTTAAAAAAGTCTTGAAATTAAAAGAAAAAAAAAATGGCTCGATTTTTTATGTATATATCGATGTTTTGTTTTAAGCTATGTTAGTTTTTTTATGTATTGTTTTTAGTATATTTTCATTGCATAAAGCATAAAACTGTAGAGTAAATGGATTAAGGTTCTTACTTCTAATTATAAAGATCATAGCATACACAGACTTCAAGTCAACGGAAGTTCATTAAAACATAAACTGCTGCATTTAATTTAGATATTGATATTTATCTTCGGTAAAGTTTTTGAAAAAATTCCTTCCAAAAAATTTTTTTATATTAAATTCAAAAAAATTTCGGTTGTTGTACTTTGTGTGTATAAATTAAGCACGCAGCTTCAATTTGTGTTTTGGAAAAAATGATAGAGAATAATAATTTATATTTACTGTCAAGATGTATCTTAATTATGAATGGATTTAAGAATATTTCTTCTCACAAACTGTAAGGGCTTCTGAACGTTAAATCAGATTAGGACTCCTCTCGAGGTATGCTTTGGAAATTTATCGTACGGTTAACTCTTATCATATTCAGGTGTGTTGTTGTCGTCTGACTTTGGTTCGAAATTACCAGATCCGTCTTCAATAGCAAGTTGTATTGCTCTAAATGCGATGTGTGGCCGCGGTAGCCTAGTGGTCATGATCGCGGACTCGCGACTGGCAGTTTTCATCGAGTCGTGGGTTCGAATCTTGATGCCACAAAAGACACGCTGTGTAGCCGGGGCTGATGCATGTTAAATCTGTCGTGGTCCAAACTCCTCCTGTAGGCGTGGTGTGTAAGTTAGGAGAAGGGGTACCAGCTTAGGTCCTCGTCACTTGACCGAGGTTCAAAATTACGAGGTCCGTCGCCAATAGCCCTCATGTTGCTGCTAGTGCGACGTTAATAAAACCAAACCAATCTAAATGCGATGTTTGTTCAAAATTTAAAAAATCACAAACTTTGCTTTTTATTAAATTATTTTAAATAATATCTCTCACACTTGCGCTGCAGAATGTTATATATAAAAGATAAGTCTATTATAATGCTTTCTAAGAACTAAGTTTTAAAATATAGCTATTGTGCCTCTTTTACATTCTGCTAAGATATTTTGATTCCTTTTTTTTTTTTTTTGAAATACTCGCCTGCAGCAGCTAAATTGCTATGGTCGCATATTCGTGGCTGGCTTTGTTTTTGTCGATTTGTGAGTTCGATTCCTGATTGTTCTCAAATCGTCAAGTAGCCTGACTGATGCAAGTGACTATGCCTGGGCTCAAAGTCCTTAGGGGCTGGGCTCAAAGTCCTTAGGGGCTAACCGTCTTAAGTAGATGCGGACATCATTACCCCGAGGCATCCTAATGATCTTTTTGCAATGGGTTTCACTGACTTTGGTAAACACGGGTGACGCTCCCCCCGGGACATCTTTCATATTTTTCTCTATTTTCGACCTTCTTTTAATAAATTTTTATCTTTTCAGTTTTTCAAACGTCTTTTTCACAGTTTTGTCTTACTTGACGCAGCATAACCACATTTGGCTCTTGCACCATTAAACTCTACCGTCACAGGCCTTAATGTACTTTGGTTGACGTGTTGTGGAAATTTGGATAGTGAGGTGTGATCTCGGGTGTCATCCGTCACTTGACCGAGGTTCAAAACTACGAGGCCCGTCTCCAGTAGCCTTCGCGTTGCTTCTCTTCGAGACTTTAATAAAAAAACCCAATCAATTATGGAAACGAATTGGCTTCTTCCCTCCCACCAAAGCTAATGAATAACGTGTTCCATTGAATTCTTTATTTATCTAATTTTGTTAATGTATAACCTGTAGTTTTTCGACAGCATCATTTCTACTTTATCGTGAATGGAATCTTTTATTAGCATCTCGATAATTGAATGGTGAAGTGAAAGTTCTATGAAATATATAAAGATTACGATTATATTTTGATTTCCGCATATTTTCTCAATTATTAATAATAATCAAACTCTTTTGTCATGCACAAATTGTTAAATTATAAAAGGAAGAAGCTTTATACGTAATATTTGAAACATGAAAAATTGTAATTTTTTATCATTTCAAAATTAGATTACATAAGAGGGTGGGGAACTATGCATTTATTACTATAGTTTGTTTGTTTACCGTTTAACTGTCTGGATCAAAGGTTCACTTAACCTAGACAAAAATTACGAGACCTTAACCCACTGCCCATCAGTTACGAGTCCCCTACGACTAATTAGGCATTCATGACCTTTTTTTTTATTTTAGCTTTTGTTTTAAATGATTTTACTGTATAATCAATTAAAAACGGTATTTTTTCGGCTTTCATAGAACTCTGTATTTTTTTCATAAAAAATTAACTTTTTTTTAATTATGGAAAAAAAAGGTAATGTTTTATTAAGATTTTCAAATTTTTAGAAATTGTGATTTTGAATTTTCCAGTATTATGTTTAAGATGCAATAAATTTAATTATATGAACAATTATTATGGTGTAAAAAATCCTTAAATATTAAAGCGTCTTTTTTGGGGAAAATATTGAAAATTGCATGGAATATCAAACTGTCATTTAATTACGATCAGGCATTTTTGGAAATTTAGATTTAAATGATGAAAAAAATATCTCAAACGTATCTCTCCTCATTATATAAATTTAAACGACTCATCCATTTGTTGAGTCATCCTGAATATAGATCCTTGTTGTTTTTTTTAAAAAAAAGGAACCCATAGCCAGGCCCCATTCCAAATTCTTGGAAACTAAACCAGGTTCCCCCTTCTCAGTAAGAGCATAGGTCTTGACATTTCATTACCTTCTCTTGGTCTTATCAGCACTCAAAAACTACACATCAAAATGTCCGTTGGAAATACGACTTTTTTCTTCTCTATCCTTATCATTAATTAGGGATTTTTTCACTATGCCCCGAAAGGGAAAGAAAAATAACCGAATTCTTTTTTTTAAGAATGTTTTTCACGTCACTTTAAGATTTTTTCACCTTACTTCAAAACTTTTTTTTACACTTCAGAGCTTAGTGCGAGAACCCACGCATTTATTTTTACGTTTTAGTTGACAGGTTGAAGCGTATAGTTCAAGCCCTCTCTGGTGAACCTGACAGGTGGAAAACGGAAATCATGGAGGAAAAAAAGGAAACCCTGGAAATAAATGTTTTAGCCATTGCTGAGGGAAAAAGACCTTCTTGAAATGACGAAGGTGTGTTTTTTCCCCCGTCAGTTTTACTCGTGTGTCAGTTGTAAGCCAAACAAAGAATTAATTTCTCAGATTTCTTTTGTTTCATCCAGAAGTTTTTAGTCTTTTCATATGGGAGCAGTAGCGGATTCAGAAAAAATCGACGGGGGAGGTAGGATCACAATTGTTGTTTCCTTATAAAAGTTCATAATTCAACTGTGACCCCTTCATGGAATTGCCTTATTTAAGTAGGTGCGTGGATCACGCCTTCCCCATGATGTTTACTGTCTTTGTTAAACGCGGGTGACATGCCCTCGAGATACCCTAGCGATCCTTCTCTGTTTTCGACCTTCTTTCTTGTCAGCCATTTATTTTTTTCATTTTTTTCAAATGTCCAGATCAAACTTTGTTTCACCTTGCTTGGCGTTGCATTACCATAACTGGCTCTTGCACTGCATTCGTTTTTTTTTATTTCGTTTATCATTCTTGCTTACTTAGTCCTTAATCTAAAAATTAACGGAACATTATAACTCAAGAATCTAATTCAAATTGAGAACTAAAACCTTAAATACGATTGATCGGTCCTGAGCTTGGATACAACAAACAACTTTGAAATAAAACAAGATATATGCTTTTAAATTTGATTGGTATTTCCTTTTCAGGGAGTTATTTTGTCTGTGCGTGAAATTATGAAAGGGAGTGAGCATATACACTTCCCCTCGTGCCCCCCTCTGGATCCGCCACCGTATAGGAGATATGTATTCTTCTTTGTATCTTTTGTATGAAATGCCGAAACTATAACAATTTAAAAAGAAGAAACAATTACGGAGCGTTTAGCTTTTTTTTTTTTTTTTTTTTAAATTATTTTGGAATATTTCAAGATGAATGAATGAAATGCAGTGTAAAGTTTACTACACACAAAGAGCCTTTAAATAATATAATAATGAATTTTGTTTAAATTTTATTTAGTAATATTGCATGTCAGTAATAGGCAATGGAATTATTCTTTACGATTGAGTACGATTTGTTTATGACAATTCTTATTGCAATTCATATGAAACTGAGACTTTAGTTAAATATAATTTTTAGTTCCGCGTAAAATAATTTTAATTTTCTGACTGTCAAATTTGTAAGTTTTAAAATTTGATGTATGCCTTTTTTTGCTCCGTATTGATTTAAATTATTTTCTTAATTATTAGTCATTTAAAATTCAGGAAATTCATAGTTAATGTTCGCTGATTTTGAAACTATAAAGCCTTACTACTCGTAAAATGGTATATTAACGTTTATACTTTCAATAATATTAACGGTTATACTTTTTGTTGCGTAATGCATCTTTTTACTTTATCATTTGCTGTTGACGATGGTGGAACAATGCAAAAAGACCGATTAACCCCAAATATTGTTCAGAACAAAATTTTTATGATATATTTTTTGATTAACTTTCATGTTTGGAAGATGAATGAATTTCGGTTTATATCTACATCATCAATTTCCAAATAGCAATTCAATCGTATAAAATTTTTTACCAGGCAGTGTACTTAATTTTGAAGAAATTTTACGAGGAAAGTTTAAGAATTCTTACTGTTTTCAGTTCATAAAGAATTATTAGAACGAGCAACCTCGTTTCAATGACTCGCGTGTTGTTTTGCATTTTTCGGATTTCTACCATTTTGACTGGAAGCTCAAAAAAAAAAAAGTATTTCGTTTTGTAATTTTGTTAAATTGCCTCCTAACTAGAAATAACCAGCTCTTTTCGGTTTCCTGACCTCCCAACAACCTTTCCCCCTTTTATTTCAGTACGTGATGACGCCTGTCAACGCCAGGCCATAAGCAGAACTCAGAAGATTTGATAACGATTTCGATGCAGAAACGAAACACCGCCACTGTGTGAATAGGTGGCGGTGGGTGAATGATATCCTTTCATAATCGTAAAACTCCTGCCCACGTATAAGATTCCTCGGGATAAAAGATCTCTTTTATTCCTATTTGCCCTTATCTGAAAACGCTCGTCCAAGAACAACACAGGATGTGGATTGGTTCGGGTCATTCCTTTTTGCTTTTCTTCATATCCTATTTCTTCTTTCACCTCTTTCTTTTTCTCTCTCGTGAAGAAACCTTTTTGTCTTATATTTTACTTTTTATCCTTTACTCTGATCCCCCCCCCCTTCCTTTCACTGCTGCAAGTGTTCGCCCCACCCTGGTAATCCCCAAGTAAACAACGCCGGACTCCCATTTCGCTTTTCCGAAATCCGCTGTACCGGCAATTTGTCCACTTCAGGGTTAGGTTGAAATACACGTGGATCAGCAAAATCGGGAGGTGTGGGAGAGCAGCTCACCTACTGGACTGTGTGTGCACCTTTGGAAAAAACAACAGCAGAAAAAGAAAAACAAGTTCCGATGGAAAAAAGGAAGAAAAGTGCATTGGTATGCCGGGCACCCGAGTTCCAGAGAGTCGATTTTCTTTTAGTTTTGCCCCGGAGTTAGTGGAGTGGCTCGAATTTTTAGTGCAGTTTCACTTTCGGAAAGTGTTACTGTAGTTGCTGATCATGCGAAGTGTCGGTTTTAAGGCTCTTTCTTCCATCACAGGTCTCTGCACACGTCCATGCATTTGTAAGCGAAAAATGTTACCGATTCGGTTGTTTGTTTAACGTTTTCAGTTACTCTTTAAGGTTGGCGATATATACGTGTAAAAAGTATGATAGAATATTGTTCCGTAAGCAAGATTTAAATTTCTTACTAAATTTGTCAACAGGAATATATCTAGGGCAAAAGTGTCGAACTCGTTTCCAGTCACGAGGAATTTCTAACTAAAGTCACGCGGGCCGTCCTTTTAATAGTTAATGTTGTAAGTTTTTTTTTTTTTTTCGTTTTTTCCTTTAACTTCGTTGGAGGATTGCTGTTCCTCAAGATTTATATCATTTGCTTACGATGTTTATAGTCACGTTTTATGTAACTGTGGAACGTTAATAGTATTTTTGAATATAAAACAGAAAATTATCTTTTATGTCGCTGCAAAAATATTCCGATTTCCACTTTTCTATGGCTCTCAGGACGTATATTCTTCAGGTAGGTATGAGTATTATGACCCCGAGTCTTCCTAGTCATTTTTTCCTTTCCTGTGGGGTTTACTGTCTTTGGTAAACACGGGTGACGATCCCCTAGCCCTTCTCGATTTCAAACCTTCCTTGTCAACCAATTTTTATCTTTTTCCATTTTTTTACATGTTTAGATCTTGGTATACTTTGGCGCAGCATGGCCACATCTGGCTATTGCGCCGTAAACTCCACTCTTATTCACTCACCCACTTTTCTAAGAAGTACTGTTGCTCGTCAGCAATATTTTGTGTACTTTTACATCCATCCAATTCCAATAAATATACATTGAATGCAAGGGCCTTAAGCAGATAAGTCATCGTTAACACAAAAAATAATTAAAAAAAAATTTAAGAAAAGATTTAAAAAAAAAAAAAAACTTTAGCTTACCGGACACAGAATAATTGTATGAGTAAATAAGCAACACAACACGTTAATAAACTTATTTTTCTTGTTTTCTGAAGAATGAATAATCAGTGTTAGACACGCCAAGTAATGAAGTTGAAGACTAATGGTGTTATTTTATTATCTACTCGATTCAATACTTCTAGTGGGGGACATTGATGAATGTTGCGATTCATTATCAATAATTTTAGTTTATCAGAAATTTTGAAAATAAGCTCTCGATTTTTAGTAAAATTTTTATTACGCTTTATGTTGGTTAGTTCGCAAAGATATTCATTATCAGGGCCGCGAATTCGACATGCGTGATCTGGAGGCATACCTACAACATCCAAAAGTATAGTATTTGCTCATTAAAATGTTATAAACTCTATTCTATAAGAATGAACACTTCTCATGGTAATGAGATCATCTCAATAAATAGTCTTCTTAATAAATTTTGATTTTTAGAGAATCACTTTTAGATGGTAAAATCAAATTTTAATCAAACAATTCTTCATTAATAAGTTAAGTAACGTTTCAGTACTTGAAAGGGAATACCTGTGCAGTATAAAGCACCACAATTGAATCTAATATATCAATCTTTCAGCCTAAATAAATTAATGTACTACTTTCTTTTTTATTTCACTTATAAAAGTATATATTGTTAACTGTTGTTTCTTTTTCGGAACGTCTTGGACTTGGAACTCGTAAATGCTAGATTAAATAAAATCGTTTATATATATTTAACGTGTTTCGAATGTTAATGAGAAATAGTCTTACTAATGAACTTCATACTCTGTTTATACAATGAAATGCAAAATTCAGGAAGACTTTTAAAACATTTACTTTAAAAGATACTGTTATTTTTTTTGGTACTGTAATTATTTTTTATTAATATTATTACGATAAGCTAGTTTGAATTATCTAATTATGTATGTCTGTGTTGAATTACCTCATTAAATGACTATTCCTTCGAGTCTGTTTCGAATATTTCTAAGCGTTTAAAAAAAGATTCAAATTCAGGCTGAGTAATAGCAAACTGTGCTTCATTAAGCGATGCTATGATTAAATTGATTCAGACTACCATTAATATAAATGCACACAAGAAAGTCTTATTTTTTTCCCCCGTGAACTCAGCGGAACTTATTTCGTTCTATTTGCTTGAACAGAATTTCTTGTCCTTACTCATTTAGCGTAGGAAACGCGCAAAAAATGACGAAAGCTGGAAAGCGTAAAAAAATATGAAAATGCAATATTTAGACTGTTTTTTACCACACTCCAGGGATGCTCTGTTAGCTGTACTTACATAAAAAAGTGTACTGTAAAGACATAGAAGTAAAACATAACGAACAAGAGGATAACAATGGAGGCAAAAGAAGGCTAAAGAAAGTAAAAGGTGGGAAATGGCAAGGAAAAAAAAAGGAAGGAATAATGCTTCGTCTTCATCGCAAACATTCTCTCAGAAATCCCTCATGACACCAGGTGTCTCTTATATTTATTGCCAGGAGCTATCTCTAGGGAATCGGTGTAATTTTTTCCCCTTCTTTCGATTTCTTTTTTCCCCCAAACTCTAATTAAAACAACGCCGTGGCTTAATAAAAAACAAGAGGTAACGGGAAGCAAATAAAAAAAATAAAGTCTGTACTAGGTACGGTGCCCGAAAAAAAAAACTGTTCAGTTTGGTGCGCGAAAAAAAATAACTTACGAGAGGAAAAGAACAAAGTGAAATAGTAATCGAAACAAGGTAAAAAGATCGTTCGTATTAGAAACTGGCGGTAGAAAGGGGCAGGGAAAAAAATCGCGTAAATCCCTACAGAGGTATGGAGGAAAAACCTGACTTGAAAAAAAAAAAATTAAGGGAAGGGAAGTTGCAAGCGTTCGAAATACTTTCGGGAGGAGAGGAAAAAAAAATCAAAACGATGGAAAAAAATATTCGAACTAACACTCGCTGAGGATTTGGGTGTGCAAGCGAAAAGGCTGTGTACTGAAAAATCGAACAAGGGTACTGGTACAAGGTATAAAAAAACCCGACATTCTTTTGAATGCATTTCTCCCTGTAGGTACCGAATCCCAATGTGCAAGAGACAGTTAAATACGGAAATTAGGTTTCGAAATTAAAATAAGTTTGATGTTAAGTGGTGAGTTGTGGGAGGTTAAAGAGGGTTTTTTATCCCTTGTCTTTTTTGAGATACATGGGACTGCAACTATGTAGAAAAAAACACCAAGATGTTTTTCTGTGACTTCTTCATGTTTTGTTAAATCAACGCAAAGGAGAAATGTGACATCGGAAATGTAGATGTGCACAGTTGATTGCAGAAAACCCTCTGAGACAACTATCAGTGGTATGTCTCAATAAGCTTTCTTAGTGTAAATTTGTATTCTTTTTTTCCAATTGAAATGTTGATATTTGTTGAATAATAAACTTTTTTAAAAAATAGCTCTTGTTCTTAACTTGTAAATGCCCGTTGATAAGAATTGGAGGCGTATGACGATGTAAAATCAGAAAGTTCCCCCCCCCCATTATAACGCAGTATTGCTATTTTGATGCACAGTAGTATAAAGATCACACAGTTACTGATGGAGTCTAAAGCACAAAATATGCAATACGTAGATGTTTATACAAGATAACATTTGCTTCATAAACATTATACAAATCTTTAAAAAAAAAAAAAAAACTGTGAAATACTTAAAAATTAAATTACCAAAATGTTGTATACAGTTTTTTGAACCAACAATTTTTTTTTCTTTCAAAAAGGGCGAATTTTCATTAACATTCAGCAACTTTTAAATATTAATTTTAATAATACGGAAAATTATTTTATATTTATTCATTTTTTATATTATTGAATAAATATTATTTAAAAAACATAATTTGAGTTATGGGTTGAATAATATTTAATTGAAAGCATATTTGATTTAATCATTATATTTGTTACGTTTTTGTTACAATAAAACATCGATCAGAATTATAGTTAAGATTGGTTTGCTTGGTTCAAGGAAGCCATAGATTACAATAATCCGCTGTTTGGAGAACACACACAGACACAAGAGTTAATCTGCTTTCTGCAATGATGGCTTTCGAAAGGTCTAGAAACGCTGGGAGAAATGTATAATTCTAGATGGTGACTATGTAAAGAAGTGTGAAGAATAATGATATAAAATTAAGTCTCTATTTTGATTATTTCAATAATAATTAAAACTTTACGCTTCTGCTAGTTACTTCGGTCTACTGCTTCCTGAAACCAAGGACCCGTGTGGTGACCGGGAATGACAGAATAGTCCCACTGTAGCTCATGTATGTCGTAAGAAGCGACTAAAATGAGTACCCAGCGTCTGGGGGTACATTCGGGCACCCTGCCCCTGGAGATTATATCAGGAGACCTCAGGGACTTGCATTCTTCAGGTAAGTACGGGCATCATGAGCCCGAGGCACCTTAGTGATCTTTTACTTTCCTATGGGGATTTACTATCTTTGGTAAACACGGGTGACGCACTCCCGTGATACACTAGCTATCCTTCTCTATTTTCGACCCTCCCTAATGGTCAACCACTTTTTATCTTTTTTTCAACTTCACGTCTAGACCACAGTTTAATCTTGTTTAGCGCAGCATAGCCGTATCTGGCTCTTGCGCCAATAAACTTTACATTCACTCACTCACTTCTGAAACCAAGAGGCAATATCTCCATTATAACTTGTTTGCGTTTTTATATATAATTAGATTTTTAAATAACATTTAAAATTTTAATCCTTTTGCAGCCTTTTGCAATTATTTTTCTTTATCTGGATCTTTTTAAAATTTTTAATTTGATTTTAAAAAAGAAAGGAGAGTTAGTGGAATTTTCAATATATATATAGCGCTACATAGCCAGGATTTGGCTCTTGCACCATAAATCCACAATCATTCACTCGCTTTCATTAATTCCTGACACCAAATTAATCAACGTGAATAGCTGTAATTTATAACATAATGTACTTTGGGATCAATTAATATGCAGAATAAATTTTATTCAGATATCTCGGTTATTTCTTAGTAATAATGAAAACTTTAATGCCCCATCGCACCGCTTTTACATTGTCTCTTTAACGATTTTCGTTGACATTAAAATACTTGTTTTTTCAACTTTTGCGTCCGTTTCTTCTGAGGCGTCATTTTTAACGCAGCCTCCTGCCGTTACATGAAAACGATCCCCATTTAAGACTGAACGACTCTTTTTCCCCGCTATCGAAAGGTATTTTCCCATCATTCACTTCTCTTTTTTCGGTAAAAGAATATAAAATATTGACCTCTCTCTACCTCCATCTTATACCCTTCAGTTATCGCTATGGCGTGAACATTCGCTTAAGGTGAAATACGGAAGATATTTATTTATCTGGAATTGAGCAGAAAGCCCACTTTGCGTTCCACCCCGTATATAAGTCGAATTTTCTACTCCCACCCTCGTACCTTCTACCTTTCTCAAATTCGGGAAAAACCTTAAAGCTGGTAAAAATATCGCCCCAGTCCGAGAAAGATAAATAAAAAAGTGGCAACGGAAGCGTAAAATACACTGTTTCCATCCCTCCCTGTCCAATACCAAATACGGCCCGGGTCCATATTGCGGCGGACTGGAATTGCTTAGCCAATCTGCTTTTTTTTTTCTACTCCTTATTTTCATCTTTTTCTCCCGTTTTATTTTTTTCTCCCTTTTCGTTTCTTAAATCCATTTCACGAGTAGAAAGGCCTGTATGGAGTTAAAGGTCCAGTGTGTTGTCCGCGAAGACCATTGGCGGTGCAGTTACTGGCACCTGCAGCCCCGAAATGATGATGATGGTGTTGACCGTAGTAGCCCCGACGTCTACTAACTTGGAGCGCAATACTAGATTGGGGATCAAGGGCAAAGTAAATGTTTTTCCATATATGGATGTATTTTTGAAAATATTGTTATAGTTCAGTTTGAAAATTATTATATCCACCGATGTCGTGTTTCTTGTTCTTTAAATGAGGCTTCTACGGATATGTAAATATTCAGTTAGTCAAAATGCCTAGTTCTTTTTTTTTTAATAAGTAATTTGAAAGGGGTTATTTCACGATGCATGTTCCCTAGATCGTAATGTTAAAAATGACAAAGTTTAAAGAATACTGTTAAAAATTTGACTGGTCACAGAGTCATCAATTTGTGTGTATGTGTTCGTTTATTGAAATGTTGTTATTTTATGAACACAAGTATTTCTTGAAGAATTGATTAGTTTTTTAAAAAAATTATGTCGAGTAATACCCGAAAAAGTTTCAAAACGATAAAAATTAGTGTTTTTTTTAACCTGTGAATTTCTTAAAAAATAACTTTGGTAATATCTCTCGTTAAAAAAAATAATGTAATAAATGCACACAAAATAATGGTGACTGTACTTCCATCCAAATTTTAAAAATGTTTCTTAAACTTGCTCATTTTTAACATTACATGCATGAAAGAACCCTCTTAAAATGTCTAAATTTTGAATCGAGTTTTTTTAATGCAAATGCTTTATACGCGTTTTTTCAACGCGCATAAAGCATTTGCGCGTTTTCAATTCAAGTCATTCAATAGGATTATTTTCTGTAAAACATAGTCCTATTGAATGACGAATTGCATTAAATATTATCATTTATAGTAATTGGGATATCTCTATGATCTTATAATTAAAAGGAAGATTCAATGATCATACAGATAGAGATCATAGAAATTTAATTCGGATTTATATCAGAAATTAAAAAATTATTTTTCCTCCAAAGATAGAAGTCTTTTAAAAGAAATCATATGCCGATATTGTAATTAATTATGTTACTGCCATGATTTTTTCTCCCTTTGCTCTCAATACTTTTTAAGTGTAAAATAACAACATTTTAATATTGAATGAATTATGATTTTAGACTATGTTACATTTAATAAATTTTATTATTGTATAAAAAGGGATTCTCTCACTCTCCTTAATTTAGAGCGGGCGAATTTAGAATTCGTTAATTTAGGGCAGGTTTTGAATACTTCTTCCCTAATTTTGAAAATATATAATTCAAATATATTAGTGTAATTGCTACATTGGTTAGTTGTTTTTTTCTCCCCCCACCCCACCCTTCGGCAGGATATATTATGTCAAATATCAAGTGAAGAGACTCGGATCGTATTTAACATGCGTGTCTTATGAAGCGACTAAAATGGGTATCCAATACTTGGGGTATAGCCGGGTACCCTGCCCTTGGGGTTTATATCAGGAGACTGGTCCTCTAGGTTGGTGGACCTCAGGAGCGTGCCTTCTTTAGGAAGGTACGGGCATCCTGCTCCTTAGTGAATTTTTTCTTTCCTGTAGGGTTTACTCTCTTTGGAAAACATGAACAACGCTCTCCGGGATACCCTAGCAATCCTTCCATATTTTCGACCCTTCTTGTCAATCAATTTTTTATCTTTTTAAAATTTTTAAATGTCTAGATTACAGCTTTACCGTGGTTGGTACAGCATGGCCACATCTGGTTCTTCCACCATTAAATTACTGTCACTCAGATCGTTGAATATAACAATTTATTCATTTTAGAGACTTAAATTTTTCATTACTTCCAACGAGTTTTAAAAATACATATTTTAAATGTCCTCTTCTTTTTCAAATAATTCTCATTTATGATAAATAATAATTCATAATTCTCAATTAATGTGTGTTTTATAATACCTTATTCTTTTGAAAAATAGGAGTGCATTTTATTACTCATCCAGTAAATTTTTTTATCGGTATTTTCTTATCTTGAAATGAATGCTAGGAAGTATTCAATTACGTGACGAAACATTATTGTGTGTGTGACGATTTGGATTAAAGCTTTCCGTTAATGTTTAAATGTTTTTTGTATCTAAATATTGTTTGTTAATTTGTAGACGTTTACGAAATTTTGTGAAAAATTTTGAATGGGGCAATCTTAAAATATATACTCTAGCAATTTGTAGAATTATGTTAAAGCTTGGCTCCTTGGGAAATAAATTGATTTTAACCATTTTGAAATTGTCGTTTGCGAAATCTTAAATTCAGAAAGAAACATACGATCATTAGTAGCCATTCACTTCTAGTCGGAAAATTATTGCTAATTTGTAACGTTTGTTTTTCGTATATCATGTGAGAGAGAAGAATGCTTTGGAAGCACGTGAAGACGCTTAATTTTATGTCATGTTGCAATGTGGCGTCATTTGAATGGACAGAAAATTTAATCAATGCATGCGTTTTCATCATTTCTTATTTAACTTTTTATAAAGAATTCGGTCTTTCATTTGTGTCGAAAACTAAATTATTTTTTTTTCCAAGCAAGCCACGTTTTTTTCCCTTAAAAAAATTGTTTTATTATCAAAAAGCTATGTGGTAAAGTTCACTTGATAATATTCATTTTTTTTTTTACTTAAAGTGAGAAAATAAACTTATGTAGGAATCAATATATTAAAAGATAAATATGTTGACAAAAATTAGAAAAATAATCATAAAATTTTTTAGAAAATGGATATTGACATTTTGAATGTGAGTTTGATTTTGAACTTAGCATAAAATGTAAAAAGTGCTATGACTGTATTTTATATGATCTATTTTCTTTTTATTTAACTGTTTTGGAAATAGATGTATATGAAAAAAAAAATGAAACTACATAAGTTTATAGCTACAGTTAATAGTATTTAATTATAAATAATACCTGTGACGACTCAATGTGTTTCGTTATGTTTACTCATTTAGAAGTGTGTATTTTATAAATAAGAAAAATTTTATAGAAAGATCTGTAAAACACATTCCAAATGTAAATTAATTGTGCATAAAAATCAAATTCTTTTTGTTTCACTAACTCTTACGTTTACTGTAGTTAGGTTCGAATCAACTGTATTTTTTGGTATCATTAAATATTCTATCAGTTCTTTAACACGAAAAGATTATAACTGTTAATTACGTATTGTGTTTTAGAGTGTAAATAATATATATATTTGAAAAATATTTCGGTATCCGATTGTAAAAGAAGGCATATATATATATATATCCTACCCAAAAGCAGTACTTTCATATTTAAAGGAATTAAAATAAAATTTTTACTTTTAAATATAAAATAACAACAGAAACTTTTAATTTTCAAAACTCAATGTGTCAATGAGATTTATAACTGTTTAAACTATATTTAAACAATTCAGCACTTTAAACTTCTATCGCTGTAACTACCATGCAGTTATATTCTATTTTAATCCATCTTTGCCTCAATCTATTCTCTCCAAAATAAGTACTTGTTCTCCTTAACGAAGCAACAGGATTCATGAAAGGCATTAAGGCATCTCATTGAAAAATCATCGGCGTCATTTGGCGGAGTAACAAATTTTGTCCAACTCCAATGATCCGAATAGTTTGCGAGGGGGCTAATAAGTCTTTGAATGACTCCAACATCGATTAGCGAAGTTCGTCCACCGAGATAGGTTCATTGTTTCTTCGACAACGAACAACAAGTGCTATTAAGAAGTCGCTCAGAGGGATGACACAGAAAAAGTTGATGATAAATGAGATTCACCGATCACTTTTCTGCTCTTTGTGCCTTCAATTTAACGGGGGATTGGACGATGGAGACGAAAGATTTCGGTTGTTTTCTGCCAAAATTGTATTTAATCGCAGCTTTAGAAGATCGTTTTCAGAAATGAAATCTGCAGTTTCCTGATCGTCTGATTTTTTTTAGTAATTAAATATATTTCATGAATTTTTGTTTGTTATTTTTCAAGAGGGGGATATATTGTTTTTTCTTAATTTACCTTTTGAAAAAGGATCTCTATTTTTTCTCTGAATTTTTTTTTATCAAGATCACTGAACATTTGTTACGGTTTACTAATACTTAGCATTTTTACATCATTCGATAATTATTTCTTAGAGATTGAGCATCGTTGATTATTATAGTTATTTCGAATAACAACAAATAATTTCAAATAAGATTTACAGTAGAACCTCTCAGTAATCAACACCCACCGGACCAGATATTTTGTCTCCTTAATAGAGGTGTCCCTTAATTAGGGGTAAATATATATACAACAGTTTTTTTTCGGAGGAATCGGGACCAACAAAAGTGTCCCTTAAATAGGGGTGTTTGTTACAAGAGGTTCACTATTGTGTGAGTGTGTGTATATATATGATAAAGCAATAAAACACACATACAGATATATATATTCATTTTGAATACTTAGGTATTTTTCTAGTTAGCATCATAAGTAAAATCATTTTCATAAAAATCCGTCTTTTTAAGGATATCGTTCAAAATACAGATTTTAGGAGACAAAATTAAAATTTAATGTTTAGTCTGTCATATCCCATGTATTAGTTTCTAAAATTGAATTTTTTTTTTATCTGTGAAGTTCATTGGAAAGGCTAATGTTGATGTTATTCCTAAAGATGATACGAGATTTCGAATAATCTGATTTGTTTGTGACTTAGATGCTATTATTAATATTACACTCAAGTATTGATCGAATATTTGATGTACCAACTCTGCTAGCATTCGTAAGAGACTGCAGAGCTTTCCGAGGGACTCTCTGTCGTGTCTCGTGGACGCTCCCTCGTCACCTTTACCTCTGAAAGATCCCCAATTCTTCGATTCCTATTCCTCTCCATCCTCCGATCCTATTTTTCCTCCACACCCCATTCTGCGCACGTGTTACACCCTCCCTCCCCGGCACCACAATTACCTGTCCTCACCCCCAGGGAAGAACCTTGGCATTCCTGGTGGAACAACTTGCCAAGTATTCGTATTAAGTCTATGGGTTTTATTGCTGGAGATGTGTAGGTGGAGAAGTCTTTGAAGGGAGAGCCGCTCTTTCGTCACTATCGTTATGGCATTTTTTTCTCCTTCCGTAGGGATTAAAGTGGTGTTCGGCTTTGACAGGAAATACGAAATGTTTTGGTGATTTTATTTGTACTTATTTTGTGATATTATGCGAGGTTTTGTATTGCAAATGTTTTAAAATATTTTCTCTTATAATTGTGGCTTTTATCAGAAACATTTGTAATATTGGGTTTGTAGGGGTATAGGATTTACTATATTGAAATTGCATTTGTGTTAAAGAGTTTGTATTTGTTGATAAGTAGAGAACAATTGTAGATTTATTTAGCCAGTCCTGTCTTATTCAGAAGTTTGCAGAAGAAGCAAAATTAATAGCAATTGATATTAATACATAATTAACAATAAAACTAAAATTTAGTTTTAATTCTGATAATTCACTAATAATTTTAAACAAATATAGTGTTAAAAAGTTTTTTCGCTAAAGTTTTCTTAATCGATCAGAAAATATTTTGGTAAACTTCAGTATCATACATTTGTCTATATCAGTGGTTGCCAAACTTTTTCAACTCACGACGCTCTCTCTGATTTTCGGATTTCCTACGATACATAATTCCATTTAAAAGCACGACTAATCATAAGTGAGTGATGAAAATGAGATTCTAAGGCGCCCGTGTTTTGCGCATTTGGGAGTCACTGGCCAAAATAATAATGAACGAGGATAGTTCCAAAAGTCTCCATGATGAGAAATGGGTTACCTTTCTGAGAGAAGCCCATGAATATGACACCCTTCGTATCCTAAAAGGATACGAAGGGTGTCATTCACCGTCGTAACTTTTCCGGTCGATAAGATCGTCTCCACCTTCTTTGAAGCAGATTCACCCGAAGCAACCCATTGTTTTGATTGTTGCATACTTCCGGTTAATGAATTCACGACTTGTCGGTGGTGCTAATTCAACGCGGAAGCAATCAAAAATACCGTATTGAATCATTGTCAAATTTGTTTACCGCGGCTTAAGATGGGAGCACCCAATAGTAACACCTTAGACAAATGCCTTAGCAACGGTATCTGTCTTCAAAAACCAGTCTTTTTCTTACCATCCTCGAACGTATTTTAAATTGCTCAAAATGAGTCTTTAACTATTAGTATTTATTTTATCAATATTATTGTTGTAAAAAAAATTTCTGTAAAATTTTTTGTAAATAAAGTATGTTATTTTTGTGTACGTTTATAACTTTTACGTGTCGGTCATACTTTCTATGAAATTGCTTATCGAACGATTCAAAATTCGCGATAGTAGAATAATATTTATAAATGGTGTTTGTAATTGAATCTGTAACTCACTTTTTCATGTTATTTACCGAGCCGGAAGCAAATCAACGGGATGCATCAAATCGATTCTGTTTGAAAAATGAATCTCGAATTCTTCCCCTTTACACAAACAGAAAGTGGCACCCCATCAAATCATTTAAATGTGTTCGATGCTCCGACAGCCCTTCTTGCGGTCGGACAGATCCATAACTTGATGTAAACCAACTCGACGGCGACAAGTTGCTCCACAACACGCTGACAGACTCAAAGCTAGAGCTTGGCAGTCGACAGTCATCCAGTCCGTCAAATGCGAGAGATTTCAAAATCGAGAAGATTATTATTAACTCTCCTCCGCAGGATATGTTCCTGGAAAAGGAAGCAAAAGAGTCCTCGAAGGTGGTAATTGCGCTATCCCGTTTGTCTGTCTTCAGGTGATATGTCAAACCTCCTCCTCTGGATTCTTGCGAGGAAGGTGATAATTAATTGCATTCTTGACGGATGGGAATATTCCGGATCTTTGGTCTCTCTCTGCTTACTGTGTCTCTGCTCCAGGGCGAAATGGAAAGGCATCAGAATAAGCAAAGTTTTAGGCGGAGAGGAAACTTTTAAAAGGACTCGGGGCTAGTTAACTTGGAGTTTTATTTGCTTTTCGCATTCTCTCTGGCAAAATGGCGCTTCTTTGCAAAATAAGAGGCTGGGAAAGAGTCTTTTATTTGCGGAGGCTGAGAATGAGGTGTCACTTGTTAGAGGAAGAACAAGGGGGTTTGTTTTCGATTCTATCACGATGGAGAGTTGAATTGGGAGACTTTTTAAAATTTGTCCCGAAGAGAGGAAAAAAAGTTGAAAAACTGATTTCTAATAAATGACTAGCCCTCTAACCATGCTCGACTAGTAATTGGCATTTGGAAGTCTTTTGGAAATAGGAAGGGGACATGATGATCGAAAGCTTTTTGTTCGTAATTTGTTTGAGAGTTTGTAACTGTTTGAGACATCTGTTGCTAATAATGAACTGCGTGGGAGAGGAATTTTTATTGTTTGGTGAGCTAAAGGGTTAGTTGATTTGTGGAGAAGTATAGAGAGAAGCTGTTCGTTTTTGATGCAATTTATTTTGTTCTTCTCAAGAATAAATTTAACGGATTTTCTTGATAATGACAAGTTTCTTCGCGACAGAGAAAATTAGAATTTTCATGAGGATTTCAACAGCGTACAATTTAAATACTTAATATTTGATATTACTTGATTGCACATAGAAGTGTAGATATGTTTCATTTATTTTGAAATGAATACTTCAAAATTCAATTTAAACTTTAGTTTTGTTCATCAGAATTTTAAAAGAATATGTAGCTAATGCAATTTTACTATAATAATAGCCGTTATATGTATTATTTCAGTTAATTGTCAATTTATTTGAGTGTTAGTTTGAATTTCTCTACTGATATCAAAGCTGAATGATTCTAAAAACTTATCTTTATTTTTATATTACTCATTTATCTGTCTCTCCTATCATTGATTTTACGTCCTTAAAAGAAATAGAGAAGGGATTTGAAATGAGAAGATTCGGTTGATTTTCCTTGTTTGAATAATGGATAAAACACGTTAATAGCCTTTTCCTCCCAATAGCACTCGGTAGGCATTCATGGCATAAAAATACCATCATAAAAAATAAATATGGATAACTGAACAGGACAATACATAACTAAGATAATTAAGTATCGAAATTCGTATCAACGCATATTTTTATGTCATGTTTTGAAAATTGACAGTTGACGCGACTTTTATGATTGAAAAATTGTGTATCTTTTATTTTCCTTCAAACCTCCCTCTGGTTAAAGTACGTAATTGAAGAACATCGTTAATTCCGAACATTTGTCAAATGACAAAACTTTTACAAATTTTAGAATTACACTCAACAAAAACCGAACTTAATTAATTGATCGTGAAGTGCAGGTCATTAAAAACAATTAAAAATGAGTTAGGCACACAACATTTAAAACTTCTCATCGCCTCGCTGGACGAGCATTATGAAGAAATTATTAAGTATTCACATAGTTTTAAACTTTTGCCATCGAGATTCTTTTTCCTCATTTATATTGTAGCGGACCTTCTTCTTTTCGGAATACCGAAAGAGTTTTAAAACGAGCCCGAATATACGCGGTGCCAACGAGTCAGACATTTTTCCCGCGACATTAAACGTTCCAAAAACTCTACGACAACGAACCTGCTAATCCTAATTTTACGCTATCTCAATCTAGAAGGGAAAAGAGAGCGCCGTCGCATTTTTGCGAACTCATCTTCCATTAAAAATGAAAAGGGCAAAAACCGAAGAAATAATAATAAATGCTAAAAAATAACACCCGGGCAGAGGGGAAATTGGAACGACTCTCATTAATTAACTCCAATCAAAAACTGTTTAAACTATTTTAAATACTCGGGAGTTAAAATCTCTCGCAGCAAAGAAGGCGTAAACTTCATCCATCAAGAGAGATGTTGTTTTTGAGATAGGGGAATTTTCGTCAGATTTTAAAAGCGGTGCCTAGCGGAAGTTTTGGTTTGCTGTTATGACCCGGCTTTTGCGTAAAGTGCTCGTAGTCATTAAGCGGGTCCCAATTTAAGGGGTCTCATAAGTTGACAGAGGGGGGCTCCGTAAAGAGGTAAGAGAGTAATTAATTGGCAGGCTGACATACGAGCTCTTGGAGACGCGAATCCCTTTCCTGACTTCTTTCCAAGGGCTTCGAGATATGTATTTTAAGACAACATTACACTTATCCTGCCGCGGGTTTTAAAGCTTTCAAAGTTTCACGAGTTGTATGCATTCGAAAGGGCGCAGTATAAAAGCTCGCTTTTAATATGTTATGCTTGAGAGCTTATTTAGATCCTGCTCGCTCTAAATTGAGCCTTTTCGAAATTCACTTGGTTGAATGGTACATTTTTACGCATTTGATTGTGGACATCAACTTGCTTTTTATACTTGCATAAGAAACTGCTCTTAAGAATCTTGTAAACAAATTAAATAGACATTGATTGTTTCGTCGTAAACCAATAAATTAGCTATAGAGTTTGGGATACATTTAGATCAAAGAATAAAAGTTAACCTAAAAATTCATTCACATATAGTAGTTTAAAATATTAAATCTTTAAAGAGACACTTTCTTTTTTTTAAAGATTCAATAGTACATGTTGTGAGGGACTCCTCTATTTAACAGACAATTTTATTGGTCCCCTTTGAATGGAATATGTATTTACCTCTTATAACGGGATCCTTCCATTTAAGGGACGAAATGTCTTTTCCGTTGAGTATCCCTTATCGGGAGGTACTACTGTATATTATTTACGTTTAATTTTTCTTCAATTGATGTGAGTTACTTTACTAGCCAATAATAAACGAGAATTAATAAACAATATTATCAGATTTAAAAAATAAAATCCAGAGAAAAAAATATGTTTATGGAAAAACTTGCGATTTATTGTTGATTGTACAGTGCGTAGATACTCCTTTGCTAAAATTCATTTTACATAAATAATATAGTGGCTCATTTTAAATTCAGAATTTTTACCTTTCAAAAAACAATTTTCGCAGTTTTTATATAATCGTTCAAAAAAAAAAAATGTTTTTCTTTAAAATAAAGCGGAAAAGAATAGTTCTTACGTTATTAGTTATTGGAGGGGGAAAAACTCACACTAAGAAGATTTCATTATTGCATTTTAATCTTCGTATAAACAGTTTTGATTCAAAAAATTTATTTTCTTATTTTAAGCCGATTAAATTTATATGTCAAATGTTCAGTGATTTTATTTTCACAGCGGAGTAAGAGAATTAGCATTTAAAATTATTTCCTACTTATACAAAATGTCCTTCGGCAGTTTGAATCTTTTACTCTCTGTTTGAGAAAATTTATCATATAATATAGTGGTTTATTCATGAAAAATTTGTGGGAAAAAAAAATCTTGATTTTAAGATATAATAAAAGAGGAACGAATGATTTATGTAACGAAGTTATTCGGAAAAATATAATATTTTCAATTTGAATCTTTTCGAATTGAAAAGATTGTCAATCTTGCATTAGGAGTTTCTGGGCAAATATAATGTTGAGTGAATTTCAGCGAAGCTCCCTTATTTTTAGCGAAGCTAATAATTGTTTAATTAAGTCAGTGAATGAATAACTCATGAAGCAAACAACTCATGTCGTATATAAATTTTGGGTAGGGGGGGATCTCATTTAAAGTGATTTGCTTTTTAAAAAGGATATAATGTATTTGTTTGCTTCTAGTATTGCATAAAAGTACAAAGTATTTGAGCAATTTTTTGCACTCATTAAAGTGTTATTTTTTTTAGATAATTTAGTCTAAGTACGAATTTCGGTATGAAATTTAACTTTTTTGAATCAATCTTTTTTTTTTCATTCTTTTATTCTTAGAAAACGTGTCATAATTTTTGAAGAAAACTGCTTTTTATTAAAAAAAAAAGAAGTATTAAAATCTGCCAACTTTTTTAAATATATATCTTTCAACTTATAACTAATTTTAACTGTTACAACTTTTAATTTTTACATGAAATAGTTTTTAGTCAATAATATTTGACATTTACATTTTTTTTTCGAATGGAAATAAAATATCTTACGATTTTATTTATATATAAAAATTAAAAAATTGAAGAATTTTAAGAAAATTTAGAGATACTCTATTTTTAAATTAATCTTATTTTCATATTATTCTTGTTTGGTCTTTTGACTGAATACTATTCCTTATTCATAGACTGCTCGTTGTTATTTCAATGTAGAATTAAAACATGTCAAAATTTATTTTGATAGAGATATGTTTTGGTGTCTTGTTCTCGCTGTACTAAGAGAAGCATTTAAAAGTATTTTTTTGAGGATTCGAATTTTCTATTCGACTCAAAAGTTAATGTGAATTGCTATACGAACCACATGCAGTCATTAATGTTGTGACTCTACCCTCTCATTCCTATGGTCATTGCAGGTTAAGTAACACATCGATCAATAACTCCCGAGACTAACCCAGAGATGGCGCTCGTAGTAAACCAGTAACCAGGTCTTTCTAGAGTACTAACCTTTGCTTGAAACGTGTCAAAATTTTAAGTCGATCGGACCAGGAAAAAGGTTTTTTGAAGTGAAGTGAAAAAGGTTTTTTCCTAGTGGGTGCCGCGATTGCTTTCGATGGAACAAAAACAGCAACGAGTCGATGATTCAGAAAGCTGTTTATCGCTATTTACTCGCAACAAAAAAGATTTCTTGCGAAAAAAAATTTTTTTGGGGGAAAAAAAAAAAAAGATTTGGAAAAGCGTTGGAACGATTGTATCACCCTAAAAGGTGATTAACAAAAGGTGTTATGTTGATGAATAAAAAAAATTTTGCAAAAAAAATGTTGTTTTCAATGTTAGACTCGGGAGTTATTGATCGATGTGTTAGGTAATCAATAAGTTCACAATTAAAGGAAGAAATCGAGAGAGAGAGAGAGAGAGAGATAAGAAAAACAATGGAGCTTATTAATATTCAAGTGATGAATGCTCACTCTTTTTCTCTCTCTCTCTCAAAGTTTACTTATCCTCATTGCTCCTGAATTATAATTTAGAATAGGGATCAACGCTCGCTCTTAACAACTTATTCGAATTCCAGCGAGAAATCTGAATTATCCCTATAGGAACTCTCCATAAAGGATCCTTCATCAAGATCGGTCTGCCGATAATCTCTTGTTTAATTGCAATTTCTGTCATCACTAACTCTATGACTACTAACCCTGATATTCACTTCTTCTTAGCTTATATATGCATTTCCACAAATCTATTCCTTACACTTCATTACTTCAACCTCCTTCAAGAGTTACCTTCTTTACGTAAGTATAGTCACTATAACCTCTAGGTACTCTTGTGGTCTTTTTTCTTTCTGATGGGGTTTACTGTCTTTGGTTAACACGGTATCCCTTAGAGCATCTTCTCCAATTTTGTCCCTTCTTCTTGTCAACCAGCTTTTATCTTTCCTTTCCCCATACATTTTTATTAAGTCTAAACCAAAGTTATACTTTGTTTGGCACAGCATAGCCCTTGCGTCATTAAATTTCACATTACTTACTCTACACTTCATTCCAATCTGTATGCGTCACGTTTCATTTTATTGGGAAGATGTTTTAATTTAAACATTTCAAAAATAAGAAAAGTCCCCAAGGTTAGTAAAGGGAATTCCAAGGTTACAATGTGGTAAAATATTATCACGATTATATAATTGATCCTCAAGTCAAATTTATGCGCTTTCTTTTTTCGCAAATAATCTTCACACATCACATAGAACACCCATTTTTGATTGCATCGCATGCCACTTTATCAATGTGCCATTTTTATTTACCGTTTCCCGTAAGCGATAAATGTGCCCTCATCACTTTATGGAGCCTTTCATTCAAGTGTGCCCAACCCCGATCACTTCATAAAAATCACATGGTGCCACGCAGGCTGGACGTGCCGCGATGCCCCCAAGATTAAAGAGCCCTGATTTATTCCTCATGCTAAAGGGAAGACAATTGTTTGGGGTTCGCTAACAGTCTCTCTTCAATTAGCCCTTGACTTTCGCTTGTACTCCTGGGATACGTCTTGGGCAGGCACTCACGTACCACAGGCCATCTAACTAATTCCTTTCCGATATCAACACTGGCGGCTATTGCCACGCCGGACCTGCTATCCAAAGGGGCTGGGACACCTGGGACAAGAGGAGAAAGGGGGAGAGACTCTCTTTGGTGGATCGGTGGGTTGGATGAAATGGGTGGCATATCGGTCGCTTTCGGTGTCAAAAACTAATGAAGGTTTGAGTACTTTTCTTTCCGTTGTAAGTGTGACAAAGTACTTCAGCATATTCAAGATGAGAATATATTACTTCGAATTGCTTGATAAATTTAAAAATGGAAGTCATTCATAAATTCATTGATTAATATTTCGTGATGGTGATACGGTTATAGTAATGTAAATACAACTGTAGAAAGAAATTTTATTCAGCCTTGAACAAAAAATATAAAATCGGTCGATTTCGTACTGCAAGAAATATATTTATAGTCGTGAACACCCATATTTAATTTTCTCTATAAAAATGATTTTTTGTTACCAATCGGTCTCTCGGAGTTATTTTAAAAAGCATATAGATAGGTTGATTTCATGCGAGCTGTGTATTGAATAAAAGGTGGAATAGAATGGTCTTTTCTCGACCTTGAAAATTGTGACTGAATTTTGTAAACTTTAGAAAGAACTACTCAGAAAGTCTGTTTCTAAAGAAACTCTCTAAAAAATTTATTATTTATAGCACATTTTCTTCGATAGTCAATCTTTGGATCCACCTTGTTTCAAATACATATGTTAGGACGTCCGACAAATTTCAGAAATAAGTCTATTGAAATCTATACTTTTATTCATAAATCAATTTTTCTTAATAAAGTTAGTGAATTGAAGGTCAGAAGGTCATATTTGAAGGTTAGAACACACACAAAGACGAAAAGCCTAAAAGTAAATATCTCTCTTTAAAAATATCCTGAAATTTATGATTTTATCATTTATTAAAAATGACAGAAAATCCAGGTGAAACATTTGCTCTATATCTTGCCTCTTTTTTTTTAAAAAAAAATCCGTAATCCCAGGATAATATTTTTAAAAAGTTTTTTTGCTGTTTTTGTTTATATGTATCGACCAATTTTATGTCAACGAGTAATTTTCACACATATTTACCATAAATGTTTATGTATCTTAAGCTATTGAAGTAATAAAAATCCTACACTAATTAGAAATTTTAAAATATTTAATATCGTTATAGACTTGTCTACTAGTATCATTATGTAATGTCAAAGAATTTTAGGAAAAAAAGATCAAATTTTACTTACATTTTTAAAACTATTGCAGTTTCAGTTTGAATGCTGAGGAGTTAAAATTTGTTTTATTATAATTATTTAACATACTTGCCCCTCGGAGCATAGTTTTCAATCAAAAACTTCGGAAATATTCCGTTTCATAATATTTTAATAAGTGGGAAATACTGATACCTTTTGATGAGAAAAAATATCCTATTCTATCTTCAGCATTTTATCTGATCTGAAGAAGACTCACTTCGTCCTGAAATTTCTACAAATGGTACAGAAGTTTCACCCTTCTGACATCTATTCAAAGAAACATCTGAGTATGAATATTGATATTTTTGAAACATACCTTTTGCATCGCACCATCGTTCTTGCAAAAGACCGAATCTTGTCTTCACGCTGGTTTCACTGTTTACCTTTGGCCACCAGGAAGGATTGTGGAAAATCCCTCCTACCGACGAAACCGGAGTGGCGTAAGTGTAAGTATGGCATCAGCGCGAAGGTAGGTGCGAGGCGGCAGAATTAGCCATAACAACGTTAACGCTCCTGGAGATGACATCACCTTGCACGTCGCACCTGCCTCCCGTTACCATGGAGATCTTCTTCAACTCCAGTCCCGAGGCCCAGCGCTCAAGGTACGCTATCTGCCATTTACAACATCCACTGTTGCTTTTTCTGACGCCCGCTTTAATTGCCTCCGCTAGATACCTTTCACACAATAGGGGCTTTCGGTTCCGAATATCTTTGGTACGAGCATCTTTAACGGAATCGGGAAAGGTTGGATTCAGTTTGTAAAGATCGGAACGGTTCAGAGACGAGCAATTTCGAACTGTCTATGTCGTTTGCTACTTTTCAATGTTTTAATAATTAGCATGTGAACTTTATATATTCAAAGATATTCTGTTCTATTAATCCCTAAATCTTAAAAGAAATAGAATTTTCATTATGATGGTCATTTTTCAACTCCAATCGATTATTGTTCATACATATTCCAATAACACTGAATATGTTAATTTTTTTCTTTCAAAAACCACTCTTGTGAACTTTTATTATGAACAGAATGTTTTTTTTGTAATCAATTCTTGGTGAAAAATGTTTCCTAAAAATGAAATATTAACAAATTTTGATAAATTGAGTTTTTTTTTTTTTTTTTAACCAAAATCATCTGAATTTTCGTTTGGTTTTGATTGTAGAACTGAGCTAGTTCTTAAAAATTAATAAAACATGTATAATCATCGATTGACTAGAATTTCTGTGGACTAACTTACTTTTGAGTTTTGAGCTAATGCAATTAATTCATTTCAACGTAATCAAGTTTTTAGTGCTAAAATTTAAATTAAGGGGTTGTGGGAATTATTAAATAGTATCTGTATTTTAGTAATTTGTTAAATTCTTAATTTTTGTAGAAAGTGCAATTAAAGGTTGAAATTTTTAATTCTCTCTCTCTCGTTAAATCGCAGGAACAAAAAGTGTGGATAATGTAAGGGAATTTGTGTTTTATCTGCAATTTGACTTTTTAATAAACAGAAACCTGTATAAGAAAAGAAGCCTATTATTTTCACGAAAAAAAAAAAAGCTTTAGAAATTTGTGTCAAAATTCATTTGAATGTGAAATAGTTTTAAAGTATCTAATTTAACAATTTGTTAAAATGAAAACTTTACTATTGTGAAAATAGATAGAGGAATGGAAATTTAATAAATGCCTAAGAAAAAGAAGTAGCGTTTTGAAATTTATATGGACATAAAAATTGAATTTTGTTTTGTATTAAAATTAATTCATTATAAATTATTTTTCACTCAAAGCGTATTAACACGTTCTTCAACGTTTGAATAATGCTGCTTAATGTTGTAAAATACAAATTTATCAAGTTAACTTAATTCTAATTGTTATTTTACTATAACATGTTTATCAAAACTGAATAGTTTTTACTTATTGTAGTGCGTTATTCTTGTCTTCTTTGTACTGAAATATTAGTTGTATATTAAAATTATCGAATGATAACTATCATAATTGTTTATTATACGTTATGTTAAATCATGTACCCGACTAGAATCCATTTTTTTTAGGAAAATTACAAAAATATCGCTTTTCACACCGTAAAAAAATCGTAAAATAAAGAATGTGAAAAATAATAAGACTTAAGAATACGGCATCTAACTTATTATTCAGTAGTTTGTGTCATGAGATTAATAACTTTTTCGTTCCTCTGCGTTTTAAGGCGCTCTTGTATTCCTTTTCCTTATGTATATTATTTATTTATTTATTTGCATTTAGGTTTGTTATATGTTTCGCTTGTAATATATTTTTTCTGAAATTTTTTTTGTCCTTGGGGTGATTTTAGAATGCTAGATTATATAAATTTCTTTTTATGATTGTTTATCTATGTTTATAATTTTAATTTTACATTAATTTATGGTTAATTGATTGCAAGAATTATGAACCATTGTGTGTGGGGGGGAATGTTTATTTTAATGTTGTGCATATTTTTTTCTTTGTCGTATTAGAGCAGTATTTTCTGACTTTACAAGTAATTAAACATATATATATATATATTACTCATAAGGTTTTCGGCCGTTATATGCTTTAAATGCCGTAAAACAGCTCACATACGCGATTTTTCGTAATTTTAGTGTATAGTTAGTTATATCTCGACTATCTTGCCTCGTTATTTACCACGCTCATTATACTTTATTTTTTACAAATGTACAGTCTTGATTCTTATATAATGATCTTTAATTTCAATTTTCAGCTAAATAAATGGAATAATTTATTTGAATTTTCTTTGTATCCGTTTATCATAGATTTGAAAGCTCTTCCCTTATGCACTGAATGATCCTAGATTTACGAAGATACTCTTCAAATTGTTCAATGTTATTAATGATAATTAATTCTGTAAAGAAAAGAAAAATCGTGTCTCGAAGAAGAAAAAAAATTAAATTAGTAAGATTTTAACTATCAGTATTTTCAATGCATATCGTACCTTTAAAATATTTTTCTTTTTCTGTACTCATCTTTTCTCAAAAACATAACCTCGAAATATTTTTTACTGAGCAAATATAGATAATCTCAAGTCTCTCTCTCTCTCTCGAAAACTCTTCATGGCTTTTTTTTTCGGGTAATACATCAAGTTTGACCGCGAAAAGTAAAATATTTCTGAACAAAGATGGCAATGAAGAATAAGACAAACCAAGATGCAATATTTACCAACGATTCCCCCCGAAACCCCCTGAGAATTACGACGGAACGAAAGAAACCTTAACAGAAGTACAGCGAATGTGCATGTACCCAGAAGAGAGGAGGAAAAAAGCCTCTTATTCCAACTTCCTACCTACCTTCCAACTTACACAGCTCAGCCAGCAGTAGCCGTGGATGGTATACTAGGAATTACCTGATCCACCAATGTTAGGATAGGCCTCTAGCTACTGCCGGTTCTGTTGACACAAACGGTACCTTACGGTGCCGGGGCTCAGGTGTGTTTGCTCAGTCACTGGAGAGCCCCGGCTGGCCTAGGGCTGTTATGCTATTGGAGTTCGGAAGATCTCTTTTTGCTGGGTGAGTGGTTATTATGTATGCATTTTGCGGTGGATTCGTTAATTTGGCTCGTCCTGTTACTCTTGTTGATTTATTTCGGTAGTTTTAGAAAGCTAGCATGCCATGTTGTGATAGAGCATGAAATCCTTTTGACAATATTATTAAAATTATGAAAGATAAACCGCGCGTTCTGGACCGGATTGAAATGAAAGTCAATTTTAATTCTGAATTATAATCAATTTATTTCGTACCAACATGTTTGTGAGGTTGTTTAAGTAGATTACAGTTTTAACTTTCCTCCTGTGCGAAAATGTTGTGGCTAGGCATTGGATTCAAAATTATCTTTAAATATTTATTAATTTTAAGATTGATTATGTTATTAGGTGGTTAGTTTTCTCCAAACATAGATGCTAAACTTATTATCCTGAGACTCGTGCATTAAATTTTAAATGATGTTTACTTTCGCCTGAATTTAGTGAAAGCTGCTTCTTGTTTTCGATAAAGCTCAAGTTTCATTCGACACAAATTCTTCTGGAAAAGGCAAGTTAATTTTAGATGCTCGGCATTTCTTTGTACCGTCTTTGGTACATTATGCTCAAAACTGAATTCTATGTAAAAACATGGCTATGTGGTTTTGATGTTTGATGTAATTCACATTATTATTATTTCCTCCTTTGAAGATTATTTTACCATGAAACGAAAGTTTATATGATTAGGTTCGATACCGTGTTCTATTAAATCTTTTTTTTTTTTTTTAATTTAGAACAAATGTAAAATAATTCTCATAACATCGCTAGCACCACACGGGATCCTAATAAGATGCAGGTTGAAATGTTTGCCTATATCGTCTGCTATACAATGTATGAATATTAAATGGATTCATTTATTTGATCCTTAAAGTGAATCAAAATATATTTAGACTGTCATCAAAAATTATAGTTAATTCTTTATTCTAGTAATTTTAATCAATGAAGTTAGATAACTACATATGTATATTAGTCAAATTTGAATATTTCTCATGATTGTTGATGTCTTTTAATTAAAATGTATCACAAGTTTTTTAAAATATCATCTGATATGTCATGGAATAATTTCTTCATCATTATATATTCCTCTTCGCTTGTCAATCTTCACTTTAGCTTTAGTTTATCTCGCTCTGTGTGTCGTATTATATGTAATAGTATTATCAAAATGTTGAAAATATATTTATTCTTAGAAATATGAGGCTGGTTCAAAAGTATCGATGTTATGAATGAGAATTAACAAAAGGGTAACTCACTGTGATGTTGTCCATTGATCATTTTTCTCTTTTAAAGAAGTCCATGAGTATGACGCTGGTCGCCATATTTTTTCCTGACGATACGACCATCTTAGCCTTCTTTGGAGTAGATTCACCAAAAGCAATTCAATGTTTTCATTGTTGTTGAGTGTCGCGGTAGTCTAGTGATCATGGTAGTGGACTCACGGTCTGCGGTTTTCGTCAAGGCGTAGGTTCGAGCCTAGATGTCACTTAAGACCCGCCATGTAGCCGGGGCTGATGAACGTAAAATCTATCGTCGCCCAAGGTCCTCCAATTGGTGTGATCTGGAAGTTAGGAGAGGAGGATGCCAGCTCAGGTGTCGTCTCGTCACTTGACCGAAGTTCAAAATTATGAGGTCCATCTCCAATAGTCCTCGTGTTGCTTTCAATGCGATGTTAATAAAACCAATCGATAATTGTTGCTGATTTCTGATGTATTATTATGAATCCAGATCTCATGGACGTTGTTAACTTGACGGAAAATGACAACGTGAAGCGGCAATAATCAACACTGACTTATGAATTAGTGTCAGAATGTCAAAAACATGTACTTTTTTCCATCGTCGTATCGCGAGTGGAATACATTTTTTAGTTTGAAAAAGTTGCTAATAAAATTTACATTAATTTTAAAAGTATTGCTCTGGCAAATGTATATTTACTAATAAAATCCCGGTAGATCTGAAATCGCATATTCTTCCAGTAATAATGAATACTATTTTTGAATAAACTATTTTGAAGGATGCACCTTTTTTTCAATCAGAAGTATTCTTCATAATTCATTTGGTTCAACCCTTCCTTCTTTACCGTTCTAAATTACCCCATACCCCTTTTACCCCCGTTTATCGAATCGGATTGGAGAAACTTAAAAAACTAAATTAAACTCGACTCTCTCCGTGGAAACTTTTTCCGATTTTAAACATAACTCCTCTCCTCAAACACGCAAGAAAATTCGAAAGTTTCAATCAAGCTTTAAACGGCTTCGCTCATCTTCCAACTTGCATTTTCTTCCAGCCTTACAAATAAATACAGAAAAAAAAGAGTAAATCGGAGAACAAGAAAACAAATCCCTAGAAGTTTAATACTCATTTTATCTCCCTTCTCTTTAACTCTCTTCCTTCCTTCACAATTATGTTTTTCTCTGGAAGGAAACTCTCTAGATTAGATGCTTCTTGCCACCCTTTTCCCCACCAAACATGACGCTCCATGTCCTCCAGGTATTAACCAACTCTTGAAGAAGCAACTGTAGCCTTTTATTTAGAAGACTGTGCGATCGTTCTTTTTCGAAGAAAGATTTTAAGCGATAGTCTTCTCTTTCGTCCCGGATAGCGATTAATATCTTCTTTCCCCCGTTTTTTTTTTGTTTTGTTTTTATTTATTTAGATTTTTAGCCGATTAAGAAAAGTAGAAAGCTGGTTTCAGCCGTGTAGATTTAACGAAGGAGCGATTGATGAAAACTTTTTGTTCGTCGGTTGGATGTTTTGAAATATATATCCGGAGTCCTTTTTGTCTTTGATGCTTTTTTTTTTTATTTAAATCTTTTTTCTGAAATGGTACCTCGGGTGGAATTTCATTCATTTTTGCAATCTGTGACTGTCAAATTGAGATTTTTTTTTGCCTTTTTAGTTTCACCCTCGTGCTGCATTTGCTGGATTTAATGAACGGTGAAAGTTTTTCGGACTGAACTTTGTTTTGAAAAACGGGAGATCAGAAATTTGAGATTCTGTGAAACAGCGACGTTTTAACTTGACATAAACTCTCGATGTTTTGTTTTAATTAAAAGGTACCAATATATTTTGAGCAAAACTGTGTGTACGTATTGCGTAAAAGAAGTTGAATATTATCATGACTAGTAGAAATTTTCTTTTACTTTCGTCTATGTAAAACGACTTGTTCTGTCGTCTTGCAATTTGGAAAGTTATACCAATTATTTTAATCTCTCTCTCTTTTGTATTTACCTTCTCAAGAGTTTTTATAAACTTTCGTTTTGACTGAAATATAATTAAAATTTGGTGAAGATGAAATCTGTTCTGTAATACGTGAAATAAAAGTTCGATTTTAATATTGATTTTTTGCATTTTTTTTTTCTAAAATAAAAAATAAAATTTAAAAAAGAATGGAATAATGAATTCCCAGTAAGTTATATATATGCAAATAATTTCTTTTTTGGAGAATAATTTTGTGTTCTTTTAAGATTCCTGTTTGTCATTAATTTGTTAGAATCCTAATTATTCATTTAAAAGCATCAGCATGGGAACAAATGGAATGCATTTTTTTCTTTTCCTTTTGAAATTTTTACTTTAATGGCTATTAAGTTGTATATTTGTGATCGCACAAATAATTTTAAAACGTGAGTTTTTAATATTTTATTTTCAAATCCATAATTATATAGATATTGCGAAAATTCACGAAATAATTTTTCGGAAGATTAGGAGATGAGTATATAAATCAACTTAAAGTGTTTTAGACAAACAACTTTGTTAGTTAATATAAATCCCAATATTCTTATTTTGCGTGCATTAATTCCTAATTTCCAAAAACATGCAAATTTGATACTTGACGTATTCGTCGTAGCAAATTTAGTTATAAACAGGATTTTTTATCAGTATAAAAGCGTTCAAAAGAGGAAATTATGTTTATTTTTTAAAGATGTATTGATTTATTTTTATTGAACAGAAAATTAACTTCTGTTATTTTCTAAAATAAAATTGATATGTATCCCTCATTTACTATAATACATTTCTCGAAAGATTCCTCCTAAATAATAGATTTTTATTCGTAACATAAATCACCCCAATTAATAACAAGACTTGCTATTTATGTTGAATTGGGTAAAAAATTCTTGAAAATTCATTCATTTCGCATTATGTAATATTTTAAATATTTTAACAAAACTTACGCTTCCCATCTATCAAATTCAAGTTTTACTTTATTTAAATTCGGTTACTTCTTTATGTTTTTCTTAATCATTTACTGCGTAAGGGAGAAAAAAACTAATAGTCAAAAAAGTGAATCTTAATATTATTGAATTTTCAATACATTGTAATTTTAGCAAAATTTACTGTTATGAAATGTTAAAAAAAAAGTGTTTAATCTTGGTTTGTTTGTTCTTGAAGTAACAGAGTTTTTGAAGCGGAAGTGATCAAAATAAAAGCGACATACTTAAAATCTGTAATTTCAATAATAAAAGTACATTTAGATCTATTTAATAGCGAGTATCGCTAACTGATTATCTTATAGAACTGACAGTATATTAAATAAAAAAAAATTACGATCTTTTTTGTATAATAAATAAATAAATATTTGACTCTTTACCGAGTAAATTGTAAAAAATGTGTATATACAGGTAACTTTCATAGTGATGTAGTCAAATATATTGATGAAAATTATACTATTTATAGCTATGATTTTAAATACCTTTTTAATTCTATTGATATAAGGAATCTTATTAAAGTTATAAAAGAGATGTATAAGAAATTTAATGTTAATAAGGTTATTGAACATGAAAATTTAATCACTTAAATATGTTAGTTTTAAAAGAGAGAGAGGATAACATTATACATTTTTCAATAATAAGATTTATAAACAGATTAAAGGGGTGTTGCACAAGCTGATAATAAGCAAGTAATTTTTAGGCAATATTTATTTACATTTTTATGAGGATTATTTTTTATTATATTGTTTTTAAAAGGTTAAGATTTTTTGATGTTGTTATTTTCTTTCAAATTAATTGCAATTAAGATACTTTAATTTTATTCAGAGTATCTAAATGTATTGTGATCTCCAATATAAATAAATGATGAGTAGAATATTTAGATTTAAAAAAAAATCAGAACATAATAAAACTTCGTGTAATATGTATGATAATAGGAACATTTTTTCCCTTTCTAGATTCATAAGTCTGTCTTATTTGGATTTTTTAAATTTTGGTTATTTTTAGAAATATAATTTAAAATCAATTAGCGCGTAATGTCAGACGTGTCTAAAACACAGGATATATATATAATGTGTGTGTGTATTCTGTATATGACACACATATATACATGTGTGTTTCATTGAGTTTCAATTAGACTTTGTTAAAATAAATCTTTAAATTATATAATTGAGAGATTTTTAGAAAACTATTCAATAAATTAGAATTATAATCTCATTTTTATGCAAAACTATTTTAATGCATTAATTTATAGCTATGTTTCAAAATAAAAATTACACTTAAATGTGTCATCGTGACTTCACCGCTCGTGATTGATTGGTAGATTCTTTTTTTAAATTCATTTTTTCCCCTTTAAAAGTTTGACGAGATTAAAATAACATTTAAAAAAAATCTATCTGCTTTGATTGATTTGTGCAACTAATCCTTCACATGCAACTTCTTTCCTTCCTCCCACATTTTTTTTCACACACTAACGAGCTTCAATTGTTTTGAGAGATTGGAGTAAAATAGTGAAGTGTCACCCTTTGTTGCGTGTCTTTTATATTCATTGAAGCGAATAAGAGATGTTGAGAGAGTGGGGCTGCATTAAAAAAAAAACGTCTTGGTAAACGCTCTCATTTGAAAATCCAACCGCTGTCAAACTCATAAAGAGTAAATTATGTACTTAGTGGCGAAACTTGTACTCCTTAAATAACCTCTTCCCCTACCCCTTTCGGCGTTTATTACAATAAACTCCATGCATTTTTCAAAGTGAAAAAGAAAATTACCCGGAAAAAAAAACTCCGCTTTGTTATTTATCTTCTAAATTTTAATTATTGTGACTCATTTTTTAATACCTTATCTGCTCGCTCGATCATAAACGACCCTACGCCGTGGCTGCCTTTTTATTCGTTTATTTTTTCCTACTTTTTTCTTACCCGAGCATAATATAATCCATCCTTTTCCTTATCAGATAAGGCTAGTCAGTTTTTAATTACGCTTCTCAATGGAAAACATGGCCTCCCTTTCAGTTATCTTTAATCGTACTTACGTTAGGGGGAAACTGTCACGTTCTGTAAATCGAACTGTTTCTCTCTTTCTTTTTTTAAAATTTTTATTTTGTGTTTCTTTCTCTCCTCTCCCCCCCTTTCCTTACGCCAGATTCATTTGCGTATCTACCTATGACCCATCCCCCCCTAGTCAATTTGAACTCCCCCTCCCCCCACACATTTCTGAATCTCACTTCGCCTCTCTATTAAGATGAAAAGCCTAAATGGGCCGAAGGGGGTAACAAGGAGGGGAGCCATTTGCATAAATGAAATTTGAATTTCTTACATGTTGTCGTGAAACACTTTCTTTTTCCCTTTCTAACGAGAGATCTGACGGGGTTAACTTCGCTAATGAATTTCGTGCAAACGGGCTTCCATAAATAGTAAGGGGGAAAATTTCTCTGATTGAAGTAATAGTTAATGGGTATCGTTAATCATTCACTTCTGCTCTCTCTATCTCGTCGTTTCATTGTATTAAGTTATAGTTATGCATCTGTTTCTGGTATGACTTTGTTTTATCTGCGAAATGATCAATTGAATTCACGAAAGAATTTTTTGATTGGGAAGGAGGCCAGCGAGTGAAATGCTATTGTTTTATGTAAGAAAACGTCTCCGATTTGAGATTGCGTAAGTTTGATTGTTTGGTCATAAATTTAAGAATTATTAAGATATAATCAAGGTATTAGGATTAATGGTGGATTTTAAATTGTTTGAGGAAGTTAGAAAGTGATTCTATTAAAAAATTTTACGCTTTCCATTAATTTAGAATATTTTTATTCAAATTATCGACGAAAATTTTAATCGTAATATCGGTTGTTAAGTATTTTTTTCCTTCTTATGTTATACAATAGCCTTCATGTTGCATCTAGTGCGACGTTTATAAAACTAAACCAAATCATATGTTATACATTTTACTTTCTCATAGAGTGAAAAATGTTTATTGGAAACTGAAGGAACCAAAGTATTTTTCAGGTTCAAAATACTTTCGTATTATATATAAACGATATATACGAAGAAAGAAAAACTCACCAATATTTTCAATGTCGTCAAATTTTATTAATTAAATAATTAATAAATTTTATTAATTAAATTCCAAATTTGAAATCCTTTCTGTGTTGATTTACAATAAGTTCGGTCGGCAAGCCGCCATTCATCACGACAATAAAAGTACATCTGTTAATTGATACTCAAAATATAAATAATCTAATATAGATAATAAGCGAAATAATAGATAATATAAATTAATGTTATTAATATATTCCTGCATATTGCTCAACGCATCTTATTAGATACACTGGGAAATCACTTCAAATAATTATATGTTTATTGAGAACTCGTAAAAAATTGTTTCTATGGAAAAAATCTGTTTTTTTTTTTTTTTTGCAGTATTTTTAGTAAGTAATTGTGCATAAATTGTTCGACATCTTCCATCATTGGATTCTTTTCACTATTTGAATGCGCATCTAAATAACTGCGCGTACTTTTCATAATGCTCCTCTCTGCCTCCATCTTCATTTTAAACGGAAATAGAGGTATATTTTTGCCCCGATTTCTCTGCCACTGTTCACGTAGAAAAAAATTAATTAAAATACAAAAAAGAGCAAAAATCTCCGATTTTGACAAAAGTCATCGAAATCTCAATGTTAATCGGTTATTGTTTCGTGTTAGAAGGGCAAAAACATGTGAAATTTCATAGTTTGTCAGGACTATTGTAGTCTTATTTCGTATTAAACTGTTTTCACTGTATATCTAAAATTACATTTATCAATGTTTAAATGAATCTATACAGATGACTCGTTATACTAAAAGTACATTTACTTAATAGCCTTTCCCCCCCCTTTAATTTAGTCCCACATATAAAATACTACATTTTGAGTTATATTTTTAAAAATTACATATTTTGTTAAATAAATTGAGTTTTTATAACTACAATGTATGAAAATTTGTTTTTCCTTACTAATTAATACCGAAACTTTCGCAATAATGCTATTAAAAAAAATGGATTCTTTATATCTTAGTTATATGAATGCATACATTTTTCTGTTTGAGGGAATGTCTGATATGTTTTAAAAATATTGTAAAATGAAATATTTAAATTATTGTGAACTATTTATTTTAACTTGCAATGTAATCTGTGAGTTGAATTGTTTTTCAATTGCTTTTTGAAAAATTAATGAATTGAATCAACTTGATTAGTGTAACTAAGTTTAGTTTTATCGAAGCATTTGAAGTTAAAATCTTAATACTTCCCTTTTATAATTGTAGATTGAAGTTTGAGAAGTTAAAAAAAGTGCACTATATACATTAAAAAGTTCGTATATAAATGTTATATTTCAGTACATATAATATTAATTTTATATTTAAACTATGATAGTTAATGCTTCACGTATGAATAAAATTTTAAAGAATTTTGCCTAGTTTTTTTTCATTTGATTTTTAAATTTTTTTATCATCTTTGTAATTCAAAATAAAATGCGCTGATATTCAGTTATCATCGTATATTTACAATGCAACTTATTTAAATAATTTTACTTGGTTATTCATTTCATAAATAATTTATCTTAAATGTTCCATTCGTTTATTTTTTTTTATTTAATTTTTATTTGTTACTAAATTTCCTCAAAACTTATTTTAATTTCTTAAAATCTATCAATTTTTTTAAACTGATATTTCCACTGAAAGCATTGTCCTGACGCTAATTATCCAAAAATTTAATTTGAACGAAAAATAGCTGATAAATATTTAAGTGATATTATTTATGAAAAAAAGTAGGAAAAGCGTGTAATTAATGTATTGGCTATTATAAAACAAGAATCATAGTTTTTGCTTTAAGTCATCATTAGTAGCTTGCATTAACGGATTGGTATGATATGTAGAATTTAAGGAAGAAAAACTGCTTATCAATCTTCTATTTCCCCCCCTTTCGTCTCCTCTTCTTTTCGCGGAGTGAAAATAATGAAATATATCTGAATATTTTTGTTCCTAGAGAAATAATTAATAATTCAATAATTTTTTTTAAAAAATTCCTTGATTGTCTTCTTACTCATTCCGTCTATTTCGATTACTTTTCTTGTGTTCTTATTTTCAGTATGCCTTATGGAATTCTTCACCATCAAAATTCGAGAAAGTCAGAGAGAGAATCCGAATTTTAAATTAAAAATATAAAGTAATACTACGTACATTTGTTTCCTCTAGGGCACATGTCTCGTAATATACATTCATACTTGCTTCTATATTTGGTTAAGTTGTTTTTTAAATCAATAATTATTCTCCTTAATATAATTATTTTAAAGCAAAATACTTCACTATATCATAACCAGCCCGGGTACTTAATTACACTCTCCTTTTTTTCCCTCTTTCCCCAACTCCCGTTTTATCCAGAAAGTCGTTAAACCCGGGGAGCTTAAACCTACATATCATCTATGTGTATCGCCCACCCTTTTACATTTCAAAACTGTGTTAGGAGATGAGGGGGGTAGGAAGGCAGTCAAGATTGCGGCGGGGGAGGGTCACAAAAACAACAACAGAGGAGAAGCAGTGGCGTTCTACCGTAATAAGCTCATTATACGGCATCCAGCACCTTGGCAGCAGTAATTGCCCCTGTTTTAAGTTAATTGGAATCTTTTTCAACGGCGATTCCGTTGGATAAATATAATTACAGCTTTTCTCAAGCGATGCCAGGTCTCGGTTTCATTAGACGCATAATGGCATTAGAAGGTAGAATCTGAGGAAAAAAGGTACGAGGAATTGTGTAAAGAAGTCAAATGTTAAAAGATATTTTTCAATCGTTAAAGTCTAACTGGTGTAACGTTAGTCGCTTGGGTTGAGGAGGTGCTTGCACGATTTGCTGTCGAAATGTGTTGTTAGGCATTATAAAAGTCAGTAAAATCTGCTAACTTCGAGTCTTTTCATTTCGGAATGTGTTCATATTTTGTCTTTTTAACGTGTTTTAAAATGTTTTTCCTAGTTTTATCTGGTTTACTTCGCCTCGTTTCTTAGTAACGTAAATAACATACACGCTCATGTACATGGAGCCTTTAAATAGTTTCAGAATATGCTAGACTACTTACTCTCTTTAGCTTTCGAGTTTACAAAGTATTATTCAAATCTGCCTTTTTTGTAATAGCATGCATTCATTTGGATTGCCTGCATCTATTCAATAATTTAAATTACATTTGAAGCTATGTTGTTTTATCATAATGCCAAGGCTCATGGAACACAATATATTGTGTTTTTTGCTCATGTTTAAAGAAATTTTATTTTATTTTTTGATTAGGATTGTGAAATTATGAAAAATATGAAGTTGTTTTGAAAGGAAAAAAAAGATACTTTTAATTAGATTAGTACTTACCAATTACAAAAAAAAATATTTAATATTTTCTGATTTTTAATTTGTATTTGAAAAAAACTTTATTTAACATGCTTCACTTAACATTTCTTCATTTTCCGAATTTCATCATTAGTTATTTTTCATTTCTGAATGTTACTATTAAAATTTTAAACTCGCCTGGAAGATGGTAAATCATTATTTTGATAACTAAACCTTCAAAAAAATTATTTATAAGCCTAAATATTGTTACATAAAAATTGTGTGTTGAATTTATATAGAAATTAAATTTTTCTATAATACTTCAATTATATTTTTTTTCTTTAATTTTCATTTAATTCTGGAAAATATCAATTCAGATCTGCTGAAAATCAGCATAAGGTATGGAAATATCAAAGTTCAGTTGTTTATTTTTTGAAATTTAATTCGAAGGCATAAGATGATAAAATTCCTTCTAAATATTTGCGATTTCATACGTGAAGAAAAATGGAATTTTTACTACAGGTTTCTGAAAATTATGTAATATCATAGTATTTTGTCCAACAAATATTTTTCGAATATGTTTTGAGTGAAAAAATTCGTTCTAAAGCAATTATTAATTATGATTCATCGTAGTTAAAAAAATCATTGTTTCTGGATCGATCTAACTGTGAATATTTGGTCATAAGTTCTGTTATGTTTCTATCTATATTATAAAGTTTTATAAAAGGTTTTTTTTCCTTGAAGCTAAAAATTTAATCCGTTTCAGTTTTAAAATGCATCTAAATTTTGTACCCAATTATATTGTGTTGTAAATTATTTAAATTTCGTTGTAAAAAAGCATATTTAAATACATTTATTTCCGTAAGTATTTATTTTTAGTTCGCAAGCATTTGAAAAGTATTTAATTTTTATGAAAGAAAAAATGCTTTTTATTAAACTCTTTTGACAATTATTTGATTAAACTTTTATTTTATAAGTTGTTCTTCAATAATACATTCAAGAAAAGTATCTTCTGATGCGCAGTATGCAAATTTATGTATATATACTGTCTAAAATTTGATTGGAAAAGAAAAAAAAATCTTTCAAAGGTAATATATTCTACCTGTACACTTAAAAACTGCTAAAATCTGCAGTAAAACAATTAATGATTTAAGTAAAATAGATATATGAGAATTAAAAAAAAAAATTATTTAGTGTCTTCTGTTCTTAGGAAAACTAATAATCTAACATTATTTTCGTTTGTAGGAATGCTTAACGTTCTTTTCTTCTATGTATTGCTGTTAGTTAAAAAAATAATACAAAGAAATTCCTCCCCTCACCTTGCATACTCGAAAGCGATTTAATTTCGCCTCAGACCGCTTTGCTTCTGAACGCTTTATTTATGGTAAACCTGGAAGCGGGTCTCATCCTCGTGTTTGCACACCTAATGAAGTAATGATCGTGTCTCAGAGGCTACCATTTCGAACCATTTTTTTTGTGCCCTCTTCTCTTTACTCTGATCCGTCGACATTGTCTTCTGTTTTTATTTTCATTAGAAGAGTCGGGAGGGGGGGGGGGGCAGGGAAGGAGATATTTTGGTTTATTAGAAGGTAATGAAGGAAAAGAGGGAGGGGGCTCCACAGAAAATAAGTCAAATGAACAAACAACCAAGAAAAGTTGTTGCCTGTGATTAGCTTTTTGAACTTAGGCGTTGTGACTTAAATGTCCCGCGGCGCCTTTCTGAACTCTCTTAAAGTGTTTAATAGTTTCGCCTCTTTAAGCCGTTTGGATGTTGATGAAAGCTGTTTCTGGTTAGGTCGGTAATTTTTGAATTTTTGAAAGGTTTCCTCCAAGTTAATTTTATGGAAGGGTTGGATTATTGGAATATTAAAGGAGGGACGGTTTGTTATTATAGGAAGTTTTGAATTTGTCCTCTCGTGTCAGAAGAGAAAGGTGTTATTTAATATTATTTCTAGTTATATAAGGTGAACTGTTTTGCAAGAACTTTTGTTCCTGAAAAGTTTGCGATGTGGATAATTAATGTTATTTGAAGGGTTTTTAATAAGTAGATGTATTTGGTAAAATCGATTTAGTTGAGGTGAAATATTTCTCGTAAACTTTTGCTGTGTGATTATCTTACGTTTTACATATCGCTTCGTCATTTAGAGAAATAATTTTTGGGTGTAAGGTTACGTTAAGAGTTATTTTTATGAGCTGCTCTTATTGAAGTGGAATTTGATGGAATTTTTTATATATATAAGCAAAAAAAGAAATTAGTCTTTTTTAAAAAAAATTAATTAATATAATTATCAGCTTCATTTTATGTGAAGGTTTCAATGTTTTTGAGTTTTATTTTTCAAGTATTTATACTTAAGAAATTACATCAAGTAGTAATAAAAATAATCGTTATTATATTTAAAAAATGTATTATTTTTCATTTTTTTCTTTTTCCCTTGACGGAACTGTGATGAGATTTTCCGTCTTTAAATCATTCCGTTTAATTCCAATTGCAAGATATTTTTTCCCTTCGTAGTTTAACTAATATATTAACTAGGTTAAACAAATGTCTAAGATTTTTTTTTAAAAAAAGCCTAAAATGAAATAGGTAATAATCGCAGGAAAAAAAAAAAGAAAATTTTTTTAAAGTGCTTTCAGAAAATTTTTAAGAAATCAAATATATTTTGTGATACGTGACATTTTAGCCGAATCGTTATCCGTTTTAAAAGCTCTAATCTTATAATGAAAGTTTCATTAAAGGAGATTATTGACCGTGGAATTGTGATGCAATTTATCTCTTTTAATGTGTACATTAGGTTTAATTTTAAAATTCTATGTTTTGAAATATCTTTTTTTGAGATAATAGAATGTGTTTGGTACAAATGATTTTAAAAAGATATACTTCTTGCAGTATTCGTTTCAAACTCATGAGACATTTTTTACATTACTGGCAAACAGCAAATTAGATATTAAATTTAAAGTTACGTGTATGTTATATTAATATTCATATGTATGGTATGCAAAAATGCTTAATCGGGTACTAGATATTTAGCTATAGGACATTCCTCACTCATTGAAACAATAAAAGCATGACTTTTTAGATTTACATTGAATAATCTAGTGTGTGAATTTTGCCATCAAGAAAGTTGATTCGATTAATAAATATCTTAACTCTTTAAAGTCATAATAAACTATTTATCCATTGTTTTGATCGATGTTGAATAATCTCATCAACAAGAAAACATATCCAATGGTTAAAAATCCCTTGATGAAAAAACAGAATTACAATATATTTACGAAAAAAGTTAAACCACTTCAAATTTTATATTTCAATTACTTATCTGGAGTTTTCGGATATTTCATTTTCTTTTTAAGAGGAAAATGAAAAATTCTATCTCTTTAACCGAATGATTCGATCTCAATTTGTTGTTACATCTGTTGTAAAAGTTATGCTGTTAATTTTTAGGAAGTTAATCAAAATCCCTTCCATTTGATGAATTAAATAGAAGAAATCGCCTATTTGACTCAAAGTGACATTTCTTTATACTTACTATTAACGGATATGTATTAGACTTTAATTTAGGCGATCAATTTAGTGGACTGAATGTGTTATTTGTTTCTCGGTGTACCACAAAATGTGTCATTGTCCCCTAGATTTAAGTAAGGATGGTTGTCCAGAATACTGGGTATACTACAGAAAAATCCTTTTTCGAATCGCCCCTAGTCGCCATCTGTTGCCATATTCTTTTGGTTCGTCTAGGCGGCGCTTTTTCCAATCTCACCATTGTCGCAGGTGAAGCAGTCCCTTGTTCCCAAGGTTCATCAAAATTACAATGAGCATGGCCCGTCCCCTCGGCATAACCCGGTTCCGTTACCTCTACCCCCACGGGAGGAGGCCCAATGCACACACCTCGTAAAGAAAAGGTGGACGGACGCCTCCACCCCCCGCCATCGGGGGGAGGGGGATGGATAAAAGAGGATCAGGCGGAAGAGAGGGATTGCTCCGCCTGTCCACCTTGCCATCAGAACACACAAAAGCTACACCTACAGGGGCTGACCTTTTTTGTCCACTCCGTATGAACAGAACAGTGGTGTATGTCTCCATATTTACTGGAAAATCCTGAGAATTTTATGAAATTTTGAATAGATTTCGGAATGCATTCAAAGCTTATTGGATATTATTTACTATTAAATGGGAAATTATGTGTTATTGTTTCTTACAGAATTTTTGAATTATTTTTAAAAATAAGGTTGAATTTTAACCGGTTAACTTTTGATTTTTTTAAAATACTTAATATGAAGGAAACTTACATACACTACATGCCACCGTAGCCTTGTTGTGCGCAGTAAACTCAAAGAGGGAGATTAGATAAACACTTTTAATTTACTTAATATTTACAGGGTTAATTTTGGTATAGTAATTGATGACGTTTAAACTATGTAATACTTAGAACGTATTTGTGTGTAGTTGCGGTGCACTCATTGTAATCGAAAGCTGAGTTGACAAATACCATTACGTGTTGCATGGGCTGTGATTGCCTGAAGAAGCAAGTGTACGCTGAATGCGCAAGTGAGGAAAATTGCCGTTATAGTGGAACTAGAAAAATGAGTGGGAAACACTATACGTTTAAAACGTGTTATTTTTGTGTGACAATACTGTTAAGAAGATAAAGTTTTTTCCTTTTTTCAACTGTTTACCTGATTCAGTGCTTGAAATCAATTAAATTAAGCAATAATTAATAGATTAGTGGTATTTGTATAAATTTTTTGCAATGTAATGTTTCAAGTATTTGACTTTCACTTCTTTTTTAAGATATTGAAAATCTGTATTTATTATCTTACGCTTAATAAAGGATAATTTAAATATTTTACCCCGAGAAGGCCCTCCATTCTTTTGTGAAATTTTGAACTATGCAAATAAACTTGCAGCATTATTAATTGGAATTTTGAATTGATTTTTAATAAAAAGTAACCTAAATCAAAAAATTCGGAAAGAGAATTTTGATTTAAAATTGATGTTTTATTGGTTGTCTTAATTTTCAGGGATTAATTTATTGATCATATGCCTAAGGTTAAAGAATGTAAATATTCTAAATTGAAAACAATGATAATTTATAAATGCTGAAAAAATGCTTTTTTTTTTAATTTATAAAAGGGAAAGAAAACATAACTAAATATTTTTTAAAATTTTTTATGGATTGTATAAATTATAGGAAGCGATACCTTTGAAAAAATAATCGAGAATTTTAATGTAATCGCTGTGATTAATTTTAACATTACTATTTTTTTTTATCATATTTCTATTTTTATATAAAGTAAAACAAAATTAACTCGACATCTTTTCCTCTTTTTGAAATAAAAGAAAAGTGTTCTCAATAAGATTTAATAAATAATTGTTTTAATGCAATATGAAAAGAGTTTTAATTTTCGAATCACTTTCTCTGAATAAGACTTTTTTTCTGAATACCAACGACATCGCAGCACAATAAAAACTTATCCGTGTTCTTATACCACTGTTCTCCAACTTTCGATCTGGCAGTAGACCTGTCGTATTATATGTATTCTAGTATTCTTATCCCTTCTTATAAGATCCTATCACAAGGTACTGATTTCTTTTCTTCGGTGTCGACGGGCGACTGAATTTTATTTATTTTTTTGTTCACGTCCAGCCGCTGCTACTGCCGGGAAAGAGGAAAAAAGAATTCTCTCTTTCTGGATATCTAGCTCTGGTTACTTTTAGTAAAGATTATTTGATCCTTTTGTCTTGATCCTTCTGTAAGAAAGTTAAAGTAACACCCGCAACTTTATTAAATGTTATTAACTTTTTTTCACCTGAGAAGATCTGTTGTGAGACAATACAGAGTCGCCACTTACGGAATTAAGCACAGAAGTGGATAATGCACGTTATCTCATTTCAGCTGTAATAACCGTTTTACACATTTCTGTTGATGACTTAAAAGAAAGAAATGCAGAATTTTTTGTGATTTTGCTTCAAATGGTTTATTAGTTTTCTTAAAGGGATCTCGAAGTCTTCAATTTGTTTATTTGACTAATAAATTATCCAGAATTTAATTTTGATGTTCAGAAACTTCTAAAAACTTTACAATTGTGATTTCGATGTGTTTAGAACTCAATAATTTAATTGACTTTAAAAAAATCAAGTTTTGTCGTTATTATATTGTTTTTTCGAAGGGTTGTCGACTAGTATAAAAATTGAAGTTTGAATATTAATTTAAGGATATTTTATTTTCTTATACAGTAGTATTCTGGTGATATATGTTGTTTTGTGTATTTTGTAATCAAGCGGTAAAACGTTTTCATCTCTCATAGAATTAATATTTAAAATATTGCCTAAATAACTGTTTATACTCAAACAGATCACCAACTTAATCTCTTTACCTACATCATCTACTCAAGTTCAATAATTACTATTCAGACACGACCAATACTCGGCCTTCATTTACAGCAACCTATTATTTTTTTTTTCACCAATCACTCTAAAATACTTATTTTTGTTATGTTCATAATGAAAATGATTTTAATAAATGTGTCAAAAAACTGAATTTTACCTTGCTCTCGCATCTTTGTGCGATGTGAAATTTTTTAATTAAAATCGATTTCCCACGGGAATGTAAAACAAAAGAATTATATTTATGATTATAGCAGATGAGAAAACTTGAATTCTCTCTCTATTTAATTCGTTTGATGAATGATATGTGAATTTTTGCCAGGTATAATATTGCTCCCATGTTTTTATTAGATATCAGTATCTGCTTCATTTGTTTAGAATGTTCAATTTGCCTTTAATTCCCTTTATTTCAGAACTCTTTTAATTGCTCTATTCAGAAATACCATTAAAATACGTCATCAAGTAACAGCCATCAGTAACAGATAGGTAAACTACTTATAGTTTTCTGTATTCGGGTTCTCCGGATTCCTGGATTTTAAATGTAGCCTCAGCATCTGAGAAAAACTCACAACTTTATTCACTGTTTTTTTCCGTTATCTTATTGTGACACTTTTATCCTTCTTTTGAAAGCTATGAATTTTGCATTGGAAAAGTTGCACATATCCATATGATTTTTTTTCTTTGTAAGAACATTTATAACTAAGAATATTTTGTCTGTACAGCATAAAAATTTGCGTACCTTCTTGAAAAACTGTTTCGCGCGTGCGTAGCTGTATATGTCTAGCGATAGAAAGAACTGTTTTTATTTATTTAATAAAATTGTATATCGATTGTGAATTAAAATCATGTTTCAATATAAAATTTTTGTTGCTGAAATATTTATTTGCGCCATTTAAGTTTAAACCCCTTTCTATTACAATTTTTCTTCTGTGACTTGTAGTGAGTTTACAACTTACAAAGTAACTGTTTTAATCAATTAACTGTTAATTAATGCAAAATTGAACATTTTTATTTTTTTAATTTTTAAATCATTTGCTTTTTCCCTTTAAACATTGTATAATGTAAATTAATGAAGTATAATTTTTTAAAAAAATAATTCTCTAAATAAAAGTGTAATAATTGCTATTTAAAGTCAAATATAATTCTTAAAAACAATTTTTTTTTCAGAATGTTTATCTAGAAAGGTTTTTTTCAGATAAAGATTTTCTATGGCCTTTGTCTATAAACTAACACTCCGTATGTCTATTTTTTAAATGTATTCTTTAACCCTTTTTACGCAGAATGATACCGCTGCTGTAGCCGGGTGGTCATGGTTGCTAGCTCGTGACTGGCTTTGTTTCCGTCGAGTCGTGGGTTCCCACCATTTAAGACCCACCGTATAACAGGAATGATGCTCATTAAATCTGTGGAGGCTCCAAATTCTCACGTTCAGAAGGCATGGAAGTTTGGAGATTGGATGCCTGCTGAAATGTCGTCCTCGTCACTTGAAGGAGGTTCAAAATTACAAAGTCCATCTCTAATATTCCTCATGTTGCGTCGTTAACAAATAAGTGAATATACAATAGGATATAAATATTTTGTTTTGTAGAGATTGCTATTTCTTACATAGAACATTTCGTTTCCATATTTATTCAATAGTAATAATTTTTCTAAGTGTTCCTTTCTATGAGATAAAACGCTTCTCCCCTTCTTCCTATGTCCCCCTTTTTCAGACCTGGAATGAACCTTACCATTGAAAGAAAATGTTTTATTCCCCATTAATAAGAAAGTTTTTTCTTTTCGAATCATTTTACATAGTTCACTTGATTGTTTTGTTTAATTTTTTTTCTTCTTTTATTAATATTATTTTTCGATATTACCCCCCCTCCCCCAAATAATCCTCCTCATGCATTTATTTATAATTCATAAAATATTCCTCTATTCTGCTACTGTTTGTTTATTATCTTCCTCTGCGTCTTCTTGTAGTGATAGTATCACTCTGAAACCTAGCACTGTAATATTTCTTACATTTATTTACAGCACAAATTACTTCGAAATTCCGTGCTCCTTTCCAATCGACATTATTTCCCAAACACACTAGTCTTTCGTAATGCTGACATCGGAAAATCGCGGAAAAGCTCCAGGTAAACCGCTGAGCAAGCAAGTATTTTAAGTGCGTCCGCCAACAACATCCCTGGCGACATCCATGCAACATTTCATGCGCGCGTGCAGGCCACATGGGGCGACCCTTAATGCATTTTCCGTCCTATAGCTTCCTCATTGCTTGAGGTGTCGTCGGTTTGAGAGGCCATGCGAATGGTGTTATGCTCTCTCTCTGTATATACATATATACATTTACAGATAGGGGGATGTGCTCCTTTTACCGATAGATGCAAATATCACCTCTAAATGCGTTACGCATGCAGGCATTGACACATAAGAAGTAGGGAGGGAGATGAAATGGAAGGGGGCACTTGCCCGTGGGCTCGTTTCGCATATTGGAGTCTTTCTAGCCGTGGGCTACTCTTTTCGGTAAACACGGGCACTCTCGTCCGTCTGTCCGGGTTGGGAGTATATTGAGAAGGAGGCATCCGTAATATCGAGGTGAGGCAGTGAAATTGGGGTTGAAGTTATTTCTCGGCTATTTTGTCAGAGTGGTTGGCGAAGGGGGTGGCCCAAAGAATGTTTGTTTTAGCGCCGAGTCTACCACAGGTAGGATTACTGTGGTTATATTGGTTGGAGGGAAGTTTTGGGATGCTTTTCTTCGCTTTTAAAGAGTTGTGTTGCGATGAGCTACATTGCATTGACTTGTTTAGTTCTTCGTTGGGGATGATATGTTTGAGAATCGAGATGTATAGAAAGGAAAATAAACTTAGATATATTTTGATATCTGTTATGCGTGAAAGTGCTGTATTTTTTGTGCTGTGAATTTTTTAATGCGTTTGGTTATTTTTTTTTTACTATCGAGTTTTGTTTTAAAATGTATTGTTCAATGCATTGTCTTAATATTCAAATTTCAGAGGAAGAAATTAGTGGTGTCTCTCTGATACGAATCCGAATTCCCGAAAAAATGGCTGTATAGGAAACTAATTATAAAATATTTATATGATGCGGAATAAGTTTTTCTTTGTGATTATTTTTAAGCTAATCTTTTGGTGTATTAAATAAGCTTGACTTTCATTTTCTTATTATTCACATTGTTAAAATTTTCTTTAAATTGCTGGTTATATTATTTGAAACCTTAATTTGAATACATATGTCTTCAGCTTTGTTTTTCATAATAAAATAAATACATGATGTAATTTTTTTTTCTATAACAATCCCTTGATAGTTTGATCTTGATATGTTCCTTATTTAATGTTTCAATAATGTTCAGATTTCATATAAAGATGTTATTTTTCATTTAAGGTAATAATCATGCATGTAATCAATTATTACGTTTAATTATTGAGATTATCGCACCTTAATTATATCACATACGACAATTATTTTTACTATAGAACGCATATTTTTCTATTTCGACTATAAAACTATACCCCATTTAAAAACTCGAATATTTTTGTTATAAAGTAAATGTTATCATTTCGTTTCATTTCAAGTTTAAAAAAGGAGATGACAAGACACACTCGTATCTTTATCCTGTTGATATGTAAATTTATTTATTTTTTAGTTTCAAAACCGTGTACTGAATCAATTATGGTACTTTAAAACACAATCATTTTTATTTCTTATGTATCAAAAATATTTGCCCATGGAACAGAAATTATATCCACATATCTCTTCATTTTAAGTTCCATTATTAATTTGTAACATTCCGTGATGTGTACATAACTTATTTACGGTGTGTGCTTTTTAAATCTGTCAACTTTTGTCCTATTAAAATTATGTTGAAGCTGAGCTTAATTGCGAGTCATTTGATAAACACTTTTTTTTGCTCTTGTTCAAGATGGAGAAAAAAAATGCTTTAAGAAAAACTGCAGACAGTTCCCCTAAAACATAGCCCAGAGCTGCCAAGAACTACGTCGAAAGCGAATGTACAATACATTTCTTTATAGCTAGATTTACTCCTCGTAAAATACCATCCTTAATTAGTCGTCATATTCTTTTTTTTAATACTTGAGGATCTCTGTATTTTATGTGATAAGTTATAGTTCTCAACAATTTTAATAGTCCGAGGAAATTTGTGGAGCGTAAGCGAAGCTAGAAGTAAGGGAAAAAAATGTCCTCACATTTTGGCAACTCTAAGAAACAAATGAAGCTGTTGTACTTCCTTTTACTTCGCGAAGAATTCTAAAGTTATTCTTATGTTTAAACTGCTTAATTGACCGCAATGTTTTAATACTTTTTAAACTGTTTCTTTCTTTTTCTTGCCTGTAGAAATTAAGTGGATGTGCGTGAGTTTCTTGCAAAACATTTTTTTTTTATGACAAGAACTCTTTCTCAAAAATGAACCATATAAGCTTTTTTTTTTAATTCCTTAGAATGCACGACTGTCTTGTATATTTGTTTTAAATGAATCTGTGTTTGAATTATTTTGTAATTTAGCTATCTGTTACGAAGTACTTAGTTTTGCAAAATATTTAATTTTTTTTATTATTTCTATTTTATTTTATTTATTCATCCAGAAACTTGTTTATTATGTTGTGACATACGTCTCCCTAAAATTTAGTTCTGACGCATATAGCATATTTTTATTGTTTTTCAAAGTTTTCTAAATTAAAATGATAAACACGCAGTATTTTTTCGCGTTGGAAACCGGTGTTCTAAATAGAACCCAGAGATCATATGATTTTGAATTCGAGTAATCACAAACTCAGATTTGATATTTCAAGATCATTGTTCGAAGTAATGGGAACAAGAAAAGTAAAATCACATTGTTCCCTAAAAATATTCATATGGTGTGCATTGCTGGAGAATCTATCATTTTGGGTGTTGTCTATATCTTCATCTGCATTGTATTTAGAAATTATAATGCCATTGGCATACTTTTAGGTAATTTTTGAGCGTCGCAATTGATCAAAGGAAATCTACTTGTGTACATTCATTAAAAGTTGTATAAAAATGTTTTTTGTCATCACGATACTTAGCAGTATAAATCTAAAAACTGTTCTGTTATCTTTTTTTCGAATTCTTTTTTATATTCAACGGATTTAAGTAGATTAGTAAAATAGATAATTTTGTTTTTGTGTTTCGAAATTATTCCGTATAACCTCACGTGTACGAAAATTCATTTGCATATATTGATCACATTTCTAACAGTACTTTTCAATAATTCCCCTTGTTGAATTAAATGCTAATTACCTGATATTTTTTTGTAAGTGATTATTAATTATAATAATCTGAAAAAGATGAAAATATTTTATTATTGTAAGAAAAAGTTATTGAGGGAATTGTGAAAATCTATGCATTAATGATTTAAAAGGCTTGTGCTCGATTACTGTATAGTTGAGGAACTCTTTCTCATACTGTCAGACAACGTGATTTTGCTTTTTTTTTCATTTGCTGAATATTTTCCTGGTTGCTTCTTTTTGTCCGAATCAAAAGGTTTACTAACCACACCCAATACACCTCGTATTCTGTACCACGATCAGATGACGAAGTCGACACCTGAACTGGCACCCGGCTATCTACTGTCATGCAACGCCAATGATTTTACCTTAAACTTAACATTTCGATTGTTTTTTCCCTACTGTACATGGAAGGAAGACCAACTTAAATTTCAATATTTTGTATATTCTAGTTCAATTTCTCAAATGCCGGAAATATATCTTAGCCTAGTGCTGCTTTTTAAAGTATTTCGATAAATATGATTTTTATCTAAATTCTTTTCTTTTTGTTTTACATTTTCCAAAGTATATCTTCATTGTCGTCCAGTTATAAGAAACAAACTCGAAATATCGTTACCTACCGCAGAATTGTATTTTCTTTTTTTTTAAAAAAAAAATCTATCTTTGCGGGATATATCATATTAAAATGATTGCGAACTTAGAAAATCCATTTCTGCTATAGGCGTTTCATTTTTTTTCATTTGAAATCATATGCTGAGTAAGCTGGTTCGGAGCTTCCGCTGATCGAAGCAGGGGAGGAAGAAAAATAAAATTACCTGCACGCCGGAACAGAAGATAAAAAGAATATCGGAGATAACTGGAATACCGTCCAAGATTATCGCCTTTCCCCCATAAAACACACCTCAGAGGCCCCTACCTGCAAGAACGGATGATTGCACCTGCTCCGGTGAAAATTTTATTTCTTTTATCCATATTTCTCCGGTTTCTTTCTTTGCCTGTCTTTTTTCCGGTTTTGTCGGGGTTTGTCGATGACGTGAAAAAGGTATCGATTTTTTTTTTCTTTTTCCGCTACATATTTCCTTCTTCCTTCTCTATCTTTTTCTTATTGCAGGTGAACTTGGATTGAAGAGTTAAGGAAAAAGAAAAAGCGAAAAAAAAAAAAAAAAAAAAATCGTTGAGAACTATTGAGTTTTTCCTGCTGTTTATCTTTTTAGCGTACTTATATACTTTTTTTTCCGTTTGAAGAGCTTTTAGTAAGTTATACCTGGAACATTGAATCTGGTTCTAGCGAGCTGTTTATTTGCGATTGGGAATTTTTCAAAGAAAAATGCTTTTTAAGTCAAACAACCTTTAAATTGAGGATAAAAGATGACGTCAGAAACATAAGAATAGGAAAATTGAATTTCGTTTTATTTATCTCACCTTATAAAACTACTATAAAAGTTATTGTAGTCCTAAAGAGAGTCTTAGAACTCCAGGAATGATCGATGTCTTGGAATAAAATAGTTTGAAGCATCCCCCAGCTTTTCTTCTTTTGGTCGTGGTAGCCTAATAGTCATGGTCTTGAATTTGCGGCCTGTTTTTGTCGAGTCGTGGGTTCAAGTTCTGGTGCCGCTAAAGATCTGCCTTGTAACAGGACAGGTGCACATTAAATATGCGGATGTCTCAAGTCTTCCCATGGAGTGGCGTGGAAGTTTGGAGAAGGAGATACAAACTTAAGTCTCATCCTCGTCACGTGACCGAGGTTCAAAATTACAAGATCTGCTGCCATTAGCCCTCGTATTGCTTTTTTTGTGCGACGGTAATATACAATCGATCATTGAATCAAAAATCTTTTTCTTAGCGTTTTGAAAATTTAAACACGAGTCTGAAATGTTGTGTTAGCATAATTTCTTGAATTGGATGGAATTAATCATAACATGAAAAGAGAAATGTTTTTTTACTAGAAAAAGAAAAACTCGATTTTAAAAAAAGAAAGCCTTATTCTTAGAAAAGAAATCTACGATTCATTCTTGTGGATTTTGAGCGAAAATAATTCACAAATTTTTTTTTAAAAACTATGTATGCTTTTGTCAAATATTTGCAATGATTATTTTGAATGCACGAAAAGGTACTATCAGTTCTGTTTTTGCTTAAATTACTCCCCCTCTTATTTTAATTATTTAAATTATCATTCAATTGTATAAATGAAAATGTCTTAAGGAATTATTTCTTGGTTGAATTTTACCTTTAAATTTTTTTTTGCATATTTTTGTAATATTTATATGATTATTTTTTCATTATTCAATCAAAACTATTTTTTAATACTTGAGAATGTAACTTGCTTATTTTTTTTATAATTTTTTGCTCGTTACTAAATATTATTATTTGTTTAATATTATTATGTTTAAGTTGCATATATCTTCAGATAAAACTTAGTTATGTATCGTTACCGTAAGATTTAAGATAATTAAAAATTTTCGACTTTATTTTTAACAAACATTTGAAGAACTTTCACATTTTTATGGTTTCATGTTGATAGTTCAGTATCAATATTATTTTAATTTTATGTTTGCCTTAATCGGTGGAATGCCATTTTTAAGAAACTAATTTATTTGAAGAAGTCTTAAACTTTTCTTAAATTGTTTATTTTATATGTTAAATATTTATCCACTAAATGTGTGTATTTTCTTTTCAGGTAAGTTGTGTGAATGTTATATAGAAGGTTTTTTTCTAATGAGATGTTTTGTTTCAAAGTTTTTCAGTGATTTCTTAAAAGTTTGAACTTTTTGGATAGGTGAGTGAAATATTCATAATCTTATTTTTGCTGCGTAATGATTTGCTTTTACTCGCAAGAATATTGTTAAAAATAAGTTCTTTCATTTAGTCACGTTTTTGATGTTTCTGTATTGCATTTTAACGGATGCTAAAAAAAAAAAAATTTTAATTAGTTCATGACAAGGTTTTCTTCAAAGTATCTTTGACAGATAAAAATTGGAGTATATTGATTACGAAACTTCGAACTCTAATAATATTTCCTGGCTATTTTCTTAAGCGATTAATTTTTTTCGAAGGGATTTTTTTTTAATTTCATCTACTAATTTTAACTAAAAATAAACTTAAATTAGTTAAATTTTTAAAATTTCATGTTGTCTTAGTAATTGAGTATTAATTTTTCATTTTAATTAGGACACTAACCTACCTTTTAAACCGTTGAAACTGTAAAAAATTATGATAATCCATCTAGTTTTCCTTTCTTTTCTTTCTCATTCTCTGCATGTCATATATATTACACTCATGATGTTTTTCAATAATTGGAAATAAGACTTTCCTTTTTGCATAATTTTTCATTTTGTAAAAAATATTTTTCAATCGATGGAAAAAAAACTGAGCAATGATTTCACTATTATATTTTAAGAAATTTCATTATAAAATCCAAAATATTTAATACACTATCCAATTATTTGGAAAATATTTGAAAAGTTTATTAAAAGAAATCATTTTCAAATTTAAAATCTTCGAAAAAATTCTTCTTTTCATGATTTCCTCCTGAAATTAAAACATAACAAAACTATATAGTCATAATTTATGTCATGAAATTAGGATGTTTTATTGATAAAATGAATTTAAACAATAATTGAAGCACTGCCGTGGAAGAAAATGTAAAATAACTTTACCGTTTATATAATTGTTAGTCTTTATTCGCGTGTGAACAGCTAGTATATGATTCTCGATAGAAAATCTGGGATTCATTGGTATCTTGTAGAATATCTAATAAAACTCATAGTTCTCCTCGAGGCACCAAGGAAACAATAATCGATTGAATCTCTAAGGTCCCCCTTATTGCTACAGCGTTAAACTTTCTTTTCTCTTTTCCTTGGAGAGGGACCGCTCGGAGGAAGTAGGTGAGTAAAGTAAGAAGATCTTAGAGGCCCCATCCATCAGCCACCTGTCAAAGTCCCGTGGAATGCACGTGCGTCCTATGACTGATGACGGAGGTCAAACTCACCTCTGACCTGCTCGCCAGACATGAAGGAGGAGGCAACCGATACAATAAAGCCCCATCCTACAGCAGTTCGCTCTGCTGGTATTTAATCGCCATCTTGGCATTGCATACGAGCACACGCATCACCAGTCATGGAAGCACTTTCGGGCCCAATCTCTGGAAGTTATTAAGTTCGGGGACCGGTGCGCATTGCGTGTAATGGAAGGAGAAAGCACTGTCATCGACGGAAAAAAATGTTTCCATCTTGTCCAGTGTTTCTTGACGGATGGTGATCTTGTCGAGAATCATCGGTGGTGAAATATTATCTGGAAGAAAGTTTGGCTTTCATCATCTGATGGCAAAGTAAAAACATTTGGTCCAGTTTTGAAATAAAAGCCATGTTTTAGATATCCTTTTTTTTCAAATTTTGTAAGACCTTTCCAAGAACTTAGAGAAAGTCTTAAATTCCGCCTTTTTATAATAGTCATTGAATGGTTATTTCAACCATTGTTCCATGATATATAGCAAGTTCAGAAATACCTGACCACTTCAGATTCCTTAAACTCTTCGTAGAATTTTCAGAAGCTTGCAAAAACGGATAAACGTTAATCCTTTCCCAAAAATCGTGACATAAATTCTGTTCGCTTAGTTCTTCATAAAAATTTTCATATTGTGTAATATCCTTTTTTTTTAAATTTTAAATATCGACTTTATGCCCAGTTGTAGTAGCAGATCATTCATTTCATGGTTTTTTCTCTTTCTTTCCTCTCAATGATTTCGATTGAATTATCATTGGTAAGAGTAAACCATTGAAAATCCCTGATTTCAGCATTTTTCGAAAATCAAGTTAAACATCGAACTAAGCTCTAATTATAAACAATACACAATTTTTTGAAAAATCGCTGTCTCTTCTTTTTCTTTTTTTCAGTAGCCTTGAAACAAACCAGCTAGAATGGGGCAACGCAGTATCACATCATGTAAAATCTCAGACACCGGAAATGACTTCCTGACAATACTGTAGTAATCCATGAATTCTTTTTATGTGTTTTGTAAATATATATATAATAGTATATATAATATAGGAAATACAAGCATAATACTTATATATATATATATACATATATATATACATATATATATATTATTATATATTATACATACATATATATATATATATATATATATATATAGTGTACTTTTAAAAAGTAAAATTAATTTAAATGCTAATGCTCTTCCATAATAATATATAAATTTATTGTTCCATAAAAACTATGTTCTCTTGATGAAAGAAAATTAAAATGGAAAAATTGTGAGATTAATTACACGGCACCCAAAAAACAATGTAAGTTGTGTTATACATGTATAATTCACTTTCATTACTAATACAAAACACTAGTTCAGAAAAATATGTACTTTATATTGAGCCGCGAAACTTTTTTTTTAAAAACTCACAGCTTTATATCTTTCTCTAAATCAGAATCGAATTAGAATATGAGTTCTCAATTTACTTCACTTCAATTGCAGAAGAATGGTTATTTTCTAGTTCAGATCTGTAGTGATAGATTATTCTCCACATTATTATTATTAAAAAAAATCCAGTTGCCTTTTTTATTGGTCTCTTAAACTCAGAGAATATGAGATGTAATTTTAAGCCACGGTCAAATGATGAGGTCAACACCTGGTCTTATCATCTTAACGTCTGTAAAAAAGGAATCATTTACGTTTTTATGTATGAAAAAAAAAAACTCCCCTTCAAATTTAATGCTTTTTATGTATTTGATCTTCCTATATCTTCAATGACTTTCTGAGGAAGAAATTCAAGTACTGTGGGTGTGGTATGATTCTACGAAATCGGCTTAAACGAATAACAATCCACTTGAAAAGAGTCGATTCAATGCCCTCTTTCAGTTTTTAACTGTGGATTATTCTTAGATTGGACTTATATTTTCTCATACGTTTGTTTTTTCACCTTTGTCAGTTTTGGATGTGAAAGATTTTTTTTAAAAAAATAAAATTGAAAATCGAAGAATTGTATGCTTTTTTAAAATTTCATTAAAACTGAAATTTTTGAGGTCTGTTTGAAAGCACAATTTTTTTTTTTAAAAAAAAAATTGTTGCAAATTTAATAAATATTAAAATAAACAAATAGTAATTTTTTTTTGTAAAGGCAATATAATTTTATAGTTCATTTGGTGTAAAACATTTTCGGATTAAAATTTATATTCTATTAAATAACTTTTGCAATATATTATTTGCACTTTTGCAATTTTTGTTGTTTCGTCTAGACGTCCTATTTCGAATTTCTAATCCGATATTTGAACCGTCTGCTTGACAAAAATATACAGTTCCAAGGACATCATGACCTTAGGCATCCTCAGAACATGATATTTTTCTTACCTATGGGGTTTACTGTCTTTGGTAAACACGGGTGACATGTCCCCGAGATACCCTAGTGATTCTTCTCCATTTTTGATCCTCCTTGTAAACCAATTTCTATCTTAATTCAATTTTTTTAAAACATGCATATGTTACTGACCAAAATTTTTCAGTGCGCCAGTGGTATATGGGGTACACCAGTTGACCAAAAAGCCGCTTTTGAAATTGCAAGGTGCAGTCGAGGAACCCCACGTATAGCCAATAATCTGCTGAAACGTACGCGGGATTTTGCCCAGATTAAAGGAGATGGACATGTTTACCTTGTTTGGCGCAGCAAGATTTAATATGGTTCTTACGATATTTAGCTTCACTATAACTCACTCACATTTTCTTGTGCATACGCTTCCAACCTTCAAGAAGGGAGGGATCACTCATCTGTCACTTTTTATATGTAATTTTGGAAAGCTTTTTATAGTTTCTTCAAATGTTTAGTAAATAATTTTCCTGTGAACAAAGTGTTCTGCTTTTCTGTAGCAATTTCTGTAGCAATTTTCAACTACCAATAACTATTAAGAAGGGGGGGAAATTATAGTACTTTTTCTAGATTATCGATTCGTAGAAAAACAATGTATGTTAAATATTACACTTTTGAATAAAGTTCTTTAAAAAACGTGTGAAAAAAACAAAAAGAAATAGTTATTGTATAAGATGATTTAGAAATGAGTAATTGACAAATATTAATGAGAAATCTGAAAGAGAAAGAAAAAATCATGCCCCCTACCACAGGGTTAAAAAATTCAAAAATCTTTCTGATGAAAAATCTGAAAGAAAGAAGAAAAAATCTGAAAGAGTAAGAAAATCATACTGAAACCAGAGGGTTAAAATTTCAAAAATCTCTTACCTACAGTGTATACAATATAAATGGCCGCGGTAGCCTAGTGGTCATAGTTTCGGATTCGTGACTGGCGGTTTTTGTTCAGTCGCGGGTTTGAGTCTTGGCCGCCAAAGACCCGCCGTGTTGCCGGAGCTGATGCACGTTAAATCCGTTAGGGCCCAAAGTCCTCCCGTTGGCGTGGAAGTTAGGAGAGAGGGGTACCAGCTCAGGTGTCGTCCTCGTTACTTGACCGAGGTTCAAAATTACGAGATCCGTCGCCTATAGCCCCCGTGTTGCTTCTAGTGTGACGTTAATAAAACTAAAATTAAAAAAACGCATACAATATAAATCCAGTAATGTCCTTTGCATATTTTGTATGTAAAAAATTATTGCTTCATTTTTAAGATCACAATAAATGTCGAAAATTGAAAAGAAAACACAATCTTATTTTCATTTTAGAATTTCTTATTTATGGATAGATCTATCTTAAATTATAGACAAATTATTGATTCCTTTTGGTATGAAAAATTATGGATAATTCCATTGAAAGACTGTAAAAGATGGTAAATGGTTGCAAATAAGAAAGGAAGATTTTAAAAAAATTGAAACAAATTTCTTTGAAGAGTGTCTCAGTTGTTAATTAATCTCTGTTTGTTTCCAATACAAAAGTAATTTAATCGTTTCGAATTAAATCTGAGAATTTATGATGTTATTCTTTTACAAAATTCAATAATTTCGAGGGTTTAGCTAATTTTTTATTAACATGGTGATAAAAAAAACTTCCCTGCATTTGAATGGCTAATGAATATAATGAAATAGTGCAAATTATATCAATATTTAAGAAGCAATAAAATCAATTTCTTTATGATTAATTTTAAAATGTCTCAATATATAATAACGAAATGATTAATTTTAATATGATTAATTTTAAAACTTTGATTCATTTTAAAAATTCTCTATATATAATAAACAAAACACAATGTATTTTTATGTTAATAAACAAAATCATTTTCTCTGAATTTAAAAGAAACTTTGCCGAGCAAAAATGAACGTTTTTTGGGAGAGGGAGATACATTTTAAAACTTGGGGGAAACTTCGAATAAAAAAAAAACTAAGTATTTTTTTCTAATTAAAGGCAACGAGAAGTAGGAAACTTTAACTTTCGGTTTACTTTAATGATCAATCAAAAACCATTCAGCGAAGATTGAATACCAATCGATTTCTATCGATTTTTTTTTACGATGACTAACAGAGGCAGGTATATTAATAGGGAAAAGTGTCTCATCTAATCTGCTAATTTAAAAAGTAACTTTATGTGTTCCATGGGAAAAGGTGCGTCTTGTATCCTCGTCGTGAAACGAGAGAAAAAGACTACGTCAGTCGGTCGTCAGAACTTAAATATTTACTTTCACTTCTCCCAGTGGGGAAAAGCATAAATGTAAACATTGGCACATTAACTGAGGTTGCGGTCCCTTCTTGTACTGTCCACTTTTGGAAGCGGTGTGTTTGTCCTGCAAAAACGGATCCTGGAGAAAAGAATAGATTATTAGGAATATGAGGAAGCTATTATTAAAAACGCCATTCTAGACGTGTGCTGCTTAGAGCAGAAAAGAATTGTTAATTTTGCTCTCAATCGAATTCCCCCATCCCTTTTTTTTTTATAAAGAAAACGAAAAAAGTATGTAAAACTTAGCTGAATATATAGAGCTTTTTAGAGACAGTTTTCCTTATTTTTAATTGATTGGAAAAAATTTATAGGCGAATGAAGACAATGGATTCTTTTACTTTTCCAAAATCGATACGTGTCCGATGTTGCGAAAGTTGCTAAATTGTATTACAACAAATTGCAAAGTTGCATTATTATTAGTGTTTTTATTAAGAGTTGAATCCGATCAGTTAGATCAAAGTTCTCTTGATGTTGTAGTGTGGAAGTTAAGAGTTAGGGAATTATTCATGTGTCGTCTTGTTTACTTGTCCATCATTCAAAATTGCGAAGCTCTTCCTCAATAGCCTTCGTGTTTTTTCTTAGCTGACGTTAGAACCAATCAATCACAATTAGTTGATTAGTTTAATATCGCCATAGAAATCGACGCAAGATTCCTAGCTTTAAGTCTCGTAATTTTTAATTGCGAGGTGTTGATGAGATCGAAATTGAAAGTAATAAATTTCATTCCCATCTTCAATTCATTGATGTATGAGAAAATTCTCATTTAACATATATCAGTCTCCTTTGACTTGTATTACATTCATATTAGATTTTCTGATATTTATATATAAAATCAAATATTATTCCGCTTGTGAATGAGAGAAATTGCTGTAACACAAACAGTGTAATTAATTCTTCATTAATTTTTTAAAGTGGTGAAAAGTGAAAACCGAATATGTTAAGGAAATGTAGTTGTATTTAAAGACTTAATATATTATATTCAAAGTCTTTATAATATTTAAGATCATTATAGTTTTACAGAACCTTATGACGATGTGCTGCATATTGGGTCTTCTCTAATGGGGCGAAGAGTTTTACTATAACATTGCGTTTTGTTTACTTTTATCGTTATCTAATGGCCGCGATAGCCTAGGGGTCATGCCCGTGGACTCGTGACCAGCGTTGTTTTTTTCGAGTCCTGAGCTCGAGCCCTAATGCTACTGAGGATCCGTCGTGCAGCAGGGTTGATGCTTGTCAAATCTTACCCAAATTCTAAATTCTGCCATTATCAAGGCATGGAAGTTTGGACAGGGAGATGCCTGATCAGGTATCGTCCGTGCTTATTACTTGACTGAAGTCCAAAATTACGAGGACCGTAGCCAACAGTCCTCTTGTTGCTTCTCAGTGCGACGTTAACCCCTCAAGAGTTCACCATCTTTAGATACGGGAATTGTAACTCTGAGACATCCTAGTGACATTTTTTCTTTCCCATGGGTTTTACTGTTTTGGGTAAAATCGAGTGACGCTCAACCCGGGATACTTACTCAATCATTCTTTCTCTATTTTTGAGCGTTCTTATATCAATGAATTTTCTTAAAATATTTTTTTTCCATTTTTTTCAATCGTCTAAGTCACTGTTACACCTTGATTGGTGAAGAAAAGTCATATTAGAGTCTTGCAGGCTATTAAATTTCGCTCTGAAGTATTGTGCGACTTTAAACGATCACAATTCATCGATACCAGGACATTGGAGGAATCCTGAAATATCATAACTAAGACTCCTTGTTTTCGCCATATAAATCTTTTCAAATTATTAGTAGAGCTTAGAATTTTTGTGTACTTAATAATGATATTTTAATCATTCTAAAGAACTATAAAATTAATATTTTTTTTTTGTCAAAAAAAGATTTTTCCTCCCTCTAAGTTGTATATGGATATAATTTGTGAGATATATTTCCAACTAGGTACTATTTTAAAGAAAACTATTGCACAGTATTGTTCCAAATTTTTTAAGCTTCAAAAATACTTATGTATTACTCAAAAATACTTACTTATGCATATAGTGAGTCTAAAATATTTTTTCTCTAAATACTATCCAATTCTTAAGAAATAATTTACTATATGAAAAAAAGAAAAAAGAAATGAAATTACCAAAATTACGAAGTTCTATAATTTTTTCCAAGAACATATAACTGTAATATCATTAAAAAAGTAGGTTCACTATATTTTGTGCACTGTTTTATGTGCGAGGAGTAAATTATTTTGTATATTTTTGGAATATTATTTTTTTAAAAATGGTACCTAAATACAAATATATCTGAAGAATCATGTCCATATTCAACTCAAAGGGTAAGAAAAACTTTTTGACCAAAAAATACTTTTATAATTCAAGAAAATGATAAAAATATTAATAGGCACACAAAATTCCAAAGCTCTAAGAAAAAGTTATAAAATATAAATGTCACAAAAACGTAGTCTTAAATTCGGTATTTTATTTTCCTCCGCATGCCCTGTTATCCTTAAGAAATTATATGACGCTAAGGAATTTGTGCTTTTCTGAAAAGAAGACATAAAATGCATTTTTTAGCGTGCGTATTTGAAATGGATTAGGAAACACTTTCTGTACTTCTTACGAATTTAAAAATTTAATGTAAATTTTATGAAGATCTGCTCATTTTTCGAAAAACTGAATAAGGTGTGTGTTAAGAAATTATATCATACCGTGTATTAGAATCATTATAAAATGCAAGCGTTAGTATTTCACGATCGCGTTACCTGAGCGGCAAAGATGCAGGTTTTGATTTTGAGATCCACAATTTGTTGTAGATTTGTAAAATAATTATCTGGGAGCTAAGAGAGAAATTTTATTTAATAAGGGCACTAGTTAATCTGAGGGGGGGGGAGGAGGTGAAGCTAGATTAAAAAAGCTTTCTAAAACTGTCATTCACAATGCCATAATCAGAAAAGATCATTCAAACAATGTGGAAGAAAAAGGATTTTGACAACACGGAAGGATTGACTGTTTCGACCATCAACTAAAAAAGGTCTTTCAACTCGTAAAATTTTGGATCGCTTCAGCAAAAACACCTCACGTCACAGTTTGAAAGAGTCTTGAATCAAATACTAATGCAATTTTTTTTTAAATGAAAAACACACCGAAGTTATCGAAACATCATCGAGAAGAAAGAATGAAATTGCTAAAAATATTATATTTTGGAACGATGAGTAGAAACAAATTATATTTCCTGATGAAAAGAAATTTAACCTTGAAAATTCCAATGGTTATAAACACTATTGGTATAATTTGAAGAAAGAGTCAAAAGAATGTTTAAGTCGACAAATGAGAGGAAGAATCAGTTTTGGTTTGGACAGCCTTTCGTGTCATGATATGATGGATTGTGCGATATACGGCGAATTTCAGGACTGTGAATGTACAGTATCAAGCTATGCTGTATGATCATCTTGTTACCTTTTGGGCCTTTATTAGGTGGTGCTAACTGGATATTTCAGTAGAACGATGTTTCTAGGCATACTCCAAAATCTTTAATTAAAAAAAAAAAAAAACGGTTCATCTTTTGCCATGGTCAAGCCGAAGTCAAGACTCGAACTCCGTGAAAATCTTTGGGATCTATTATGTCGCAGAAATTATTCTAATAATAAACATCACACCATGTATTGGAAGTAGCCATAGTAAAATAATGGCACAATATTTCTGAAATCAAATTTAAGCCCCTGGTCTTTTTAATGGAAAACGAAGTATTGAGGTTATGAGGAAAAGTAAAGGACCAATATTATATTAATTTTCATGTTTTTTTTAAGTAGTCCTTTAATTTGCCATTATTTCTAATATTTTTGTTAGCTAATTTTCAAAATTAAAAAATGGTGTAATTTCTTAACGTACTGTAATAATGTCCTCATTGTATTGAAAACTAAATTGTGAAGCTAGCCTTCACTCGAATGAAAAAGAAAGTGCAAAATGAATATTGAAATAATCTTATGATTCTTGACAAACGTACTTATTCAGGTCCTTGAATCGAAGTAAACTAGGGGATTATGTTCCAGATTTTTAAAATACTATAAGAAATCATGAGCATTAAATTACATCAAAAAATTATTTACCAAAAATAACTTCACATAGCTTAGCTTCTTAGTGTATCCAATTGAAATCAAGCTCAATAGTGTATGATTAAGTTCTCAAAAAATCTGTTGGAATGTTTTGGATAATTTCGTCTGCTATAAGTGGTGTGTTTCTTGAGGTGAATTTATTTTTATAAACTGTCTTTTAGATTTCCTATTCAGCGAATTCAATATTATTCTATCTTTATTTTTGAGTTTTGAATTCATTCATTATTTTCCGTATGTGCTTAGAGCACACTTATACTCCATTTTTCAAGTTTTATATTCATTGAAAATTTAGGGCAGCTTTCACTTAAGCATTTTCCCTCCAAATGGAAAAAAAAATTAGTCTTGCACTTTTCAAATACAGTAGCATCGTTTATCCTAACTTCGATTATTTGACATTCTGTATTATACAATGTTCCATCTCAAACAACACATCAATAGGCTACAAGTTCTGAGAGTGAGCGTAACTTCAGACTAATCTGTAATTTTAAGCTCTTTTTCTTTCTTTTGCTGTTAATTTTTTTCTGTTTTGTTGTTGAACATGATAATTAGGTTCGTAGTATGCTAAATTATAACATAGTTTGACGTTTAATAGGCTTTTTTTAATACCATCCTATTATCTTCATTTTCACTAATCCGTCATTCTGCTGCCTGTTTACTTTGGATAAGTGAGACTTTACTGGTAGAACTGTGATTGACCTTCTTAACACTGAAAAGTTCTTTTAAGAAGTATTCTGCAAATCCAGCTATGTTGTATTTTATACGACTAACTATTATGTTTCACTCGCTTTACTGTTACTCGTTATCTCATGCATTCGATCGTCAGATACCTTTCTAAAGAAAGGTAGAGGAAGATGAAAAAAAGACAAGGGGGAAAAAAAACTCGACACGGCTTTTTCCGAACTTAAATATTTACATTCACTTTTCCACCGAACGGTAGCATTGCGGACAGATAGACAAAAGACAAAATGCAAACGATTTTACGTATAAAGTGAAGAAGATGCGGAAGAGCAGAGTGCTCCCCCCGGCATGTCATCAGAAAAAGACTCTCCTCCTTCCCGGGGAGGGGGTGGGTCAGCCGGTCAGCCCGATAAAGGATGGCGAGCGGGGGTGTGTTCCCGGCGAGTGCCAATCCATCACCCGCTGTCATGCGAAGCTCTGGGATGGAAGTTATTGCCAGGTTACCGCATCCCACGGCTCGAAACAGTGGTTTGGGCCCAGGCACCGAGTGCGCTACATTAGCCGCGGTTTGATTCACTCGCCAGATTTATCCCCCCCAAGGATGACAACAGGAAGGATACAGAGGACAAAAGGAAAGGAAATTCTTTATATTTCTCCTCTCCCTCCGTTAAAACCATCATCTGATATATTTTTGGATTATTTATTCCCTCTATTTTTTTCCCCTTTCCCCTTTACCATGATGTTAAAAAAAAGCGGCCATTAAGGAGATCCATCTCTACATGCTGGAATGCCTTGGTCTTGCTTTCCTCCGTTCATTTTTCTTTCCGGTTGAATTTGAATTTAATGGGTTTCTCGCTGAGTGTTTGTTGGGAAGTTAAAGAGATGCTTGTAAGAGGGGGCTATTAATATTGTCCACCTTTGAATAGAGAGAAATTTGCTTCCGTAATGCAGCTGTTGCGGCTTAGCGTGAAGGTATACAAGGAGGAATCGGGGTCGACTAGTGGATGAATCCATCACTGGCTTAAAAAGGCAGACATTTCTCCTTCGCCGACTGACGCATTTTGTCGTTAGTGGGAATATCTAATTGATGATCTGAATGCCAGAAATGGCGGAGAGACGTTATTTGTCATGGAGCTTTTCTTTCTTTCCGAAGCACATAGAGAACTCATTAAGTGACATTTAGAGTGTTCAAATGCCGCCATCATGAACTGTTGTTAACCTACTAAACGGAAGACAGAACGCTTCGTAAAAAAATGCGCATTTTTAGCATCAGTTTTTTAGAACGAATGCACTTCTCATTAATAAAAAAAGATTAAAGTATTACTAACATTTAAGACTCTTATTTTTTTTTTTTTTTATCAATGGAAATTATCTTAAGATGTTTTTAATTTAAGAATACTTCGTTACTAGTATTCTTAACGATAAAAATTAATTTTTTTAGTTTTAATGTAATGGTTCATTTAACTGATCTACTTTTGTTTGTTTCTAATTTGATTGATAAACTGTTTCTTGAAAAGACTTTGTGAAAAAAATTGAATTATTGTACTTCAAAATTCGGAATCGAATATGTCAAAGAGATTAACTCGACTTTGTAATAACCTTCATGTAAATTTTAATTTGAGTTTATTAAGATTTCTAATACTTTTAATTTTCATAATGCATGGTTAATTCTACATTTTCAATTTTTTATTTATGTGTATAAGATATTGTTATTGAAGTTGTTTTTAATAATGGTGAATGTCAGAATTAGTGTTATTTTACAAACTTCCCTTATGCTCGTTTGAGATTTAAATTTGAGAACGGTAGTTTTTGGGAATTTATTGTTTTCCGACTGCTTTTTTCGTAATGATTTTCAATCGTGAATATTACAAACCACATCAAAGGGACAAAGAGGAGTTCTGAATTGTTCAGGTTGGAATTTTTGGAGGATTGCTATAAATTAGCCTGTATGAAATGAAATTGCCATAGTTATTTATAAAATGCATCAAATATAGTTCTTATTTTTAGTTGTAATTTTGTATATACTTGTGTTCTAATTCAGTATTCTTTTTTTCACTTGGATGTTGCTATTTTCAGGTATTTTATGATTATATTTAAATTTTATCTTCACTAACATCTATAACACTTGTTGATCTTTCTCGAATTACCCGACTTTAATTTATTCCGAGTTTGCATCGGATAGTTTAAATTCTTATAATCGCAGACAGACTTGATTTATTATAAACGTTTTCATACAATTTTCATGAGCGAATTACATTTGAGGCGAAAAGAGTTTTGTCTAATCTACTTACAGCCACAGTCTTTCCGATTCATCCGCAGAAATAAGAGGCGAATGAATCGAATGCGACACGTCCACTCGACTGACTTCCACCTATAATCTGACATTCTTTTCGTTATCTTTTAACACGAAATTTCTGGGTTTGTTTACTTGTGAGAGGAGGGCCGTCAAAAAGCGGCATTTCGATCGGCCGCGGAACCTGTCCACTGGTGAGTCTAATAATAAGGATGACATACCCCGAAGTGACAAGCCATCACCGGCTGCCCCTTTGTCACGTCATTTGGCGAATGTAATAACTGCCAGAGAAGAATGCACCAGGGTCCCTGCGGCCACAAAGGGTTAATCTCTCGATAAGGGCATCTGATTGGCTGGGGCGTCTTCTTCGACCTCTTTCCGCATCCCCCCGACAATGCCAGTAAATGAGAATGCTCGGAAGAACGGTCAGTTGGGTGGCAGTGGGAATTTTTTTGCCCCCAGGAAAGAAAATCGAGAGAATCTGTCTGAAATTTACCAGTGAGGAAAGTACTTCAATTATAATTGATATACTCTAGTTTATTGTAAAAACATAAAAATATTTAACTTCTCTGTGTTCAGTTTTAAGATTGTTCCATTGTTTTAGGTGTATTCCCGATAAACAGACATCTCTTCTGTTGGAAGAATTAGTTTTAGAATGGCAATTCTAATTCCAATGCCAAATTTCTTTGGAAATGCTTCTTAGATGAAATTCATTGTAATTTTATAGTATGAATAAAATTTTAAATAAAAGGAGCGAAAATTTTGAAATTTTTTTGAATCGGATACCTAAACTTGGCGACTTGAAATATGCTTAATATTTTTAATAGTTATTGTTTCAATATAAAAAAAATTAATGGCAAACTAATCGCAATAAAAACTTTTACGAAACACAAAGTTTTTGTTTGAATCTGTTAGATTCTTAGTCTTTTCGTAGTTGTGGCACTGTGTAGTGTGATTTGGGAGTTTTAATGGCGCAAGAACCAGATGTGGCTATACTGCGCCAAACAATATGTAACGGTTGTTGATACATTTTAAAAAATGAAAAGATAAAAATTTGTCATCAAGAATGAGGGTTGAAAATAGAGAAGGATCGCTGTGGTATTATGTGTTAATCAAAGATAGTAAACCCCATAGGAAAAGAAAGATCAGTAGGGGGCCTTGAAGTCATTATTCCTGTAAGAAGACCAGTTTCTGAGAAGTTGAGGCACAGAAGCTAGGATAGTGGGGTGTCAATTCAGATGTTTCTGTCACTTGACCGTACCTTAAAATTACAAGTTCCGTTGCCAGAAGCCCTCGGATTACTTTTAGTGCGACGCGAATGAACGATCAATAAATAAGTAACGGCTTTCATATTTTGTATCAATCTTTTGGTTTATCTTTAAGATAAATTTTGTTAAAATACTTAGCGCTTTCTACAATATACTTATTTTAAAATGCACCAAATAACCTAATTTACAAGTACTGAAATAATTTCAATTTTTCCTTAATTTAAATCATTTTACGAGTAACATTTACTAGTTTTTAGACATACTGAGTATTAAATTAAGCTTGGAAAAACGTAATTTTCTAGTTTTTTTAATGTATAATTTGTCATAATAAATTTTAAATGTATGATATTGAAATTCTGTTATTGCCCCGTCGACGAATAATCATTCGATTAATTTTAGTTCCTCTTTTAATCTGAATCGTTATTTATATTTTTCTAATACAGAAGAAAAATAAAGATTAATTGAGTGTTTTATGTAATTCTTTTCTGCATACAAATTTTTACACTTTTTAATTCCTCATATATATTTCATAGGAAGTGATGAAAACCTTTTTTAAAAAATAAAATTTTCGATGTTGTGTCTATTATGTGGCATTCATTTTTAGATTTTAATTGAATTGTTATTTACCAAATCAATGTTTAAAATATTCAGGCTATTGTTGGAGTGGTGATTGTTTATTATTTATTAGCACACACAGTCAAAACATTCATCTTGAAGTAAATACTTTGGTTAATATTTTTTTTCTGATTATAATTGTTCAAAATAAAAAAAAACTGTTCTTTATAGTCTGCCTTGAAATGTAATTTAATAATGAGTATTATTATTTGATTTTATACTATTAATCATTAAAGAACAAATTATTGTCGTTCGAACTTCTAGTAAGAAGATTTGTGACCAAATAATACTTTAATTTTTGATCACATATATTCATAGGTCATTTACAAGAAATTGGAAAATTTTGAGCTATTTAATACCATTTATGCATAAAAATAAATGTATTATCGTTTTTTATTTTGAATAAGACATCATAAATCGTTGAACAAATTTCAATGAAAAAAAATGTTTGTAATTTATCAACTTGTATTTTTTATTTAAATATCCATCATTATTACCTCAGTAAGTTATTTTTATAAAAACTTGTTTGCATTCTTTTTTCGATTACGAAGCACACTACTGTCGCTTGATCTTCCGATTCCATTTTATTTTGAGTTCAAATATCAAAGGTTTTTGCTTGGTTCCTGGAAAATTCCATTTAAATTGCTCCAAAACTACAACTGCCAAGAAAAGGTAACGATAAAAGATTGGAGAAAGCTTCGAGACTGGAAACTATTTTTTTAACGCCATCCATATCCAAAATATCTCTCGCATAGCATTTTCTTGGCGGAAATCTCCATAATCCTCAAATCTTTACCTGCCGGTGCAAACCCAATGACTCGACGTCGAGCAAGCGGGACTTTATCGAAAGTAAACAAAAGAAGGATGAGATGAAAGGGAAGGAAGAAAAGCTTTCTTGGATTGACGAGCGCCGGAGAGATAAACATAAAGTGATGCGGTGAGATTGAATTGTCCTTCCCTTCCGATTGATTGATTGCTTTAGGTAGACCCTCCGCAGAGACCAATAAAATTACCTCTAACGGTTGACAATCCAAATATAAATGTCGCATCGCTCCCCTCTAGGGCCTACCTGATGCGCAATTTTCGTTCGCTTTCGGAGACAACGTCGATACCGATTACGCTGGAAGAGATGCAGGATCCTGAGCTTTAATTAATCGCTGAAAATTCTTCGTCCCTCGCGAAAGGATGAAACTGTAGCGTGGCTCTGACAGATTTCTATCCATTGGTGATTGTTAAAAATGCGTGGAATGCTTCTCGGATTCCATATTCCTGTACAAAGAAAAAAAATATTTTTTCGGTGCTATATGGCGTTTGAAACACAATCTAATTTTATGGAGGATTTTGGTATAAAAGGGGCATATATAAAATATATTTTGACTGTGCTGTGTTATAGAAATCAGTATATTTTGTTATACGAGGGTAGTTCAAAAAATACTTGTATTTGAAGACAGATGACATAATTAAGGTAAATTGTTATTACCATTGGGTGCTACCATCAATTTAACGGGGCCAAAACAAATTTGACATTGATTTATAAGTTAGGTTTAATTTGGAAGTCATTTGCTGCCAAATCAAAATTTGATTGCTGCCATTGCGAGTTGTCTCGTCAATTTGCATAGAGTTGTCATCGTCGATAAGATATAGATTCATAATTACGCATCAGAAATCAACCAAAAATGAAAACATTGGGTTGTTTCCGGTGAAGAGTTATGACGAAAAATATTTGAGGGTCACCAGGCGTCATGATCACGAATGCGAATAAATGAGACTGAGACAGCTGTCTAGTGAATCATGATGCTTACTAAAAGCAAACCATTTTCGATAATATGAGATCCATCTCTTGGAATTTCTAAGAACTTATTGAACGACTCTTGTACTACGCATTTCTGTTTGATCAATCCTTGACCTCAATAGCCGAGTAGTTATCGCGAGCTCTTTGCTGATGTATTTCAGTGGAGGTTTCGAGTTGTGGGTTCAAGTCTGGATTCCACTAATTGATCTGACGTGCAACAAAGCTCATACATCTGTCGAGGTTTAGTATTCTTCCGTTGTTGTAGTAAGAAGTTTGGAGAGGAGAGAGTGCCAGATCAGGTGTCATCATTTCACCGAGGTTGAAAATTACGAGGTCCGTTGCCAATAGCCCTCGCTTTGCTTCTGAAAACGATAATAAAACAGTCATTCAATGGGTTATGGTTTCAAACTTTGATTCCAACGAATGCTATCATGAAGAGGAAACAGAGCTCGCTGAATGTTTATTTCATTTGAACATCTTCGTGTCTTCTGTTCTAGAGAGCTCACAGTTTAAATTTGAGCCCGTCACCAATACTCCTCGTGTTGTTTCTGAATGGGACATGAGTAACCAATCAATCAATTGAGCCAATCCATACTGTCTCGCATAAAATATGTAGTCATGGTAAGCCTATGTTGTCATGGTCGCGAACTCGTGGTCGGCATTGTTTCCGTCGAGTTATTGGTTCGAGTCCTGAAGTCACTGAAGATCTGCTGTGTGTAGCAAGGCTTGAAACACGTTGAATCTGTCGGGGTTCTAAGTCTCCACCCCCTTATGTGGCATGATGTGGAAGTTTGAAGTGGGAGGTATCAGCTAAGGTGTCGTCCTCGTCACTTGATCGAGGTTCAAAATTACGAGGTCCGTCGCCAATTAGGTATCGTATTGCTTCTTAGTGAAACGTTTTTTTACAATCAATCTTGCATAAAATATATTTTCTTCTATATTTTAAGTTGAATTGACGCTTAACTCTACCTATTAAAGTAAAAATAGTGTACTTCGGATGAAAAATTTCGAAATTTTAAGGATGAGGTATGTTAAATGAATATGCATGTCATAATCACATGAACTCATTTTTATTTAGGAACATTTTTTCTGTCTGAAGAATTAAAGGGCATATTCCGTGACATTAGACAATTGATTTATTGTTTTATTAACGCCGTTTTCAAAAGCAAGATGAGGGCTATAGCCGACGGACCACGTAATTTTGAGTCTTGGTCAAGTGACCTGAGTTGGCACCTCCTTCTCCAAACCTCCACATCATATCAAGACATTACACGAAGACTTTCTTATTATTTTATGTAATTTGAATGCATATGTGCATTTTTTAAAATAAAAAAAAAAATTGAAAGATTAGGGGTACAATATAGAATTCATTTCATTCCATCTGGAAACAATCTTGATTCTGTAGTGATAAGTTCATTGTCTATATGTGTGTATAAATTTAAATAAAATCTTTATTAACGTGATATTTACATAACAAAGAGTAAAAGTTAACTCATTGTCGTATGAATATAGAAATGAAATGAAATAATTCAGTATACTTTCCGTATGGAGTTAGTTATTTAAAAAAAAATGCTCCCCCCCCTTCTTAGATTTTTTTTCTTTCTAAATACTCTAAAGCTTTTCTATACCATATAAGGTCTGTAGAATAATTATAAATCATTGCCTACATAGAACAGTTACAAAAAATGGATTAAACTGAATGATCTTTTGAAAATTAAAACTACAGTTAAACAAACAAGTAATAAAACCAAAAATTAATATGATGGTTACCAAAAGTACTGAGCGAAGTTATAAGAGAAGAAAAGGAAGCAAGAAAATCAACAAATTGAAAAAATGTGAAATTATGGGATATAATCTTGTAAAATTTTTATAACTTCAGACTGTTTTTTCGAATGTTTCTAAAATTATGTCCCCATTCAATCTATGTTATATAAAACTATCATAAACAAATAACAAGCTAAAAATTGAAACCAAAAATTAAAGATAAATAAGTTAAAAGGAAAATACAGTAGTAATTCTATATATGATTAAGAGATGTTGGAGAATGTCTTATCCACCAAGTCCAAAATATAGGGAGAGCAGTTAATTTAAATTACACATTTATTTTAGGACTCCACGAGCCAATCACACATAAACAAATATTTACATTATTTACAACTACACAAGGCTTCCAAATAGCCCAGATTACAATTTAACCCGCTTTTGCGGTCAAGAGAAATAACCCGCCTTACGCGGTCAAGATCCAAAGGCATTCTGTAAAATATTACCCATGAACCCGTGCGCTCTCACTCACACGAGACAAGGCGCCTCCTGGCGGGATCCGAGTAATTTATTTCCAACAAGAGATAAATTATTTATAAACTAAATATAATTATTATACGAAAAGATTATAGAAAGATTAAAAGAATAAGGAAAATTATATACAATGCAACTTGCCTATTGCAGTTAAAATGGGAATTCCGGTGCAGAGTTTAAAGAAAAAGAAAGTATATAATTCAACGCCCTCTATTAAACTCAATTTAAAACTTATTGAAGAAATGAAACTCAAATATTTAATTATAAAAATAAAAGTGTTGGATAATTAAGAAATAAAAAATATAAAAATTACAACAAAAAAAAAAAAAAAATTAAGGAGAGGAATGAAACAAACTAAATTAACGAAAATAACAAAATACTTTTTTTCTAAAAAAGAATAAAATAAAATTTCTAATACAAAGAAAAAATTATTTAACTATTTTAGAATTTGTTTTACATTGCTTTTTATAAAATTAAAAGGATATCCAGGTAGCATACGTAAAATATAATTATAAATGTTTCCGAAAATAGATAGGTTTTTGCTTCTATTCCAATAGGTACATTGTGAAACATAAAGAAAAGGCGCCATTTTGTGTTTTGTAACATGGGTTCTAGTCGAGTGTTTTCTGTAATACGATTTAATCTCAGCCAATACTAATTTTTATTGGATTCACTTATGTGAAGATTTATTTTGTTTATCATTTTGATTTTTATTTTAATATTCTTTTCTGTATTTTTGGATCCAAACTTTTAGGATGTTTTGCTCTAGTTCTTTATTTCATCTAGATTATTACAAATTTATTTTTCAAGTAAGAAGAATCTATAAAAGATGTTTAAGCATGCAATTCAGTCCAAAGCAGGAAACAGCATTTTAAATTGAATTTGAATTATTCTTATTATATATGTATTTTCTGGGATAAATTTTATTAATTCTAATTATTTTTAGCTATAATTATGATATTTAATTTTAAGAATTAGATTATATACATGTTATTTTTCTACTTTTTATAATTTGTACAATATTTTATATATATCTGTGATATACTGTATGCATGATTTCCTAGTGCAATAATCCTGCGAGACTTTTAATTCATTTTGGTTCTCAACCACCTCGACAGACAATGCAGAAGTCCTGTTCTACTATTATATATTCTTCTAGGGAAAGTATCAATTATAATGATAACTGTTTCATAACGTATTATACGTGCCATATGACCAAACATCACACCATATTGCCAATTAAATTACAGCTTCTAATTGTTCAATCTCTTAGAAGTTTCTAAAACATTATGTAAAAAGACAGTAGATTGATTGCGTATATTTATTCGATTCTCTTTTGTTTTTATGCTGCGTGTGTGTTGTCCATTTGATGTTTAAATTTTGTTTTGGAGACGAAAATTACATAAAATGTCACTTTCCCCATTATAATATTGATTAAACGTATGCAAAACTAGTATTTTACGAAATATGCTTCCATTATAGATATCATCCTTTATGCTCGGGTTTTTCTAAGTAGAAATCAAAGGCTAGATTATTATATAGTGATTGATCTTAATTGCGGAGGAATGGTGTTCTAAATGTTAGTAAGTGTTAAAGTATGAAAATATGCTCTTTTAAGGAAATGCTCCCATTCTGGAAAATGAAATTGGCTTGAAAATCTCCCTCAGTTTTAACCCATAATTGTATGTTGAGAAATATTGCAACAATTAAAGTAACTTCTAATTTTTTTTCCTTTTAACTCTGTCGCTTTTTGTTAAATTGCATTACAAAAATTGCTTTTAAAATAATTGTGATTCAATGAAATCCCTCTATAACAATATTTTGGGGGTCAAAACAATAAATCGTCCTAAAGAGAATTGTCGTTGTAGAGGGAATCATTATTGGAACGAGAACTTTGTTCTTCATAACCAGTGGCGTCCCCAGGGGTGTCCTGCTTTCATTTAGCACCCTCTCAAGTTCACGCAAATAATATGTATTAAATGAAGGCAGAACAACATATTTACATTGTTGAATAATTTTTACACTCCCTCCCTCTCCAAGTTTTAGTGAAGTTCCCTTGCCCAGGATCCTGGCGACACCATAGCATATAAGTGTTTATCGCATATTTAAATATTAAATTTTTAATATATAAATAAATAAAACCTCAAAAGGTTTGTGTAAAATCTATTAAATAATATAAGTAAATGAAAATACATACACCTATTATAATTATCCTTATTTATTTGGAATTCTGCGAAAAGATAGAAATTCTTGTTTTGTTTTTCTTTATTCTCCAGAGTTTTTATTTGTTTTTATTTGTTTTTGTTTGTTTGTTTTTTGCATTATCCAGAAACAATCTTATGTAAAAAGAACGAAGTGCATCTAAAGAATTTAGATGCTCCTCTGGTACATTAAATTAGCTAGGGATAAAGTTATGAAGAGCATCAATTGAATACACTGCTTTTCCAGGAGATAAGTTTGGCTTTACCATAGTGGAATCATCCTTTTCATTCACATCATCATCTTCCGACTCTTCTTCTTCAGCATTATCACTTCTTATTTTAGAAAGAATGTCTTATTTTAAAAGAATCTGTTAGTTCCGAGAAGATCTGTACTTCATCATCGACAATAAAATAATCATGAAGAAATATTTCAAACGTTTTCTAGTTTTATCTTTGTAATTAGTCAAGGAATATTGAATAGCATTCCTTGAATTCTTCAGAATATCCGCAAGAAGTATCACTTTGACTCTCTTCGTCATTTTGAATGAAGCCTGCTTTAGGGCCCCTCAACGATGAGATCATGAACCACCAACTCCCAAGAACCCATTCACATGCATCTTTAACGATAACAGTAATAAGCACTGTGTGGTTTTGATAAATATTAAAAATCATTTTATTCACTAATCGTTTTCTGTAATATCCTTTGAAGCACTTTATAATGCCGAGGATTTGTAGAGCTGCAGTAGTGTTTAGTGGAAAGAAGTAAACTTCTACACTCTGCAATTTTGGAATGGATTTATGTGCAGAGCAAGTTGTAAATTATAAGAGCCATGTATTTCTATCTCAATTTCATATCTTTATCTAGTTTCAATAACCATTCTCTCAAGATTTTTCAAATCATCTATTCGCACTGTAGTCTTTCACATGTATTGACTCTAAGGGTTTTTCAATTACAAAAGGTTTTAATTTATCCTTTCCCGAAATATTTGAACACAGCAATACTGTTAACCTCTGATTGGATTTCTTGCCCTCTTTACAGGTTTCTCCTTTGAAAGCTAATGTTCTTTCAGGTAACCCCTGGAAAAATAACCGCGTTGCCGTAAAATTACCGTAATTGACACAATTTTTGGGAGGTTAAAATTCTTATGATACTCAAGTATAGACTACGTATCAGATTCCCAGACGCTTCGAGATTTTATCTATCGATCTATCGCTTCCGATGAAAGGAATCCTTGACCATTTTTCGAAGAGAGAGGGGTATAGGAGTGAGGTTCAACGTTGTGTTTGCCAGGAAATATCAACTTTTATTTCCCACTGTACAAGAAATACACTTTCTCGTCACCGCAGTTATATCAGCAAGAACAATGCAAAGTTCCGATGGTTTTTCGACAGAGAGTGTAACTTGAGAACCCGTCCAACGGTCCAGCTACATTTTATCTAGACTTTCTTTGTATACCGTTTGATTCGTCGATATCAGTTGGACTTAGAAAAAAAAATTATCGTAATAGAGAGAATTATTGTGATGGAAGAGAAAATATTACCATCGTTGTAGAGAGAATTATCAGTGTAAAGAATATCGTAATACAGAGAACTGCTTTACATTAATCTGAAGGAAATAATGCCAGGACCATGAAAAAATATTGTAATAGAGGGAATTATCGTTGTAGAGGATATGGTTGTAGCAAGATGGTCAATTAGGTAAAATTCCTTTCTTCTGAGATATGCTTTGTTAATCTCGGTTTATCTGGAATTTGTCGTCGGTTTTGTTTTCTTTTCGTGAAGGTATTGATAGTTGAGAGTTATTTTCCTGTACGCCCGTAAGACAAGCTGTGAAACTTTCTCAGTTGACGATTCTGTTTCCAAACCAAAGCTCTTAAAGTAATTGGTTTTTTTTTATCCATGTAAGTGGAATTAACAATGCTCTTTCTCCATTGAATTTTTTTAAATTACATGTCACACTGATTTGAAAATAATTGAAATTATAAAAGTTGAAATAATAAATAGATTTAAAAATTTGTTATTAATGATCAGTTTCGTTTTATTTAGACCTACCTCTATTTTGAATTATTTTTCAACCTATTGGTTTCATTTTTAGGATTGTCCTAGCTTCTGTTAATTTCTTTTTCATTTTTTTTTCAGTTTATTTATTATTATTATTATTTTCATATTTCATTCATCATCTACTTTATTTTCTGTAAATGTATTGCTCAATTGTACTAAAATGAAAACAAAATTGCCCATTCAAAAGTATTATGAATTTCATAGCTTACCGAAGTTATCTTGATTATATTCAAAGAATATATGAACGCCGGAAATGGAAATGATAGATCTATATAAATGCAACAATATTTTGTAAAAATAACTGTACAGCAAAATTTCATTGTAATACAGATGTTAAATAGTGTTTAAATTTAAAAATTCAAAAATTTTCTCTCCTTTTCGGAATTTGAATACTTATAAGTAAATTAATTAATAACAGTAAGTAATAAACTGACATTTGTAAGTAAAAAAAAGTATAAATGCTCGATGTTCTCTTTTTCTGTATCAAAACACCAAAAAACTACTTAAGTTCAGATTTTCCTTATTCTCATTTTGTGGACGTATGATAGAATTGAAATAATTAAGTAGGTATGGGTCTGACTTTAAATAATTAGTTTTAAGTAATTTTTTGAAACTCCTTATGACTGATCCCGATAAAAGATGTAAGCGTTATAAATATTCATTTAGTTTTATGAAATATTTCGGTGTTATAGAATACCAAATTTTTTGTGGATTATGTTTATATTCCTGAGGTTTACATGTACATATCCATATTACTAGATAAAACATGTATTTCATGACTTGTGTATTCATTAAATAGCGACAATATCCTTTGGTTATGTGGCCGCGGTAGCCTAATGGTCATGGTCTTGCGGCCGACGTTGTTTTTTTCCAGTCTTGAGTTCCAGCCTTGATGCCATTAAAGGACCCACCGTGTAGGCTGATGCACGTTAAATATGAACGAGATCCCAGTTGCTCCCGAAGGGTTAATGTGGAAGTTTGGAGAGGGAGGTGTTGTCCTCGTCACCAAACCAATATTCAAAATTACGATGCCCGTCGTCAATAGCCTTCATGTTGCTTCTCAATATGACGTTAATAAACTGTGACTGTTCATGGGTAAAAGGCATCATTTATCAGTTAAATTGCTCCGTTTAAAAATTCGAAGCATGTATTTGAGTATGTTTTTCAAGGACCGTATGTTTTTCATTCTTATTTAGATAACTGAAGGGTTAAAAAATTCTTTCTTTCGACATCAAATTTCCTTTGGTGAATTTCGAATAGCCCCAATGGATGTATAAATATAACAAAATGAAAGTGGAATTCGTGCACGTAAATGTATTCCTTGGGCGAGGTTACGTGATTATATGCTGCTCAAACAAACCATCTTTCGGAAATCTAGTCCTTGAAGGAAGACCCTCTACGACCTATTTCCTCACCAGTTTATTCCGCAGCATACCTTGAGGTTATATATGAAAGTGAACATAAAACATTCAACTTTCTACTCTCCTTCCTTTTTTCAACAATTGCTGCAGCAGTCAAACAGCTTTTCTTTTCCACCTTTTGAAACGTTTTCTTTCTTTGCGCCGCATTCCGAGCAACAGCGAACTATGTATGCAACACAATCGGACTTTTTTCCTTTTGTTGCCTTACTTCAAACCTCTCTGAATGCGTGCGTTTCGAATTGTTACTCCTATTCAGAGCGCATTTGATTTCAGTTCAATTAACAAGAAACGACACTCGTCGCGTTTTTCTGACTTCTCGATTTCTAAGAAAAGTCATCAGGAGGTTTTCTTTTTCCTGTGGTGAATATTTATAGATTCTGCACCTGTGGATTGAGGAACGAGATCTCAAGTTTTTTAAACTCATGTGATGAATGGATTGCGTTTGTTATTTCAGAGGGTTGTAAATGTAAAATGAGTTATTAACGGTCATCCGTGGTTATTTTAATTACGTTTAGTTGTTAATACATCTTATATGACACATGCAGCTCCGTTTCTTAAGTGGTGGAATTAAACTCTTCTGGGATCGGCACACACACTATATATCAGTATTGAAATTCTTTCTTAAAGTATATTTGACTTATAAAAAGATTGGAAAAGGCTATATCGTATTTCAGTTTTATCACTATGCATTCCTTGAATAACTTTTTATATCTCTGTAAATTACTCTTGTATGATTTTACACAGCTGAAGTTCTGTTTCTAACATTTGATAACATTGTAACTTTTTCATGTGTAATGTTCAGGTGTCAGCTTTTGGGCTTGAGAACCTATAGCTCGATTTATTTTGATAACACCAATTTCATGAGTTGGATCTGAATAGTCAATATATTCCTTAGTCAAATTAGTATTTGCATTTTCACTATTCTGTCATTGAATAAATGAGTAATTGACATCATGATTGTTGAAGCTTTTTAAACACCATAATTTAATGAGTACAAATGAAGTATTTCAGTGAAAATTATAAAAATATTATTTCTCGTTTACTGAATTTTTTTCTTTATTTTTTTTCTTTCTGAATTTGCTTCAGCCGCGATAATTTAGTGGCCATAGTCGCGGATTCGCTGCCGGTGTTGTTTTCATCGAGTCGTAGGTTCGAACCTTGATGCTACAAAAGACTCGCCGTGTCGGGGAGTTATTATATGTTAAATCTGCTATCCCAAGTCTTCCCGTGGCGTGGTGTAGAAGTTTGGAGATAGAGGTGCAAGCTCAGATGTCTTCTTTGTCATTCACTCTTGCCATTATCAAATAATATCGAATGTGATTATTGTATCAACTGAGTAATTAAAACAGCTATAAGTCCATTATTCAGAACCATACCTTTTCTAAAATATTTCGTTATTGAATATTGTGTGATATTTCTTCTTTCAGAATTTTTCCTGTTATATTATCCCACATTCGTTCCCTTGGTCCACTTTTCCTCTCCGCATCCCTATCATTTGCTTTCCTTTCGAAGGAATGCCCAATTCGTTTCACCTTCAAATCTAAAACACCATTTCTATATTCCTCTTCTTTTTTATTCCCCAGCACCTAGGTGCGCATTCAGTAACAGCGGCATCTTCTGACCGTGTGTGTGTGTGAATGTAGGTGCATTTGTGCGTGCGGATAAATGAACACGGATCGCTCGTTAAAAAGTAGCCTAGAGGCGTGGGATTTCTCGCCATTTGCATATCGGCTACGAACCGAATGTTTTTTGGTTTCTTGTTTGGCGTGAAACACTAGGCACACCCCCAGCGATGCCTCCCTGGGGATTTAAAAGGTTTTTATGCTTCCCATTTTAGTACCTTCGCGAACCTTTTGCTGTTGTTTTTTTCCCTTCATTTTTCCTTACAATCTGCAACTGGATGTTAGCGTTTATTTTTCGCCTTTGTTATTGCTTGGAACAATGTTTTTCGAAGATTGTGCCAGACTTTTTTCTCTTTTCTCTTCTGGTAAAGTAATCGAACACTTTAATATTGTTTCATTGTTTTAATTTTCCGATAGAATGTCTAAAAGGATCTCAATCTTAGGTATATGAAATATATTCATGTCTACGTAATTATATTTCATGTAAACAGTTTTTCATATGTATGGAAAAAAATCATGACGTGGGGTTATTAAATATTCACTATTTAATTTCGTACAATTAGTAGAATTTTTTGTATTTCTCGTTTTCAGTGTATCATATACCTACGATGTATTATATTGTAAAATTACTATATTATGATTGTGACTTTATATAAACAGGATTTTTATTCAAACTGTGTAGTTTTAAATTTGAACTTCAATTTTATAATTATTATAAATTTATATGTTATAAAAAGTACATAAGTTTAATTACAAATTGTTGATGAATAATCCATTTTCATTCTTATTCTCTATAACAGAATACAGGTGAATGATTTTTAACAATATTCGTTTAAAGAATATGATTTTTGTACGTAGTTATGCAGAAGATGCTTTGATGAATTTGTATTTCTTGTAGTCGAATAAAATCATGCTAAAAAAAATAACTTGAATTAATTTTACTTAAAAATATTTATATTAATCTCTAAAATATTCACTGCTTAAGATAATGATTCTAAAATCTTTTTATTTAATCAGCATTAGTCGGTAAAATGTAATTTAAGTGACGAAATCTTGGTGGATTTGTTAACATAATTATAAAATCCATCTAAGTAGAGCTGAACTTAAAGCAAACCATGAAAACAAGGTCATAAATGAAGATCCGTGATAAGATTTTGATGTTGAATTTAAATTAATTTTATATGCATGGGATGGGAATGAATGTATTTCTTCTGAAGAAGATGCAATTAATTCGGGAGCCCGTACTCTTCACCAGGGCGAGCCCGAGGGATTTTTAAACGATGAGAATTCATAAAGCCTTACACCGCTCACTGATTTCGCAAAATCGGAATGGTTCCATTTTTATTTCGGTTTCGGAATATACATTGCGACTTTACCATATTGATTTGATTCCATCGAATCATATAATGAAATCAAAATTCGCCATATTAATTACTCGTAGGGACTTCCCTTCTTCAGGTAAGTGCAGGCATCACTCACCCGAGACACTTTTATGAATTTTTTCCCTTCCCATGGGAATAACTCTCCGTGGTAAATTCGAGTGACACGCCTCCGGGATACCCTTCTCTATTTTCGACCCTTCGTGTCAACCATTTTCTTTTCTTTTTTTTTTTTTTTTCCATTTTTTTCAACCGCCAGATCCCATTGACACATATTTTATCACAATGAAGTCAAAATTTGTCGTCGAGTTTTACTTTCCCGGATCACAATATTACATAATTTATGTAATTTATTACATAATAATGCAACAGAATTTATTTAAAAATGATTTGTCTGAATAATATCCAAAATTTGGTACTGTTGAGGAATTGTATAACCAAGATTATCAAGTTTGAAAGAAATTAAAAAGTACTCGAGATCTGGCTTTAGTCAAGAGCGTTTTATTTTAGCAATTTGATATATCAAATCCGTATCAACAACAACAAAAAAAAAAAACTTAATTATTCTGATATTGATCAACGAATTGGGTATAAACCATGTAAGAAAATGAAACAAGTTTATGTATTGTAACTTTATTCAAACAAGTCGCTCACGAAATTCTACTTTGTAATTATAATGAAGTTATTTATTTTTGTTATTTAATTTATTGACGATTTTTTGTTTGATAGAAATATTTATTTTAATAATTTATTTATCATTTTCAAGTACTCTTTACTATACCAATTTGTACAATATTATAATTTGCGCACAAAATGTAATATATTTTTATTGTACACGAAATTTGTTTCGAGGCCTTGCAAGGTTCAATACAAACTTCATTATTTCCACCTGGCCCTGCTTTTGCCCGGATCGGCTATGCTCATGATGACCGCGACGACGATTGTAAATTCTCGATCCTTGTTTGAGATCTTCATGCTTCGGAGGAGACATTTTCGTTCCTACACTTTGGGGGTTGGATTTTCACTCCATGACTAAGAGGTCGGCTGACTTTGAGTGACAGTGGTGATTCGAATTCAAAATCATTGGGTCATAAGGAAACTCCTTATTTTTTGTCCCTAAAACAACACAGCTGAAAACGTTTTCCCCTGGCGGATCAGTGATTAAGGCCTTTTAACTTGCATCGTTGTTGAAGAGAGCTGCCTCATGCTCCCTCTCCAGTATAATCGTGATGATACGACGAGGGATTGTCTAAGCGATATTTTAGAGAAGATTGTTATTCTTGCCATTGCTACAATTGATATTCATCCCTACTCTGTTGTATTGAGTACCGTTTTTTATTATTTCTTCGTTTGTAATAACGTCATCGGCTATCTAGTAGAGATAGTGGGTCTATTTGACGCATGCAACGTTGCCGAAAAATCATTTGTCGTGATTTTTATGAATAGGTGTCTTAAACATACTGAGTCAAATTTGCAGAGAGGGTATATGCAAGGTTTAGGCAGTATTGCCATGTAATGTTCTGGGTCCCGTGTCTTCACTTCGGCGCGAAGAGGTTGTCACCATTTTGGGAGACTGTTTTTCACCTTGAGAGACTGTTATAAATTCTCAGTCTTTCGGTGCGAAGAAGAATTGTGGTGAATGATTGGTTAACTTCAACATCGGATGTGATTCGGACCCTTGATCTATCGGTCCTCTTAAAACTTGCCGGGTCTTCTTTCTTGACGCCTAAGACAGCCGAGACGAGAAAGAATTCTGGCGTGTCAATTATTAAGGTGGTTTTAACTTTATAATTAGAAACTTTCATAAATGTAATGAAAACAGTGTCATAAAACTTTAAAAAATAAATAAAAAATAAAGAGGAATTCATATTAATTTTAAATTTTCGGAAAAATTTATAAGAAAGAAAAATCAAATTTTCTTTGACGCATTAATTAAAAAAAACATGTTTCTGAGTATTAAGATGTACCATAAAAGATTTTTACTTGAATATATAGAGTAAAATATTTATTCTACAGCTTATCTTTTACGTTTAGTGTTATTAATTTGTAAAATTTTATTTGTTTCTAAAAGTTTTTGAAATATGAGTAGTTTTTAGAGAGAGAGAGAGAGAGAAAAAAAGACATTTCCCTCCTAAATATTAATTATGACTCATTTATTACCATGTTGTTTATGAATTACGGAATTAATAATTTTACCTAATAAATGTTCACATAGTTAACCCATAAGTTTGTTTCTAAAATATATATTATAATTTTTGTAAGTGTTGATCTTTGTTAAAAAATTGAAGCATTATTACAAAATTAGAACAGAATTTTTGTTGAAACTTCAACGTAATGCTGATCCACCTCAAAATTTTTTAAAATCTAATTTATTTCTTTAAAAACAATATATTTTTTTTAAAATAAATTAATTTATGAAATTTCAATGAGCTATTGATTATATAAATTGAAAGCAGTTGTATGGGGAAAAAAAGGCAGCTTTAGAGCCGTATTGTCTGATGCGTAGACAATTGCAGGAAAAATTATAAATTGATATAAAAGAATGTCTCTTGAATGTGTTGCAAGAAAAGGCCTTTTTTTACACATTCAAATGAAAAATGCAAATATATTTATTCGTCGGTTCAGCTCTTTAGTCGAATTCGAGATCTATTAATTTATATCGTATAAAGAGGAACGAAAGGGGAAAAAAAGTGTTTTACAAAAGAATATCATTGCTTGAAAAAAATTTGTTTCGCGGTGTAATTACTTTTGCCTCGTTTGGAAATCATATCATGTATCACGTTCTCTAAAAATTCTTAAGGAAAGAGAAAACCGAGATAGTTTTTTTTTCTCTTCTTTCTTTCTTTCTTCTCGTCGATTTGTATTATTTCAAGTAAAAATACTGATTGCTAATGGCTTTCTATTTATAATGACTGCGTGATTTCATTATGACTTCCAAATTTATATCCCTCAATAGGCCGTGCGAGGCGCGCAAGAAATTCAAACAAAAACACGGCCTTTAATTCTGATAGATGGACCACGTTCTGCACGAAAACAATAGATAAATAGGAAAGGAAGGGGGGAGGACAAGTGATTCGGCGACTTCTCATTGGCCATCTTTTTCATCGCGGCGCCGAAATAATGCACAAAAACGGGGAAGTAAGAAACGGTTTTGTTTCCATGCTTCCCCCGTATAGTTTTTTTTTTAACCCTCCGTCCTATCTCTCATCTCTTTTCTGTAAGTGCTTCTGAAACGGATGTGATTGAACCGGTTATCATTAATTTAAACTCTCACGTGATGACTTTGTAATAACGCGATCACAAGGAGTTGAATTGGGAAAGGGGGGGGGGAGGGGTCGAAAAGAAAAGTTTTGGGAAGCAGCCAATTAGAACGCTCAATTTTTACTTTGAGGACCGGTACGGGTGAGGGGACGGTAAGGGTTTGAATATCAAAATAATCTTTTTAAATTCCTACCATATTTCATTTTTCGCTTCAGTCTTGCCTTGTCATCCGTCTTTTTATTGTAATTTTTTTTCTATCTTTTTAATATTTTTTTTATCTTCAGTTTGTTAGTGCTTTGTTTCATTACCGTTAGCTATGTATTTTGTCGACCCAATCTGTCTTCCCCCCTCCTCTCTCTTTATTCCACCCCCTTCATTCGTTTTCTTTTGTTTGATATATTTCGAGAAGGGAATTGGCAAGATGGCCGCTTCTCTCTCCCCCCTTAAACCTCTCCGCTTTTTACTTCTCTTACTCTTTTTAGAAACAATGCAGTCGTCTTGTATTCAAAGCACGACAGAGAGAGAAAGAGAATATATATACGAAGGGGGGCAGGAGAGAGAAATAATAAGAGAAAGAGAGGAAAAGGAAAATAAATAAAAAGAACCGCAATGAGAGGAAAAGTAATGACAAAAATTTAGAGAGGGAAAAAAATCGCTCCGAGTGTGTGGGTGGGGGATGGAAGTGGATTGAAAGACACAGAAAAAGATGAAAAATCTTTGCGTATTTCAGATTAGCATTTTTGCTGCCTCCTTTCGTCTTATTCTTTTCCCCCACCCTCCCCGGAGCGTCTTAACGATCTTTAATGAATCTCGCTTCATTTCCAAGTTTTCCCGCTGGGACGTAAAAATGTGTCATTATTAAAATGACCGCGGGCATTTTTTACCCATTCATTTGTATTCCTTTTATTTTTCTTCTGAGTTCTCTGCTTCGCCTTTACCGTCTCTCTCTTTCTCTCTTTTCTTCCTTATTCGGATTTTATTTGTATATTTTTTTTTCTCTTCTTTCCCGACTCTAGCCCGGAAGATCTGTGCCTGGCAAAAACTTCTCTATTTTGGTTTTTATTTGAGTACTATTATTTTTATATGTATATCTATATTTCTGTTCTAAGAAACTCCTGCAATTGCCGTTCGAATATTTATTTCATAGGGATAGCGGATTTAGTCAATTTGTTTCGGTTCGATTTTGTGTGTTAAGACTTTTCATTCATTCCCCATGATTCTTTTGTATTTTCCCCCTTTTCATCTCTTTTTATAATTTTTTTTTTATCTTTATCGAGTATTAAAATGAGGTGAATAAAATGACGTGATCGATGTCACTTCACCTGTCGATGTTTATATAATTATTAACACTTACGTAATTTATGATTAAAATTTAGTCGTATAATTATAGTTAGTAAAAATTAAGGAACTTTTTAAATTAAATTTTAGATTAATATTTTAAATTTATTATATTGCTCTTATGATGTTATTTTCCAAATCGGTTCTGAAATGATGGTGAAAACACATAATCATTTTTTGTAACTTAAATATTCTGAGTTATACAAAATGACTCTGTCGCAAAATATCAGCCGCAAAATTTCCCTCTCACAGTTGTATACACAATTTTTTTCTGTTACAGCTTGTTGTATAAATTGATGTACTTTCAAGTTGTGTTTTGTTTACAAATAATAAGTATTCTGTGTTTTCGTGAATCTTTCAAAATTAGATTTCTTCTTATTAATATCACTCTGTGACACAATCGCTTCAAAAATTTTGATTATTGGAAAATAAAGTTAATTTTTCTTGGTCTTGTGAATATTAAAAAAAAAAAACATACTCAGGCTATAACATTTTAAATTGCATTTAATTTTTAATGCATATTTTAAATACTTGTATTCAGATGTTTCACTTCTTATATTTAGTATTTTAAATTCATCTTCTGGTGATTCCTCGTTCTGAGCTAAGCTCTGTTGATAAAAATGAGCAGTAATAATTCTAATGAGCCTTATGTATGATTAAAATTTTTAAATAAAATGATGAGAGTCTTTTATTATCCATCAATAGCCATTTAAAAAAAAAATTAAATTTACAAAATTTTAAATTGTATCAATTATGTTTTGTTATCAATTCATTGAATGATTTTTAATTTTTTTTCAATCTTAAAAACACTGAAATAAATTAAATAAATTCAGTAGATGAATTCCTCGTTCTAAGCTAAGCTGTATTGGTAAAAATGAGCAGTAATACTTCTAATGAGTCTAATGTATGATTAATATTTTTAAATAAAATAATAGTCTTTCATTATCCATCAATAGCTATTTTAATAATAATTTTTAATTAAAAATTTTTTTTAATTGTATTAATTATGTTTTGCTATCAATTCATTAAATGAATTTTAATTTTTTTTCTATGTTGAGAAGCACTGAAATAAATTAAATAAATTCAGTGGATGAATTATTTCTTTGTCAGGATTAATTCAATTGTAATAAAAAATTGCATCCGTTTTTTTCTGATAAGATTAATTTCAAATTTTTGTAAAGTATTCTTGTAATTTCTTCAAAACATTTTGCAGAAATTTTTAATGTTTCTAAAATAAAAAACATAATCCCCTTACGTCAATGATTATTTTTCTAGTTAATACCAGTTTTGGCTTTGCTTACCGTCTGTTTATTTAAAATTAGACTATCTGAAATTCTCTGTGTTACAAAGACAACCATTCGGAATTATTCTATTTTAGAAATTGCTCAAGATGAACTTCCAAAGTTTTAAAAGCATATAAGTCTGGGTTTGTTTTTGTATGAACATTTTTTAAACTTGATTTTTATTTAACAGAATTAAAAATAAACATTCAGTATTTATTTAAGTTATTTAATTCAACATGATGGATCCAAATTCTTTAAAAACATTTTTTCCCCAATTTATATTTTCACAATCACATCTTCACAATTCGTTGGTTATAATGCTCTTGGATTGACGTTCAATTCTTTCTTTTACTGTCGAAGACTCCCTGTGCTTATAACTCCAAAGTTTATACCCGTGGATATGTTTGTGTCAGAAATCTGTATTTTAACACTAGATTTACTGGTATCTATTGGGCACATATTTTAAGTGAAGTCCGTTTTTTGACGGGTAAATAAAAATATAATTTTTTGTAAATCTTTTTATAAGAAATCAATAAATTTTTATTAGCAACAATATTCACAACACATATTTCTTACAAATAAACTAAATTCTTTAATGTACAATATGCTTGCAAATATAATTGTTACGCTTAATACAAATATTAATAGATCTTTTATTTACATAATCCGATTTGCCAAGACATTTCTTCATTAAGATTTCATATAACTGGTATGGAATTGGAACTACTATTTTATATTATTGAACTACTATTTGAAAATCGTTGCTCAGTTCTTCAGGCAGTTAAAAAAAATCTAGAAATGTTTACTTCAGTGGTCTCTTTGTACGACACCCAGGCTTCGATGGCTGCCAAATCCAATCCACTATTCTCCACCACGTTCATTTCTCTGCCTGGTCTATTTGATCTTCTTTCATTTACCATATATCAATATATCAATTCTAATTTACTTGTCACGGTTCATTGGCAAGAATGGGCTCTCAAATCCAATGATAAAGTCCCAAAATGTCAGTTGAAGAGAGATAGTTGTAAAGTAGGCGGAACATGAATGCAAAAGAATTATTTCTTTTTTTTTTTTCTCTAAGGACAGATTATGGATTTACCTTGAAAAAATTCAACTTTTTTTTCAGTTAGTAAACTCCATTATTGCAAAATTTTCTTCCGATGTAATCATTCATTTTGCTCTAATTGTATTGTAAATAAAAGTTCAAGCTCTCTAAATGTCCAAACTTTACACCCTTTCTTTACTAACTGCATATTTGAAATGATCATTCTTAATATGATAAGGCTTGCTGTTTTTAAAAAGATGCCTATTTACATACTTACCGCTAAAGAGACGAAATTTGTTTTGTTTTTCCTTACTTATTCACCACACGTGTGGTGACCGGTGTGAAAGAATATTCCCACTGTAGCGCATGCATGTCGTAAGAGGCGACTAAAATTCCCGGCTATACTCCCAGTGTCTGCCAGTATAGTCAGGCATCCTGCCCCTGGGGAATTACATCAGGGGCTTTCATGCGCTTGCCTTCTTCACGTAGGTATGGACATCAAGTTCCAGACGTATCTTAGTGATCTTTTTCTATCCCATGGGGTTTACGTGACCGCGGTAGCCTGGTGGTCATGGTTTCGGATTCGCGGCCGGCGGTTTTCGTTTAGTCGCGGGCTCGATCCTTGGCCGCTAAAGACCCGCCGTGTAGCCGGGGCTGAGGCACGTTAAATCTGTCGGGACCCAAAGTCTTCCCATTGGCGTGGTGTAGAAGTTAGGTGAGGGGGTGCCAACTCAGGTGTCGTCCTCGTTTTTTTTGACCGAGATTCAAAATTACGAAGTCCTTTATCAATAGTCCTCTTGTTGCTTCTAGTACGACGTTAATAAAAACTAATCTAATCTGACCCATGGGGCTTACTGTCTTTGGTAAACACGGGGGATGCGCGCCCCGAGATGCCCTAGCGATCCTTCTCTATTTTAGACCCTCCTTCTTGTCAAACTTTTTAAAAATCTTTTTTACTTTTTTTTTTCAAACGTCTGGACCACAGTTACATCAATAGTGCAACATAGCTATGTTACTTCTGGCTCTTGCGCCATTAAATTTCACTCTCTTACTTACTCACCCTTTTTCATTATCCTTTTATTTTTGTTATTCTACAACAAATGAAAAATGATTAATTGGAAAATAAATTTCCTGTCAGTTTCTCGGATTTTGTAAAAATAATTATGCAACATATAGGGAATAAGAAAATATAGGTCTTCCGGATAAAATAGGTGCAGATATATATTGACTGCATCAAATCTCACATTATATAATAAGTAAATATTGGTATGTTCGGAATTTTTAAACATGAAATGAAAAACCCTTCAAATTAATAGGCTCCTTAAATCTAGTGTGAAGTTAGCTTATTAAAAACGAAAAGTACCTTTTTGATGTGAATGCATGTTAAGATTAAATTTGTATACATGAGAAATTTATTAGTTTCTCTGTAAGTGAATAAAATGTAAGTAAAATTAGTGACCGGGGCAACGTTTGTAACTATATTGTTCGTTACATTAAATTTTATTACAAGCCGGTCACATGCCATTCGTGAATGTTGACCTTTATAATTTCTTTTATTTTTTTTTAAAATGTGTAATATTTTTAGTATAAAATGTGGGACACGTAAAATTATTCGGTTATAACACGAATAATTCTGGAATAATATTTTAAAACAAATCAAATAAATATTGAGAAAAGTTTTATTTAAAAGCATAGAATTAGCCACCCATGATGCGTTTATTTTTACATCTATTATTAAATTACTCAATTAAATATAAGAACTAAAGTAAACGATGAAATATCGAGAAATGGACAGTAGTTACTTTTCCAATATTAAAATTAAAGAAATGATAAATTATTAAATTGAATATTATATCAGCTACATGTAATTAAAATTGAAGCAAAGAATAAAAAATTGAAAAGTGATCTGGTACGCCAAAACGCACCGTCTAAAACAATAGCCCCTTAGGTGGCTAATATATTCATAATAGTTTTTTTTTTATTATTGTCTTTCAAGACTGAAACTGTTCTTCTATTTTCCATAGATGTATTGAGAGTTTTTTTCTTTGCACGAAACTTTCGAGAATATCTTTTTTTTTTTATGAAAACATTAAGAGGATCGCTTCACACAGCCTTTCCCTATCTTCGTAACGCTAAAAATAACCGAGTGAGTGGAACATTTTTTACGAAACTGACTGGTCAAGTAGTCACAATTTTTTTTTTATGTGTGCATTTATTGTATTGCTATTACTTTCATTTGAGCATTTTTTAAAATTTTGATTAATTATTTTTAAAAATCATGTGTAGAGAAAACATGAAAAAGTTTGAAATTGATGATTCCTAATTTAATTCGTAAATCTTTTTTGAATTTTTTCTTGACAGTCTCTCCATAAAATAAAAAAATAATGTATTAAATGCACACACAAAAATTGGTGACTGTACGATCAGTTATTTTTATGAAAATGTTCCAAAACTGGTCATTTTTGACATTTCGGATATACGGAAAAGGACGCGAGAAGTGACCCCCTTAAATGAGATATCGATTTTGAGCATTGAAATTTAAGATACAACCATAACTACATTATTTTTTAATATATTTTAATTTAATTTTATGTCACGAGTTTTCTAACAATAAATAATTTTAGATTTAAAGGTAGAAAACACTGCACTTTAAAAAAGGATTTTAAAAATCGATTGCTAATGGGAGTTTTCTTAATTTTTCAAGTATTTTTTTTAATTAAAATTTCCCAAACAGTGCTCTGTTTCGAGAATAATCTACTGGATGAAAATTTTTCTGCTTAATAATTAAAGTTTGTTTCTTCCATTTAATTGCATTTAATGATTGATGTTTATATACATTATCTGTAGTATATTTTACGGTTTGTATACATTATCTATAGTGATAATGTATTTAATAATAGTGATAATGTATATAATAATAATAGTGATAATGTATATAACACATCAATCAATAACTCCCGAGACTAACATTGAAAACAACATTTTTTTTGCAAAAATTTTTTTCATTCATCAACATAACACCTTTTGTTAATCACATTTTAGGGTGATACAATCGTTCCAACGCTTTTCCAAACCTTTTTTTTTTTTTTTTTTTTCCAATAAAAAAAAAAAAAAATTTTTTTTTTTTTTTTTCGCAAGAAATCTTTTTTGTTGCGAGTAAATAGCGATAAACAGCTTTCTGAATCATCGACTCGTTGCTGTTTTTGTTCCATCGAAAGCAATCGCGGCACCCACTTGGAAAAAACCTTTTTCACTTCACTTCAAAAAACCTTTTTCAGTAAATACACTTCCATATGATATCTGTGTCATCTCAGCAATCTCACGGAGCTTCACTTTACGATCTTTCGTTATAATTTTTGTCACTTTACTCACATTTTCGGCAAACCACCGACAAATCGTTGCTTTTGATGGACAAGAGTCCGGGTAACATTTTTCAATCCATTGTTTCGCTTGCACGGTGTTTTTACCCATTAAAAAACAATGTTTTATCAGAACACGAAACTCGGTTTTTTCCATTCTTTAAACAAACTACAAAACGACTTTACTCCAACCTCGATAACTCAGCTGTTTCTGGTCCGATCGACTTAAAATTTTGACACGTTTCAAGCAAAGGTTAGTACTCTAGAATGACCTGGTTACTGGTTTACTACGAGCGCCATCTCTGGGTTAGTCTCGGCAGTTATTGATTGATGTGTTAATAATAGTGATAATGTATATAATAATAGTGATAATGTATATAATAATAGTGATAATGTACATAATATATAGTGATAATGTATAATGTTTGATATTTATATACATTATCTATAGTACGTTCGGGTTGAATGTTTATACTTAAATTAACTTCATTTTACGTTATAATATATTGAAAGGAGTTGTAACTTTCAATCTTCAGTATGAAATAATAAAATGGACGTAATTAAGGTAAAATTATCGTTAGTGAGAAAGATATAAGATTTGGTACAACAAGACATTTGATTAAGCTGTAACTTTTAAAATACTTCATCTATTATGCAGCTATTTATATTTATTTTTGTTATATAAAATAAATTTCAATATTTAGGTCTTTTTTAAGATTATTAGCTTGTTTTTATATTTTATTTTTTCTTACTACTTGAAACTAATTATAATTTTACTAATTATTATAAATAATTATTAAACTAATTATAAGTTTGTATGTATTTCTCGTATAGAAATTTCTTAAATAAAAATTTTCATTTATTCAGAATTTATTAAAGAGATACATATTGTATTTCGGCATTCTTTTTAAACTTAATCCATCAAATAACGCTCCATGTCATTTTTAAGTTATTTATTATATTTTACAATATTTTCTTGTGAATTATATTGTCATTCTTAAAACTAAGTTCATTAATCTTAAATTTTGTTTGGCAATTTTTAGTAAATGTACTTTTGGTACGACTGAGACAGTTTTTGTCGATTCTATGAGAATGAGTTCCTGAGATTTCTTAGTGTATTGTGATAGTTTCTTGGAAAACTATATGAATTTGTTCGCACTCCGTTTTCAAGAATGCAGCTTGCTGGCGCATTAATGAATTATTTGACCTTGTTTTGTTGGTTCGTAGTATGATTGGAGCGTTTTAACTGTAACTTATGACATAAAATATATGTAACTTAAAAGGAATTCAAAGAATGGATCCATAGATTTTTTTTCCCCTAGGAATTAATTGTTCGTCCATAAGTTTCAAATTGAGAATTTATTTGTGTGTATCAGTTATCTTTTCTTGAAAAATATATTTTTGAAATTACTCGAAAAATTCACGGCGATGTATCATCATTTATCTTTTTTTTTTTTTTTTTTTTTTTCTGTTTTAGAAAATTCATACTCTCATATTACTAAATTTTTTAGAAAAGCTCAACGGAGAATTTTTGTTTCATTTATAACCTTCCAAATTTATCGACTTTACCGAGACAAAAAATATAATTTAAGATGACTGTGTGATTTTAAAAATTTTGATAGCTACACATCGTTATCATGTCCAATTTTGTGTTCTAAGATACAAAATCGACTTACTACAAACTGTTTGATTAAATGGAAAATGCATAATTTTCTGTTTTTATGAAGGGTACTAGTTGATACCCGCCCGCTTCGCTGAGCAGACAATAATATTATATTTTGGAACCTATACGTAAAATATCAAGAAAATTTTCAATTTTTAAATGACAATGATAGTCTAAATTTAAAATTTCAAGAAATTGTTTGTCTTTAATAATGGTTATTCACGACTTTCAAATATATGAGAAAAGTATTTAACTGTTAATAGTTTATCAATGAATAGGTAAGTTAGTCAGTAAATCTGTCATTACACAGATTTCCACATCTCATATGAGGTACTGTGTAGTGCGATGAGTTTCCATTATTTTACATGGCGGGTCCCCCAGTAGACCTAAACCGTGTAAAAATTGCTAACATAAAAATAAAAATACATTTTTATATTTTTTTAAACCTATTGAATCAATTTTTTATGTGTATTACATTTCTATTGTCTTAATTTTTTTTTATGCATGGCAATTTTTGAGAGTGGCAACTACATTTTTATATTTTTATTATATCAATTTACTTATCTGATTTATTACATTCATTATTATTTTATCTTATTGTTATTTTAAAAATAGTTAAATATAAGAAAAATATGAAATAATATGCCTAAAAAATTTTCTAAAATTTTTCTGTAGACAACATTCTTCGTTCGTTTTTCTAGTTGAAGGATGATTAGATTTTCACGTGAACTAACTCTTGAACTTCCCACATAAAAAACAGTCACTTTGTAAATCTACACCAGCCAATTTTAAACTCTGCCCTTGTGCTTTATTGATAGTCATTGCAAAGCAAACTCTAACTGGGAACTGCAAACGCTTAAATTTAAAAATGATAATCTGATGGAATTAGTGGTATTCTTGGAATGAATACATTTTCACCCTCATACTTTCCTGTAAAAATATTCGCTTCTATAATGTTTTTCCTTAGAGCTTTCACTTTGAGTCTGGTGCCGTTACATAATTTAGGAGGATGTAAATTACTGCAACAACATTATTGGCGTTCCAATCGTTAGATAAAGAATATGAGGCGGTCTTCCTGGTGTATTGAGAGTGAGCAGAAACTCCACAGAATAACGAACAGTATCTTCTACCTCTATGACTGTATCTATAGACTCATACTTTATCTGTTTAGTTGTTAGTTTGTCAAGCATAAATTCGTTAATTTTTTCTGTTGATTCATTTGTTGGAGTCAGAATTGCTCTTTCTTTCAATCACGATAAGCTATCTAGTGTGGCATATTCAATATATGGGTATATTCTATCAGTCAAAGTATCTTATCGAATTTTATCTGAAGTAAAAGAAATATTAAACTTATAAGACATTTATAAAGAGCATCTATAATCATTAATATAAAAAAAAATCACGACAAAATTTCTTTGACTTTTTTTAAAAATATCAGAAAGAAAATATTTTGAAAATATAGTAATATCATCGTATGTAAGAAAAAAATATTTTTGAAATATAATTAGAAATATTTAACGAAACGAAAATACTTTTAAAAATTATCAGTAAAAATGTTTCAAAAATAAAATAAATATAGATAAACAAATATTTTGCAAGGAAGGAGTAGTCTTAGAATATGCTAATAAACACCAAGCACCGAACAGAAAAATAAAAATTAAAAAATTAAAGAGAATTATAGTAAAATCAGCTAAATAATTAGAAAGAGAACACAAAGTATCATCCACACATAATTCCTATTACACAAAACATGATGAAGAAAAAAATGACAATATTTCTGTAATAAGTTCTTTCTGTTAAATTCATCTATCATAAATTTTGATATTCATGTGACATAGGATAAATTCATAATTTTCTCTCAAACCCATTGAAGGCGATGCAAGTTGGAATATTAAATATTTATAATGGAAATTGTAGATATTAATTTGATGTAGAAGAAATCGGAACCTAGGCATTATACCCCGAGATTAGTACTTTTTATGGCGATGATTATTTTTCATTTCAAATTTTAAAATGAAAGGTCATTGAAATCCTTCGACTTGGCGGTGGAAGGTATTTGGTGATAAATCGCTAAATGTAGGAATTTCGGGGCTCAACATTTACATTATATATGACATAACCTACAATACATCCTACTCAGCGGATTGTCTTGCGTGTGAGCTACTCCGTAAGAAATCGCCATTTTAGTATTTTTCAAAATCCCGCTAAGTTTTGGAGCTAAACTAATCTTTCACCAATCGCGGGATTCCAAACTCGTTTATTTCTATCGCTAAATCTGTATGTTTCCTATTTTCGACATGCTCGAAATTTCGCATAAAGAGCCTCTTCTCCAAAATCTTGCAAATCCTCCATCAGCGCTTCAATATTAAACTATTTGGTATTTTTCCATTTCGCACGCGCAAATCTCACCTAGTAAACTTAATTGGTGACAATACACAGTATTCATACAAAAAAATATATTCCGTTTGGCGTCGGTCATATCATTTTTGGCGATAAAGTCGTCAAAAATTACATAACCGATGGATAAGAGTAGATTAACGGATATATAGCGGATAAAAATTACATTTTGGATAAGACTTCCATAAAATCCGTTCTTAGTGAGCGTCTACATCGTGATATGAGTATCTATTCTAAATTTCAAGTCAATGGGTTGGTATAGTCTTAGAGATCTCGTGATGAGTCAGTCAGTGGTATTTCGCTTATATATATAGTAGATAATAGAAATCCAACGAAATTAGTTGTTTTCGGCATGAAAAAGAAATTAATACTTTGAAGTGGAAAGATAAAGAGGCAAAATCCTCATCTTTTGATTACGGAATAATTGGAATTATTTCGCGGGACAAAAAAAGTGAAGTGAAAAAATGACTGGAGAAATTCCATAATGAATATTCATAATAAAATCTTTATTCATAATTTTTATATAGATTCATTTGTACAATTGAATTCTTCTACACATTTTGTACAATTAAAAATTTCTTACCCCATGAGGTGGGTGATTTTTCGGAATTCTTATGTAGACAGTGACTTTCCTCTGGGTTTGAAGATCACGAGTGCAAAATTTCATCAAGTTCGGTATAAAACTGTAGATTTGCCTGAGTTTCGTACAAACGGACTGTCTACTTTATATATATATATATATGTAATTCATTAAGACAAGTAATTATTTTCTAAATGTCATAACAGTTTTCAGAAAGTATATTTATATGTAATGTTTTTAATCATTCTAACAAAACTCTTTCTTATGTAAGATTTAACTATTAGCAAAACTAATTTGTAGGCAAAAAATAATAGTTAAGTAGCATTACTGATTTTTTAAACTTTGTTCGTATTGTAAAAATAGTTGTGTTACAAAAAAATGTAGCTATGTAAAACATCATTACATAGAACTATGAATCTGTTTTGTACAATTTTAACCTTCAAGCGAAAAAGAAACTGCTTTCCAAACCAGGCATTCACAGGTAATGATTTTTGACGTTATTGAAAAGCACGAAAAATAAAATTCGCAAATCAAATCCATTAAAACTAAAACCACTTTTCAGTGTAATGAAATTTATGTCATTACCGGGTACTCTGCTAAAGCAAGTCTTGTAAAAGGTTACTTTTTATTCATCGAACTTCATTAATGCTTTATTTACTTAAACCACTGTTACGCATACCTTGTCAAAAGTTAAAATCGTTATAAGAAAAACAGAGATAGAAAAAAAGTTTAAATGGAAAAAAAATTGAAAAAGTTAGAAACGTAAACACAAAAACGCCTAGTTTACTTTCAAAAAATATGAAACAAGTAAAAATATAAAGCACTGGAGAGCTAAATATAAAAGTATAAAAGACTAGTGGGGACTTTTGCGAACACGGATAATTACCGCGACACCACAGGTAGCTGGAAAAGTATATTTTTACATTTTTCGTCCTTAATATTAATGCGCGCTACGCCCGGGCGAATATGGAGAATAATGAACTGAGTTTTTTTATGTCTTCTCCTCCTGATCGTGGGAGAAAGTTTTTTAAAGGTTTCTTTAGAAAAGAAGATAAAACAGAGATAAAAATCGAAAGATTTCTGAATTAAGTAGTTATTTTTCGAACGATGTTTTCATTTCTTCTCTCTCTCCATCTCCTTATTTTTTGCTTCTTTCAAATTTCGTTTTTTTTTCAAAAAAATTTAAACAAATCTTTTATTCATGATAGTTTTTTCAGAGAATTTTTATTGTTTAAAATAGAGCGTTATGAAATTACTACTCTATGAAAAGTGGTGTAGGTTTAAAATGGCTCGTTACTGTTGTTATTGAAAATTCGAAATGAGTAAGTGTTAAAAATCTTCGAATGTTAGCGAAATTTATAAAATGACACGTCTTACTTAATTTTCATATATTTGCCTTTTAATATTTAATATTTTATAATAGCAGAATTTTATTATTATTTCCTCGCATTTACATTCTTTGTATATCTGTTTATGATAGCAAATCAATAAAATTGATTTTGTTAAGGAATAAACTTGATACCCTGTCTACTGGAGCTTGATTTTCTTTATTTCTTAATTCTTCTTAAACTATTGCACTTGGTAAGAAATGTTAACTTATTTCTAACGACAAGGATTACTTTTTGGTTGCTTCTTAGTAAATCGGCTGTATTGAATACTAAAACGGGTATTAAAAATGCATAACATTCATCACTTTTTTTTTTATAGGGACTAATCTTGAATCAGTAATTTCATTTCTTTTCCGAAATAGAGGCATAAAGAATTGAAATGTTTCTTTGTGAAATTTTCTCATTAAATGCATTGAAATTTTAAATTTTTTTTTAATTAATTAAATACTTGATTATAAAATGTATTGGTTTTGGGAAAAGTATTATCTATAATTCGAATTTCGTTATAAAAAAATTTGTTTGAATGTAATTGTAGTCAAATTGTGGTCTTTTAAAATCAGACAAATTTCTGTATTAAATTTGAAAATATATCAGTGAAAATTCTAATAAAATTATTTATTAGAATTTTTTCCCTTGAATTTTTTAATATTAATAATTATCTCTGGCGAATAAAAGCAGAGTAAAAAGGTTTGAAGGCATTTCTTTACTTTCTTTTAAACGGTGTTTAATATTCTGTTAGAAGAAACCGGTAAAAATTATTTTGGGACTCTATCTCATTTGGTATCTGTTCCAGGGCATGAATTCCATTCTTCTTGTTAGGCTCTTACAGCCCCTTAAAAAGTCGTAATGCGAAGCCAGGATACGTATTTTGAGTGACTCGTAACTATGCAGGAGTCCATTTACTAATGCTTTATAGTGTTCGGCATTGATATTGTCCTGAAAATTTGAACCACTGTTGCAAATACCTTCCAGGCAACTATCTGAAAAGCATTTTTTCCCTTGAATTTTCTTAATATTTTAAAGTTTTTTAATATGTAAACGAATATTCTCTCTTTTAGCTCAGCATCGCTCACATTTAAGATATGACACTTGATGTATGAAAAACCTTCTCCTACCTTATAGATAGCCTTGACGAAATCTTTAAATAGGTTCGATATGAAAAAAAGAGGAGCAAGAGAAATAAATGCCTACTTTCGATCTGTCAGGGAGGCATATTTAACATTATGTTGCCCCAGCATGCAACTCTCTGTAGGTGTGCCAATCTTTAACAGTTACGTATTTGTCAGTTACTCTATTGTCCCTTAAACACAGGAAATAACAATATTTTGTAAATCCTCTCTGAAGTATGAGTACAAACCTGTTATTTTCAAATTTGCACACGGCCACCGTAGCCTAGTGGTCATGGTCTCGGACTCGCGGTCGGCGTTGTTTTCCTCGAGTTGTGGATTTGAGTCTAGATGCCATTAAAGACTCGCCCTGACCTCAAGGACTTGCCTTCTTCAGGTGAGTACGAGTATCATGACCCCGCGGCCCCTAGTGATCTTTTTCTTCCCATGAGGTTTACTGTCTTTGGTAAACACGGGTGACGCATTCCCGTGATACCCTAGCTATCTTTCTCTATTTTCGACCCTCCCTCCTTGTCAACCACTTATCTTTTTTCAAATTCACGTCTAGACCACAGTTTAATCTTGTTTGGCGCAGCATAGCCATATCTGGCTCTTGCGCCAATAAACTTTACATTCACTCACTAAAGACTCGCCGTGGAGCTGGGCTAATGCTCGTTAAATCTGTTCGAGGTCTCTAGCCCTCCCAATAGCGTGACGTGGAAGTTTTAAGAGGGAGGTGCCAGCACAGATGTGACTGAGGTTCAAAATTGCGTGGTCTGTCCCCAATAGTCCTCGTTTTGCTCCTGGTGTGTTTTTAATAAAAATCACAATCATACCAGTTGTGTACTCGTTTATGCGTACTGAATATCCTTTTCTAACATAGACTTACGCTCGTACGTTTCTTTGATTTTCCCTGAATATGCCTCCAATATTGTTTGTTCTTTTAGTATTGCTATTGTGTATGAACATTGTCTTGAGATTTGTCTCAGAGTCTATAAATAGTTCCCTTCCTGAGGGATATATTCGAAACCACGTTAATTTAACCTTCAGTATTTTTACACCCGCTTATGGAATTTTGCATTGAAAAATACCCTGAAAACTGTTCATGTCTTCTGATATAATGAAATTTTAGTTGTTGGAGCCAGTGATTTTCACCTTTGAAAATCTAGACTTTAAGATTTCCAATTGATGTTTGATAAGATTCAGATCTCAAGGTAAAGTTCTCTTTCCTAAATAAGTGCAGTGTTGTCTTATGTTTATTAACAGGTAGATCAAATGATGTTGATGATTCAGACTGTTCTCGTGTTTCCTCTGTAAATAGTAATTGTATTCCAATGGAAAAATTGGAGCAGACGCAAGCAATTTAGGTCCGTGTTGTACTGGCCGTCTTGCGGGCAAAACAATAGAGTATTGTACATGAAGGTTTTGTTTTATTGGAAATTCCAACGATTTTTCTTTTCGTAGTAAGTTGTCCGCTTAAAATGCAAAAACTATCCATTGAATAAACACGCTTTGTCCAGGAAAACCAAAAGGAATAAATGTACTCGCAGAGGTACCAGGAGCTAAAATTACCACTTCACAAACTCATTCCAAATAGTTGTACAAAATATGATTGACATGCAAACAAAGCTCTCAATCGCTCTGAAGCGATATGAGTAATCTGTATAGAGATATGAGTAACACACACTGTTGTCATAAATAGACACTTTTTGAACCACCTTCGTAATTATATTGTACAAATAGAAAAAAAAAAAAAATAACGTGAATCTCTTGCCATGTTTTATTTTCTCATTTTAATGAAACTTTTTACTTGATTGATCGAATTAATTTTAAAAGTGTATTGATGTAAATGAGTTAAGCAGAGATATTCCTTTAATAAGATTCGTAAACTAATCATGAATATGATAAATTCCGTTTTTTACCATCCTACATTTTTCACTTTCGGTATTTTAAATTTATTGGTCATTATTACATTAGATGTATACTTATTTCTTCTCTAGAAAATTACTCTATAATTCTGTATTTATTTAATGTAATTAAGTAACTTTGAAAATTAAATCGTGCGGTTCCTCTTAAAAAATTTATTTCTTAGTCTTTTTAAGAATACTAGTCCTTTTCACGTTCCTCTTTCCACACTCAGTGACAAGACTTAACCCATTAACGCTTGTCTGCATAGTATTTTTTCCCCTCCCTTCTAAACTAAAGTGAGCGAATAAAAATGAATTCGAATATGATCACCGAGAAGGAAAACATCTGCTCAACATTCCTACCCGAATTCTTAAAATTTCATTGAGTTTAATGTCTCGTTGCATTTTCTGCATTTGCAGGGAACTTTTTTATTTCCCTGTCCTGCCATCCCGTCAAAGTGGTGATAGAATCGTTTTCTGACACGTCTCCTGTCACGTTTGGCTGCGCCTTCTTTCTCCTGTCCTTTGGCAGTCGACCAGCGCTGGGTCTCGTTACGATTTCGCTACAATTTGTCTCGTCTCTTTGATGGGCGGCCTGCCTCTGATCATTGTCGCTTATTTCGAATGCATGGATACTGAGTGAAGCAGTGCTTGTTTTTACGCACTTTCTGTTTATTCTTCACTCCTCTGATTGAATTTGTGATCTCCGAAACCAGCGAGTGGCAAGCGGATGGACCTCTGTGGATTTGGCAATAGTTTACTCTTTTGATTAATTGCTGGATAAATTGATTTTTTTTCGCGTAATTTCTCACCATTCTCTGTCTTCCATGTTAGCGTTTATCTTTTAGAGTTGTTGCGCTATTTCTGACATTTTAAATAAGGATGCTAAGAGTGATTTTTGTTATTAGGTCAGCATGTAAACAAGGGTAATGTCGGCTCATTATGCGCTGTACATTTTGGATGTATTTGTAAGTCTTATTTGGCGCAGAAGTTGGAAGTTGTGCTGTTAAACTAATCAAAAAAATATGCAAAAATTTCAATTTATCCTTATCGACAGCCATTTACTTGACTACGTTCAAAATCTGTTAAAGTTTTCTTGTTAGATTCGTTTATTTGTAATATCCATTAAATACATGGTTTATATTTGCTTAATGTAAAAGATGATGGTTTGTTTCTGAAAAGAGTGTTTTCTTTTAAAATAATTTGTTTCCCTCCTTTTTTTCTGGAATGTGACATGTCGCCATTGTTTTAAAGTATAATAATACCTCTCAATAATGCAATCGGTTTATGTCGTTTATGATATTTATGTCTTTATTTTTATCGTAAATAACTTTATAAGAAATGTTGGGAAATATTTACAATGTATAAGTTGCATCATTTCATTGTCGATAGTATATTTTTAGCTGAAGATGGCGAATCTCTATGAACTAAGAGGATAGTTTTTTGTTTTCGCAGAATATAATAAAAAAAGATCGTATTAACTTTCGATACGTGCGATGTTTTTCCCACTTCATCCGAGGAAGAGGTCGAATCACCTTGAGTGTTGCGGGTGATTTGAACGCTCGATCTGTCGGTCCATAGAAAACTTGACAGGTCTCTTTTTGCAGTGCTCTTATCAACTAGACCAAAAGGGATTTCCCATCGAATTGCAATAAAGCGTTTAACTTCTGTCGTCGTTGTTGGAAAGTGCTGCCACAAACTCTTATCGAGTCACTCAGTTCAAGGATTCATTTACTTTTCGGTAGAGGCTCTAGACCTTTCTGAATTTTAAATTTCACATATAATACACGACGACAGCTTTGATTTCTGGAAGCCTGGTTTGCTTAAAACTTTTTATTTACAATTACTGAAAATTAAATATGGGGTATGGAGTTTAAAAACAAACCTTCCAAACGTATCCATGTAAATTCACCTATAAAATTGAATGAGAATCATATGTGAAAGATCTGCTGTGTATATTGGAGAACTGTGCACTATGATTTTAAAGCGGGCGTAAATATCTTTAGGTATTACGGTACCGTCTTTTACTGATTTATAATTGTCGATTCCAACTTTTTCCAGTACTTACCAAATCACTGAAGGATTTTAGAAAAGAACATTCGTACAAATGTTTGAAATATGCTTCCTTTTTTATTTTTAGAAAATTACTATTTTCACTTTCTTTGCCTGCATTTATCACATAAAACTTCCTCAATTGCTTAAATCTTCCCTGAAAAATATCTAATTTAAATTCATTCATAATGAAAAATTACTGTTATTAAAATATATTTGAAATCTACTTCATCTTTATATATATATGTAGAGGAACTGCCTTTCTTACTAATGAATTACTTTTTTCTCCCGAAAATTTAATCTCAGGATTACGAAAATTGACATTCCAACTTAAATTAGGTAATAACAATAATAATTCGCTACAATTGTAATTTAGAAAAAAAATCAACATTCAATCTTAGTAACCTGAAATATAATCATTTCCTTGCAATGAAGGAAAAATCATTGTCGTAAATGTAATGTTGAATGCAATCGTCAAAAAAAAAAATACTTACAAGCAATGAATGGGACTGAACATCCAATATGTTTTTCTCTGTTTAGTTGTGCAGTAGTTCATTGATAATTTCTGCATTAAATATATGCCTTTTATCCGGTTTGTTCTATTTTTTTTGCAAAATGCAGAAACATTTACGAATTCATGATAGGAAATCGCTTATTTTGTGTTTCCAAAAATTCTTAGAGAATTAGAAATATGCGAAACATTTTGATGATTGATCAAAAAAAGAAAAATGATTAGCCTCACTTCCTAATCTAGTGTTATTTGTCTTCATAAGTAATATTTCAATTAGATTAGCTGCCTAAAGTGAATTATTCCTTCTACAATTTTAAGTTCCTATTAATAATTTAAAAGTATTAATTACCTGTACCTGTGCGAACAATTATAAGTCATTTTTATTTGTGCAAACGTTTAAGAATGTGGAATGCGTGGTTAATTCGTATTTTTTTTTTTTCTAAAATACAATTAATATTTTGGAATAATTCAAAACATACGATATAGGTTCATTGCAATATTAGATATAGTTATATGAGACGGAACTATTGTACGAAATGACATTCACGTTAATGAGATGAAGCCAAATGATTGATATCTATTATTATACTTCATTGATATTTTTTGTACAGCGAAATTCGTAGTTTTTGTAAGAGAAGGAATGTGTGTAACAGTCATATATTTATCTCTTAGCACTTTATGGTGCTTTTTACACAGTATTATTTTTCGAAAAACTGTGTAATTATAATTAAATATTTGTTCATAATATTAATATAATTTTCTTTATTCTTAAAATGTGTATTAAATAGTGCGGTATATTTTTTTACTCATAGGGTAAAAAATAAAATCAATCATTCTTTGAATTTACAGATTTTCATAGTTTAAGGAAGAATAAACGAAGTTGCGTGATGTATGAAATGCTAACCATAGATAAATCTTATTATAAAGAACCGTATAAATTCCGTCAATACTTTTTGATTAAACCACATACAATGCAAATGTATATTAATTGTAAAATATGGTGAGGTGTATACTAGCAAATTAGGATATTTACAGGGAGGAGAGAAGCAACAGCCTGCACGCATTATCTGTAGTTCCAGTTCCAATAAAAAAAAATCAAAATTAGGTTTGGTTAATTAAGAATTACAATTTGTATTAAAACTGAGGTTTAATTCTTTTTTTAAAAAAAAAAAAAAAATGGGAAAAAAAAAACCCTTCAAAATAACGAAGAATAGCTTACTTGACCCCCCCCCCTCCTTCATGTCGTAAGAGGCGACTAAAATGGGTACCCAACGTCTGAGGGTATAGCCGGGCACCCTGCCCCTGGGGATTAAATCAGGGAACCTCATGGACTTACCTTCTTCAGGTAGGTACGGGCATCATGACCCCGAGGCATCCTAATGATCTTTTTCTTTCCCATAGGGTTTACTGTCTTTGGTAAACACGGGTGACGCACTCCCGTGATACCCTAGCTATCCTTCTCTATTTTCGATCCTCCCACCTTGTCAACCACTTTTTTTCAACTTAACGTCTAGACCACAGTTAAATCTTTTTTGGCGCATCATAGCCATATCTGGCTCTTGCACCAATAAACTTTACTTTCTCACTTGACTCTTCTTGTCGACCAATCAGTTTTCATTGTCTTAACGACTAGATCACAGATTTACCTTGTTTGGCGCAGTATGACCACATCTGGCTCTTGCGCCAATAAACTTCACTATCACTCACTCACTCACCCTCCCCCCCCCGGTTTTGTTGTTGTTGCATAAAATGTATAGTTTACTCAAAATAATTTTGATCAAAACACATTTAATTTAAAGAACTAATCCTATTTAAGCATTATTAAGTTGCCGCGTTAGCCTAGTGGTCATGTTTGACTTCGACGGTAGGGATTGTTTTCGTCGAGGCGTCGGCTCGAATCCTGATGCCGCCGTGTAGTGGAACTTTATGCACGTCATATCTGATTGAAATTCCAAGTCCTCAAATTGAAATGATGTGGAAGTTTGGAGCCAAAAGTGCCAAGTCAGGTGTCGTCCTCGTCATTTGGCCGAGGTGCAAAATTACGAGGTCCGACGCCAATAGCCCTCGTGTTGTTCCTCTTAGTGATAGGTTTATATACAAACGATCAATCATTCGTTATTAAATAAATATTGACGTGATATATAGAATTATAGTAACAGAAAACTAAAATAGAGTATGAGTTTTATTTTCTTCAATTATGTGAATTATTGGACCCCGGGAAATATGGGTTCAAAGTACGTAAATGATTACTGTTTATAAGTTTTTTTTATCTTGTAACGATTGACGGTCCTGAGTTGCCATTTAGGAAATAAGAAAAATACTGCAATGGCGCATAACCTAACAACAACTTAAGTAGAATCTAAAAAACAGGTACTCCGAATAATTAAATAATGAACATTTTATTAAGAGCTTATTTTTTGTCAACTTAATTGTGTGGTATTTACTACCCATTTTTATTATCAAAAGCTTTTAAATTCTCCTTGCTCAAATTTTGTTAATTGTTTGAAGTTACCTTGACACCTGAAAAAAAGAATAGATGCTTATATTTAAGTGCATTTTTTTCACAAAAAAATGTAACATAATTTTTGGTGACCAAAAGAAGAAATCTGATTTTATTATCATTCGCTGCATAGAATTAAAAGCAATCGCAAAATAGTTTACTGTTTGCTTATGTTTCGAATATGAATATCTATGTTTAAAATTTGTTATAAATAACACATATTTTTAACTTCAAATATTATCTTTATACTTTTTTCAATAGAATGGATAAAAACAAGAAATATTGAGTTTTAATTCATATATAATGTGTTTTTACTATATTTTTCTAATTCTTTTAATTCTAATGGTTGGATTCATTCTGTAACTGTTGACGCATGACTCATGATATGTCAGAAATAAAATGAAACTAATGAAAGAAGAATTTCCGGTAGCTATACAGGAAATGGTCTTGAGTTGATGTTTCTCTTATTTCAAAGGCAGAAGCGAGAGAAATAGCCTTGAGTATCACAACGATAACAGTATTTGGTAAACAACTCTCCATTGCGAAATTATGTATATTTGAGATGTCTTCCATGATTAAAAAACTGTTTTTTAAATAGTCTTAAATTTGTCATTGGAACTGCCGTGTAGTGAATCAATTTTAACTTTAAAGTATCCTAAAGTATGTTATTTAAATAAAAATGTCTGGAAAAGTGTGTGTGTTTATCGCATTGGCTTTTAATTGAATCCAATTTCGAAGCATTAGGTACTAGTGAGCTGTTGCCCCCGTTCCATTATGTTTTTCAAATTCTTGAAACAGCTTTTGCCAAATTCCTCTTTAAATGGCTTTACAATCCAAGCTCATTTCACTCGTTCCAGCTCGCGGCGACGTATTGTATCTAAAGGATTGAAATTTCAGACTGTAAAACATGTGCGTGTGTGTTTCAAGTTTAGAATTGACATGTCTCTTAGACAGGTTTATTGCGCTTATTTTAATTCTTGCAGCAGGTGGTGGGTCGCAAGCAGGTGTCAAGGCAGGTACAGATGTTCTCAAAAGAAAAGCGGTATTATAGGATACTTTTGTTGTTTTATCCTGTTGTAAGTTTTATGGGTTAAATAAATCCATGAAGTGAAAGGGTACTTTCCATTTTCCTTCGATTTTCTAAGGAATTGTGGAACCCTATTCAGAATGGTTTACGTATGACAATTATTTACGATTTCGACCATATAAGTTGTATATGGCTCATACATTAATCTTGACACATTCATCTGTTTTAAACTGAATTATCTCTTACTGTACAGGGTACGTGGAACAGTTGTATAGTGATCATAAATTCCTGCTCTGACTGGAGATTAAGATACTTGAGGGCTAAGAGTTTCTTAAACACTTTCAACTGTATATGTATTTATAAGGGAATCAAAATCAACTCTTCTTCACAATTACAATTATTTATTGATACTATAATTAACTATTAATATTCATCACAAATAATTAAATTACAAGCAGTTATTGGGGAAAAAAAAAAAGAAAATCAATTTTTAAAATGCTAGATTGAATAAGAAGAATTTTCACTCATCTATCATGTAAATGAAATTTTAAAAAATGTTTAAGGCTTTATATTTTTATTAAAGGGAGAGAAAAAAAAATGTAGTCCAGTGACTTCGGTGACAATTAAATTGGCATAGTTGAATCACTTAGCACTATATGATTCAAAATATTGCCGATAATATTTTTTATACATGTATTACGTATTTTGTTACTATAAACTGGGGAAGAAAATAAATACTCATCTTTTTGCCTTCTGAAGTACTGCAATTTATATGAAAAAGGTATTAAAAGAAAGAATATATTTTTACCTAAAACATTTTCGGTAAAGAAATTCGTTAAAACTGTGTATCCGTAATAATCGCGGAATTTAATGTCGAGATAAGACATGGCAAATTTAATCGGTTATTAAATGCCATTGATATTCAAATTCCTTCGCAATTTAGTTTTATAAAAAAAAAATAGCATAATTCTATGAAATTTAGAAAATTAATTGCACTTACACATTTATCTTAAATCCATTATCTATTTAATGCTCGTACTCTGAAAATCAATTAAAAAGTACAAATTCCAATAGAATGTGAACGGTTTAATAAGCGAATGCAACACAGAGCATGAAGAGAGTTCAAATTTATATGACATTTTTTTAAGCACTTCTTGAAAAACAATACTTTTCTTGAGAAATATTTTGATTATATTGTTACTGATCAATAGATCTAAAAATAATGAAATAGTTATGTACAAAAATTCACGTGCATATTTTTTTTTTATATTGCAAACTTTTAGCGAATAATTTCAAAATGAAATCGTCTGAAAAAAATGTGAGACGCTGTAATTTATTTAAATTAAAGCAGAAGCTTTTTATTTTATTTAATATATAATTCGAAAAATATTGAATAAATTGCAATTCACAAACTTGACGGGAAGAATGAAAAATATGTGGAAATGTAATACATAAAATAATTGTATTTTATTGAATTTTTTAAATTTATTGATGAATCAAAAATTGGAATGTGAATAAAATTCAAAATAGTATCTCGTTTGGGAGATGAAAAACAACCTACTGCGATTGTATTTTCAAAATAAGATTACCATATTCAACTGTCAGCTAATGAATTTCGCCAATGCTGTTATAATGCCACAATACTAAAAATATCTTCGACTTTGTCGAAAAAGCATAACAAAGAACATGTTCAGCTCTTTTATAGATTTAATGTTATGAAATGAAAAAAAAAAAAAAAAAAAAATATTATTAAAGCGGTGAAAGAAATGCAAAGTAATCACAATTTGCTGCAATGTAAAAATCGTCGGTTCCAAAACACGTGCCGAGAAGCGAAACCAAATGAAGAAAAAAATAATTGGCAAATGTGGTGGCCTCACAATGGTATTATAAAATTCTGAATAATTTGATTCTATTTTTACTCATTTCTTGGATTCCAATTTACATATAAATTAGAGTAATACATCAATCGGTAGGTATTAAAAAAAATTGTATGACAACTTTAATCCATATAGAAGTGTTTTTTTTATTCTAATATATTTCTGATTCTACTATATTTTTGAAATTGAGACTCGTTACTCATAAAAAATAAAAAGTGGGACGCCTGTTTACAAATAAATTCACCCATTCATAAATTTTCTGCATCATATGTAACGTTATTTAGTTTCAAGTTAAATTGTTATAAGCATTTCATATATTTATGTTATGTTGTTGTTCACGAAGAACTAACTTTGAAAAGTATTTTTCTCATGTGTGTATCTTCATTTATAGTATTCTTTTTATTATATGTTAAAATATTAATTTTAATAATAAAAGCTGAAATAATTTTTTTTATTGAGAGTTGTACAGTTTTTGTTAAGAAGTTAAAGCGTACATTTTTATTTTTTGCTGAAATGAGAGAGACGAAATATTCGAGTAACTAACAACAAGTAAAATTTTAATTTTAAAGTATTCAAATTTTAAACTTATATGCATTTGTTTTTCAATGTTAGAAAATAATTGGCGATATAAACTACCATCTATCCTTTTGCTTCAGAACTTTTACCGTACATGTGAATTTTTGAATTATTTGGGCGGCTGCGGTAGCCTATTGGTCATGGTCTCGGACTCACGGTCAGCATTGTTATCATCTAGTAGCGGGTTTGAGCCTTGATACCACTGAAGACCCATCGTGTTGTGGTGACGATGCACGTTAAATCTGTCGAGATTTCAAGTCCTTTCATTGGTGGGGTTTGGAAAATTTGGAGAGAGAGGTGCCAACTCAAATGTTGTTCTCGTCACTCGACCGAGGCTCAAAATTACGTCGCCAATAGCCCTCATGTTGCTTCTCAGTGTGACGCTAATAAATAATGACAATTGAATTATTTGGACACTAACTTTAGCATTAAAATTGTTTTGCTAATAAAAATGAATATTGCACAAATAAATTAACTTTTTAAAATTGTTAGTATTTCTAATAAAAACTAAGCCTCTTGCTGATTTTACAATATTACATATGTATTTTCCTTTAATTAATGTAGAGTTCTGTTTAAATATTTTGTTATTCTTTTATTAAAAGTCTCCTTTTTTGTTCGATGTATTGAGAAATATGCAGGTGTTCTCCATTTTCTTCCCCTTAATATTCACGTTTAAAACATTACTCATGGATATTTTCACCTGCGCCATTCTTTTTGTACAAAGTACTAAGCTTAGTGTTAATATCTTACAGAAATCAAGGAGTCATTAATTACAGTAATTTCAAATTATAACATGATGCCTATACTTCATTCTTTGTTGCTTATTTTAAAAAAAAGTGGAAACAAAAGAATTGTTCTCTGATGTTTTGGTGAGTTTAAGTTTCCAAATTAAACTCATTCGAGTTTTTCAAATAATAAATGGCGCGCTAACTCGTCTTAAGCTGGAATTAAAATTTTATGACTGGCGAAATGAAATCAAAACGTTTAAGGAATAAAAAAAACAAAATTTGGGGTCAGAAGTCGGTTGATGAAAACTGTCTTCCAAATCTATCTTTAATTCTTGACCTCTCCTAAAAGTGAGTTTAACATGTTTCTTCAAGGTGTAAAACAACCCATCATGATAATGTTTCAAAGAATAATATTCGAAAGGAACTTGAAATTATGACAATCTCTCATTAATGCAAATAAACTTATGTATTTCGATTGGTTTGACCAATACCACTTGGATCTGAGAGTATATGTTAAACATGGTTTTTTCAAGGATAACTTGGAAGATCATTATTCATGTAATTTCACTCAAAGAAGAGAATGATGTAAAATAATCATAAAGACGACATATACATCTCTTCACATTCGTATATATTTTTCGAAATTTATGTTCTAATTTGAATGATTTGTATTAAATCTTATGTAATGAACAGAGTTTCCAAATTGAAAATTTAAAAAAATTCGTTGGCTGAAAGAGAAGAACCAAACTAGTAAAATAATAAAATTATGATATCTGTTGCTTTATATAACCAGTGAAACACAATGGTTACTTAAATGACATCTCTTGAGTTATCATATGGTATTCTATTGATTGGGATGACAATGAATCTAGCTATGTAATAATGGTTTAAAGAAATTAAAATTGAAATGGAGGGGGGGGGGAATCACAATTTTATGAATAAAACTTCTCAGGCATTAAACATGTATTATTCTTCAGATCGTGGATTGTAACTGTACTGAAAATTAACAGTCATAGGAGTTAGTAACTCTCAATTGATCACATGATTCTTTATCTCAGTCAGGACTACGAGGCATGTCTTTCGAAATGAGCATTATTCATTGAGCAATGTCAATTTGTAATACATTATTTTCGATCTGTTACATAAATTTGAAACACAGATTTCAAGATATACTTTTGGAGACTACAACGTATCATTTGCAGTCACGGAAATAAGCATATTACCTTTCGATTTTCCAATGGAATGCATAGAGTTTTAATCTGACATTCCACTCATTTTTGTAAAGATGTATATTCCCAGAGAAAATGGATTTCCACATGAGGACTTCTTTGATTTATATTTTATTATTATTTTTTAAAATTTATTTTGGTAATCAGATGTAGAAAAAAAATTCTTTCAACTTTTTTTTGAAAAATTAAGTGTGTTTTCAAGATAAATTATTACTATTAGAATAATTTGTTTTATCATATCACACACTTTTTTTTACTTATATTTAAAACTTTCGTTTTTCTTTCCACATTAATTCAAATATCTTCGCTCGAGAGATCAGGACAGTTTTTAATAATGACACTTGGATCAGAAGTAATAGCTTATTCAAAGTGATACTTGATTAAATATGTTATTGTTGTTTGCCAATTTGTGGCTCATGGCAAAATATTGGGAACCTGTGATCTGTGGTTATGTGGCGTTTTCACTTACAGTAACAATTTTTAGTTAAGCAAGACAAAGCTAAAGGGACTGAAAAGAAAAATCAAATTTTAAATATTTTCCTGTAGAGAAGAGGTAAATATTTAGAAGAAAGTCTACTCCTCGATCAAATATTCAACGCACAAACTGTGGCAAAATACACGTGTATTACAATATATGTATTTATACTTTTCAATTATATCAAATGCTTTTGCTACGCACCTTAACAAGTTACAAAGGTCTTTAAAGAAATCTTGTATTTTTGCTTGCTTGCTTCTTTGATTGCAATTTTAAGAGTCACTGCAAGTGATTCCAACTTAACATCAATAAAAAATTCAAAAAAATATTCTTAAGACTGATCTGACATTCCAGCATTTTTAACTTTCCCTTATTTCTAGAAGCACCTTTAAATTAATGCTTGTCGGTTCGAAAGTCTCATGAATGATTTTTATCGTAATGATTTAAGAAGAATCCTATACAATATTTTGAATTAACCACTTCTCCCCACTCCCATTTTTTTAATTGCAGAAATCTAGAAACCAGCCAAAAAAATTCGAATTATAAAAAATTTCGAATTATGGAAGCTCGACACTTCATACGATTATGTAACTTAAATAATGCCCTAATTATGAAAGGAATTAAAGTTAATTTGAGTAAATTATTAACCAAAAAGAATTGGGTATCCTAATGTTTTTAAATTAGCATTTTAGTTGTGTAATTTAAGTTAATAATAATAATTTTTAAAGATTAGATAAAATATGATTTTAGATTAGTATATATATGATTTTGTACTTAAAGAAAATGCATTGAATTAGTTGGACGTCACATTAAATTCACATGATGTCATGATCTCGTGATATCATAATGCCCGCCGATTTAAACAAGTCTTGAATTTGTTCTTTTAATGCTGCGTTTGTGAAATGTGTTTTGTTTCAAAAGCTGGAATAATTTACAATTTACTTTGTGTATTACTTTTTAACTGAATGATAAATTATCACATAACTTTTTATATGTATTTTTGTTCCAAAATAAATGCTGAAATCTTAATTTTGGAGGGTCTCAAAGTCCTCCCTTAGGCGTGGAGTGGATGTTAGGAGGGGGGGGGTGCCAGCTCAGGTGTCGTCCTCGTCACTTGACCGTGGTTCAAAATTACGAGTTCCGTCGCCAATAGCCCTCTTGTTGCTTCTAATTCGACGTTAATAAAAACTAAACTAAAATGAATTTTGGATTACAATAGCATAATATTATTAAATCATTCTTTACCAACAAGCTGAAATATTGGCTTTAAATTTATTTGGTTTATACATACAGACTTTTTGTTATAATTATAAAAACGCCCTAATGTTTCTGTGATTATCTAATATTTTCTTTTTTAAAAAACGTTTTTTACTGTTATTCTTTAAAATTAAAATCTAAGCATTCCTCAAATAATCTTTTTGAATTAAAAAAAGATTTTTTGAGGAATGTTCAGATTTTTATATGTTAGTATTCATTTTTAACATTTATTTAAATTTGAGGTACAGGGAAGCACACACATTGTATGGAATTTCATTTTATGATACATTTTTTTTTAGTGAAATATTTTAGAGAATTACTTAAAATAAAACTTGATGCTTGCTATCTGAACAAAATATAACATGTAAACTCATTATTATGTATCACATTATAACCTTTGTGACTAAATAAAATATCTGAAAAATTAGAGTGTAATAAAAGGTATATAACTCAAATGTTTCAGTATTGTATAACTTTATTATCTAATTCTGAACTTTATTGATATTTCAATTCGGTAATGAAACTAATTTCTGGTGTAAAACTGTTCCAATTAATATTTTTGAGAAAAATGAATATTTTTTTAGTGTATAGCAATTTTTTGAGAAATATTTTAAAAATGTTTTTTTTTTCTGTTGCAACTTATAGTGCTATAGAAATGTTTTGATTATAATTATTCTAGCTGATGTCTAACTTAATATGTACATAATTTCGAATAATTAAAAAAAAGTGTGCAAACAGGGCCTTGAATATTGTTTACTGTATCTCTCATACATTATGTATATGGAATTAAATTGGACACAGTTTACTTTAATATTTTCTTATTGTATTTAAGTAATCGTTTAAAAATAAAAAATATGTCTTTTAGTTGCATTTTTTCATTCATAATTAAAGCATTGCAGTATACACCAAAAGCATTACGTTGTTCTTGTAAAATGGTTCCCTCTTTGAAGACTGCTGGCCATTTGGAGCGTCGGGTTTAAAGGAAGTTTTTAGAAGATTTCTGCTTTATTAAAGAGTTAATTGATCAGAATAATTATCAAATTTCGACCGTCCCAGATCTGTTAGTTCTGCTCTTAATAATTTTATAACTGCAGATGCAACTAATGCAACTTACATTTTACAATATATACTACTTTTTAATTTAATGTGAAATAACTGCACAACATTGTTATGTCCTGTTTCAGAAGAAATGTTTAAATCTTAATTTTGGATTGCTGTATCTGAAAGATATTGAATCATTCTTCTATCAACAAGCTAAAAAATAATTGTTTCATATTTATTTGGATTACATACAGATAATATTTTTATAATTATGAAAACATCTTTATTTAATTCTGATTTTCGAATATTTTAAAAAAATATTCCTTCACTGCTGCTCTTTGAAATTTAATTCTGTGAGATTATTTCAAAAACATTTAGATTTTTAATATGTTAGTATTTATTTTTAACAATTGTGTAAATCGTCAAAATATTTATGTTTATAAATTGAGAATTTTCAAATTTAAATGAATAATTATTGAAAAAATACTTGAATATTTGAAAGGTTATATTGTAATATCTTCAGAATTATTATTGATCAGTTTAGAAATCGATTTTCATACGAGTAACTATTTGTGTATGTTGCACACTATATTCGTAATATTTATTACATTGTAATCATATTTTTAGGACTGACTTTGTGACTTTAATTCCTAAAAAGAAGTAAGACCCAGTAATATTTTAAGAATTATTAAAATCAGTGTTGAAAATTATTTTTATGTTGTAAATATTTGTTTATGATGCTGGCGATATTTTATTGAATAACACCATAGTATTTAAAGAGCAGTGTTGTGAAATGTTAAGGTTTTCGGGCTACTTAGCTACACTTTTTTAATAGATGGCTATACAGCAATGATGTTCGATAACAAATCTTTTTTTTTCATGTTCTTAAAGTTCATTTTTATTTCTTGTTCTTAAAGATTTTTTTTTCATTTAATTTCATGTAACTTAAACTGTTTTTTAATTGACTGAGCAATTATAATACTGTTTTTTTTTTTTATTTCTAGTTGTTTTAAGACATTTGTTTATATTTAAGACATTAAGATTTTACTATTTTCGAAGAGTTATTGTGCTTCAGTTTTTCGTTCCAATTCTGTATGGCAAATGATAAAGTGAGAAATTACACACGGAATGAAATGTTGACAAAAACAGCTTTTATTTCAGATTATTTTTCAATGGATTGAAGTAAATTTCTGATGCTTTGCATCAGGAGTAAGATATTCCAGAATATTCCTATGGTATTAATCTAAACAAAAAATTTGTATTTTGGAACCAGATGTTTACAATCATCTCTGGTATCCTTTTTGTCATGTCCCAAACATTGTTCATCATATTATAATGGATCCTCTGGTGTTTATCACCGTAGTCTCTTATTTTTAAAGTAATCTGTTTTTAACTCATATAACTTGGTGGAAGGCACCACAACTGTTTTGTGTTATTATACAAAATTGTATTTATATATAATATTTAAGATTTTAACACATATATTTCATACCTTGGTGTTTTTTTAATGTGGTTTTTTTAAAAAAAAATGTTGCAAAAATTTAAATAAAAGTTTGGTGCAGTATAATCAGATTTTATTCTATGCCATGATCTCCAACATTCATTAACACAGAATAAATAATTTCTTTTGTATTCGTACTTGACTCAACACAATATTTATATGTAATTCACTAAATTGTAAAATCACTTTTAAATTTTCACCGAAGGTTAAAGCCAATCATATTATCCATCTCACAATGAAACACATTCATTCATAAAAGTCCCAATCGAAATATTTATTACTCAAAAGAATTTTTGAGATAATACAGGTCTATTATAAAAGAGTTTGATGCTTGCATAATGTTCATTTACACAATTTAAAAACTTTAATTAAATTTTAGAAGTACGTAAACAATATTTTTTAAAAAATAGGCATGTGCTGAGCGGAATTATAAAGTAAAATCGAGATTCTGCTGTGGGCGGGAAGAAACAAGAATCACATTTGCACGAAAAGGCAACGTAATATATTGTTAGGTTGTATTCAAGATTTATAAAATGTAAGATTTTCTATTTCACAAAATTAAGTTTTTCTCTCCCCCTAGTTTTCATTTCCATTAACAATACAATTTTAGAAAGTAACATGTTTTATATATTTTTAAAAATCATATTGATTATCACTAATATAAGTTTTAGTATGTGTCTGTTTTTCACGTAGTCAGAATTTTAATTTATGTGCTTCATTTTATATTAATACATATTAGTAAAAATTGTGATTGATTAAAAATATTATTTTACATGAGAAAAAAAAATCGGGGACATTCTTTATGTTAGCAAATTATTATCGAATTTGTAAAATTGTATGTGGAATTTACATATGCACATTTCTTTTTCTTAAATATTGTTGATCCTTTTTTAAAACATTGTAATCAACTTATGGTTAAATTAACCTTGTTTCCAAATTTTTTTCCCACGAAACTATAATTACAATGCTAGGATAAATATTGAGGCCTTTATTGTTAACATGATACATAACAATATTTATAAATCAAAAATCTTCTATTTTGAAATGCAAAGTAAGTTTAATTAAAACAAAATGGTGAAAATAATTCAATAACCGTTAACAGTCAAAAAATGTGTCTTTTTAAAGCAGAAAATAATTTAAAGCTTATATCATAAGTATACGAACAAACGCCAGAATTAAGTATAAAGAGTCTTAGCTTAGCGAACGACATTTTAATAACACAATTAACCGAGAATAAGACAAAAGATGCAAGAAAGTATACTCAGATTATTTCCTTTCTAATATATATAATTGAATAATGTATGAAATATGATAACATTATGTATATTAATCGAAATAAAGTGATTGGATAAGATGTATACAACTAGCATATAGGGGAATCCTATGTTAACATAACTAGTCGGCGCCTATTTGTTTATGTAGAAATCACATGATTTAGTGTCGCCAGTTGTTTGTGAATTTCCGCATTGTCTTCGCCGAACACTTCTTTATTTCCCATAGGTGCAAGCAACTTAGAACCTTTGATGACTCACATCCTTTCTGGTATCCTCAAGTGTTTACTATTAAAACGTTGTGGGAAAAATGATAGCGATTTTTAATTTTGCTCTTTCTAGGAAGTGATAAAGGTATGAATAAAATTGTTGTTGCAATAGATTGATAACTTTGCTGTTCCATTAAAACTCAGTTATCAATTTTCATACAGCAAAAAAAACATCAGGCATCCATATTTTTATTTATTTAAAACTTTTTTTTTATTTCAAAAGGGAATAATATGTTTTAGTAACCTGGTGGCTCTTGACATACAGTAATGTGATTGAGAGATCGATATATACTATGGTTAAAGACTTATGAATGTATTTATTCTTTCAATGTGGGTTAATGTAATGAATTACAGTAATTTTTTTTCAGTCAGAAAGTGATTTTCTGAAAATTATTAAAAATTCTGATACTTGAAGGAATACTATTTTATCAGTGTTTATTCTTCATGAGAAAAATTATGTGGTTTCAATGCTAATTATAATATGTTGACTAGATAATTGACTTTTTTTACATTAAGCTAATCCCACTAGCTTTCGGAATACAATACACGTGATTTACTAAGTCATTCCAGATAACTGCTGCTAATCAATTCGATATTATCATAGTTCTTGTGTGTTTTCCCCTTGGTTTTAAATTTTTTTATTTGTAATTTTTTAGCTTGTGTATTTTTCAAACTAATTGGGAAAAAAAATGTAAACATGTGCTTCTGTTTTTTTTTTAATGATTTGTTAATTATGAAACACATATCTGTGAATATTTCATTAATTTTACTATTTATTTCACGAGACATCTTCAGTTTCACGGTACACACAAACTAATTTAACATTATTATACGAGGGTTGCTATTTATATTTCTGGCCTTGGCAACAGTAAGTGTTGCTAGGCGACCGCAGACGATTTTAATCGAAAGTTTGATATTTTTAAACATAAATTCAGCAAACGATTTACCATTATAGCTTTATTTGTGTTGTTGACAGTAAATTGAAAAGTTCTTCTCTGTCAAAAAATGGAATTGAATCGTGAACATTTCCGTGCCATTATTTTTCATAACTTTCGACGTGGATTGTCAAGACAAGAGTGCTTCGATGAACTTAATTCTTTATACAGCGATAAAGCGCCATCCTACAGCACTGTAAAAAATTGGTATAACGAATTTAATCGTGGTCGATGTTCGATCCAGGACGAATCCCGTGCAGGTCGTCCAAAATCCGTTGTTGTGCCAGAAAAGATCAATGCTGTGCGTGAACTGATAAAGCAAGATCGTCATGTGACATACCGTGAGATAGAGGCGTCTTTGGACATTAGTATGACTAGCATCAATAAAATATTGCATGAACATTTGAGCGTAAAAAAAATTTGTTCGCGTTGGATCCCGCATAATCTGACAAACGCTCAAAAAAAGGCTCGTGTCGATTGGTGCAAGGAAATGTTGGAAAAATACATTCAAGGTACATCAAAAGCCGTGTATAACATCTACACAGGTGACGAATCATGGATCTATGCATATGAGCCGGAAACAAAACAGCAATCAACTGTATGGGTCTTCCAAGATGAGGCAAAACCAACAAAAGTTGTTCGAGGAAGAAGCACATCGAAACAAATGATTGCCTGTTTCTTCGGCATTAACGGTCATGTGGCAACAGTGGCGTTAGAGCAACGCAGGACGGTCAATTCTGAATGGTACACGACCATTTGTTTGCCAGAAGTCATCGGAGAAATTCGAAAAAAGCAGAAGAACAGGCGAATCATTCTTCATCATAACAATGCGAGCTCTCACACATCGACTCAAACAAAGGCATTTCTGACGGAGCGAAAGATCGAACTGATGGGTCATCCGCCGTACAGCCCTGATTTGGCACCCAATGACTTCTTCTTATTCCCACACATCAAAAATAAATTACGTGGACAACGATTTTCGACCCTCGAAGAAGCGGTTGATGCATTCAAAACGCATGTTTTGGAGTTACCTCAATCGGACTGGAAAAAGTGCTTTGAAAATTGGTTCAAACGCATGCAAAAGTGTATTGATCATCATGGAGAATATTTTGAAAAACAATAAAACCAATTTCGATCCTACATATTTGTTTTTTCATTATTAGGACAGAAATATAAATAGCAACCCTCGTATAACACTGAAAAATTTCATTGTCGCTGTGAAAGTGAAATATCTGTTCTTACTAGCTGTTCCCTAAATTTTACTGATTTAACGTAATGGCGATCAATTCTGCCATGAAATACGATCGATCCTCAATACATCGAACTTAAAGGTTCATGGGGAAAAAATTTTATAAAAGGAAATTTAGATATAATAAAATGCTTGTTGAAAATTTTTCGCCATTTTCTTTCTAAAAATAATGTGTATAGCTTGCTTTTAATAATAAAAAAAGATTTAAAACATTAAACTATTAAATAAATTTATTTTGAAGAGTGTGCAAATATGTATATATATGTGTGTGTGCGTGCGTGCGCTCGCACGTGTATGTGTAATTTACAAAATTGATAACAACGTACTAAGAATTGAATAATAGCACATAGAAAACGAAACGAAATATATATTTATTTTTGGACAAAGAAATTCGTAATGTCTTTTTGAACACAATTTTTGAACACAACGTTTCAAAGCAATTTTATTCAGCGAAGTAAAAAAAAAAAAAAAAATCAGGGTTGTTTTAGAATAAATCTGAAACCGTGTCGGACAGTTCTGAATGATTCCATTACTGCTTTTCTGGATAGTTTTTCTACGTTCATCTTCGCTGTTATAATCTTTGGGTTCAACTTTATCAAAGGGGTAATCACCCCCAATCAAATTCTTGTCCACTTGTAAAAAGTGCTCTAATTCGAAAATTGTTTGACTATAGATATTTGGTTCAATATACGGAAGCTGCTTTTATAATGAAAATTCAAGGTTTTTGTAAAAAATTCCAATACATATATAGATTTTTGATGTATAGAAACTCGAAATGAAGAATGTTTGTACAATAACGTATCTATTAGCATTAAGTTATTAATAGAATGTAGCAAATGGAATAAAGTGTAGAAAAAAGTTGTTCGTGCGCTGCAAGTAGTCGATGAGCTTAAAACGCTTTCAAAAGTTAAAATTACTGAAAAACACAAAGTGACTTTGTTCTTTAATTGACAATGTTTTAACTTTTTCCAATATCCTGACACGATAACAAGAGAGCTTTTGTTTTTGTCTTCAAGTTCAGAACCCTCAACTTTTGCACCTGCGAATGCTGCAAACGAAAATAAAAATATATCCGTCTATGGGGCTCGGAATTACTGTCACTGTGACCCTGACTAGATGGAACTGTGACCTCCTCCCGTCCTGTGGGGAAGTTCGAAAGTTATCTACGGATTTTCCTCCCCCGCCGTTTTATTGCTATTCGGAAAATAAAGCTAAAAAAAAAAAAAAAACCCAAAGCGGAGAACTAGGTAGAGGGAATGAGATCCTACTATAGGTGCATGGGGGAAAGAAATTTTCGACCCTCAACCCCTCATCCGATTGGTTCAGGTTGCAGATGGGGAAGGTTGGGAGAGGTGTGCATGTTTGGTTTTTGTCACCAGGTTGTTGAGGCTGCACATTTGCTCAGAAGGGAATCCTGTCCAACTTTCATTACCACTGGTTTTACAGTTGCGAGCGTAGCATACACGTTTTATAGGAATTGTAGAAGGTTTCTGTTCAATTTTAATGGTGAGTGTGATTAGTTTCTATTTTTGCTTAATTGTGTAAGTTATTTCCCTCTCTATTTGTGCTTAATTATGCTTAAATCAAATTTTTTGTGGATAATCGTTTTAGATTTCTTTAAGTTCATATAAATATGCTTCACTCTCTGTCCATTCTAAATTGTAGCTGGTATGTTGACCATTGTATCATTAAAAAAAGAATTCTTGCATTTGTTTTTAATATATGAAAAAAAAAAAAAAAAAAAAAAAAAGAGAGAGAGAGAGAGAAATAGATTTCGGAAATCGATGCAACTTTTTTTCTTTTATGATGAGTATTTATTGCTTAGCATTTAAAGTAATGCATTTCAGCATTTTTATTTAATTTTTTTAAAAAATCGTGTTTTAATTTGAATAATACTGATAAAATTTGTGTTTGTTATGAAAAATCTTTCGTGGAGAATTATTTCGGTACTTTTTAAAGGGGTTGTTGATGAATTTAAAATGTAAAACTATTTCATTGAATCGCCATTCGTAAACAAAGAAATATTTAGTTAGTTTTTCATTTACATTCTGAATAAAATTTGCAAGAAAAATAAAGTTAACAATTATGTATTCGCGTATTTTAATACGAATGATGTAGTTGTACACTTTTCATTACGATTTCATACAATTTGAACTTTTTATACTTTTGCTGGAACTAATCGCAAATTAGAAGAATTATTTATCCTGGATATTCAGATTAGTTTTTTTTTTATTTATTTATCCTAGATTTAGATTTACCGTATTAAATAATTAACAACAATTATAATAACTTGGCTTTAACATAAAAACTAACCTTAACTTAGTTTAATATTTTTTATTAAAATCTTTATTGTCGATATGAATTGTAATTAGTAAATTTATTATTATCGTGGTGTTTGATCTTTCTATTTAACAATACAAATTTCATCACAAACTTTTAATATTTTGATTTCTTTAATGAGAAGTATGCTTTGCATTTGTTATTTTTACTGGTTGCTGTTCATAGTTTAAACAATGTGATTCTAAGAAGTAATTTAATAATTGTTGAGAAAGATAAGATCTGGATCTTTCTTTGTACGCTATAGTGATATTTACATGCAATAAGCACAGGAATGGGAAGAAGCCATTTTAGATAAACAAATTTTAATATTAGAAAACATTACGTCTTTCCATTGCTTCGCAAATTCTATGTCCTTTTAATAATTTGTGTCATTCATTCATTTGCTTATAGCTAAATGAAAACAAAATGTATTTTATGCTGAATATTTTTAAGGCAGAATTATGAAAAACTTTCAAAAATGAAGCGAAAGGTAATGAAACAATTTTGAATTGATATCAGTCTTTTCAGATTTTTTGAAGCTCTTGTTGTATAATTGAATTTATATTTCAGTTTCATATGAGAAAAAAAATTATATACCATGTATAAGCCAAGGATTTTCGGAACTTTTTCCGAGTAAGATTACGAGGGTTGGTTCATATGCGTTACCATCTGGTTCGAAAAATCATCATGACCCCTAGGCACCCGAGTGATCTTTTTCTTTCCCATGGGGTTTACTGCCTTTGATAAACACGGGTGACGCACCCCCGGGTTACTCTAGCGATCCTTCTCTATTTTCGACCCTCCTTCTTGTCAACCAATTTGTCTTTTCTTCTATTTCTTCTTGTCTGGTCCACAGTTAAATTTTTTTTTTGCGCAGCATACCCATATCTGGCTGTTGTGCCAATAAACTTTACTTTCTCACTTGACCCTTCTTGTCGATCAATCTTTTTTCATTGTTTTACAGTCTAGATCACAGATTTACCTTGTCTGGCTCTTGCGCCAATAAAACTTCACTATCATCATCTGGTTCGCAAAATATATAGGTTCTTATCTTGTTAGCCGTGTTCAAGCGATAAATGGTCATATATTTTCTCTCTCTAATTTAAGCATCTTAAGTTTATGAGAAAAGTAATAAAATAGTCCTTCTTATGAAAATGGTTTGTTTTACTTTCGAATGTGTTCATATAATTGGTTTGTTGAGTCGTTGCCTTAAAGAAAAGTTTTTTATGTCAGTGAAATTCGAACTCGCCTAACTGAAAAGTACCAAAACTTAAACTGGAAATACTAAAACTCACCATCCAGATAGTTGCTTGTGAAAAATCCTTTTCTGACGTAATTTAATTACTTTTCATGATCTAAAAATAAATTCTTATATTTTAAAAATAAATTCCCGAGTAAAAAGTTTAACTCATCATGACAATAACAATTTTCTCTAGCATAAATTTTTTTAAAAAGAGCCTCTTAAAGTATTTTACTTTTCTAGCATATATACCTTCTAGTATTTCAACGACAATGTATTAAACTCTTAAAGTATATTTTATCCATGATTTATTTTTAAAATATTTCGGAACAAGTGTAAGTTTCTTTGTTCAGTTTCACAATAAACTTGTCAGATCAGGGATAGAAGTCCGAGAGTGTTAAAAACCCAGAGAAGAAATTTCGCACTAAAAAAAGTAATTATGCTGTTTGATCTTGTTTATATCTGATAAGCTTGCATTTTAAAGATGTAGGGCAATAAATTTTATGACTTAGTAATATTTTATTGCGCCTGTTAGAAGCTTTTATTAAGAATACAACAGTCTTGGCAAGGAGTTTTTATTATATGTGAAACCTATTGTAGGCATTGTGTATGCACATGTGTTACACCTCAAGAAAACCTTGACCAACACAATCCACCTTTAGTCCAATCTTGAAAACTTTTTCCTTCGCTTTTTTTCCCCTTTATCCTTTCACGGTAGGAAAACTTTTTCCTACCGTGAAGTTGAGTGCGGAAGGCACTAATTTCTTGAAATAAGTTGTACAAACAGGTTTCTTCACCTTAGCCTTTATCAGTCTTGAACTTTGAAACATTCCTGAAATCTTCATATCACATCCTTTTGTCCCCAGTAACTGTTGGGGGTCACACTCCTGGAATAACAAATACCTTATCACCGCGACTGGGAGGGGTCCGCAGGTGGCCCGATAACCTGGCAACCAATAGGAAACGGGCCCCCACTTTCCTTCAAGGTAAAACGACCACATGTGCATCCTCTCATATTACATTTCGTCCTCTCCTCATTTCGGTAAGAGTGAGCGTTCCCACGAAGCTGTAGGCTACCCACGCCCACAAAGCCATCCTTTGTGCCTCGGCCTCTTTTTCAACTGTAAAAACAAGGAACAAACTCTTTTTCAAGGTACTGGGCACCAGGTTGCCAAGAGTGAGTAAAGATTGCCGCGCTTGGCTGAATTTTCATTTTAATATTTGATTTATTCTCTCATTGTAATATGTATAAGGTTAAAGGAAGTTCATTCACGACATATAATTATGTTATCGAATTAAAATCGACACTAGTGATTTTTTTTATTACAAAGTAGTAAACATGTTTATTTAATATGAATTATCACGTTTTTACTAAATAGTTTTGTAATACCTTATTGACGATACCGTGCCGAACAAAATGTCTCCGTTAAAACTTACTATATTCACATTATTATTTTCATTTATGATGAGAAAATCGTGCTTTTCCAAAGAATGTTTAAAAAATTTTGAGAAAAACTGTATATTTTAGCAATATACATTTTACCTAGCTTTGACTTCGGATTATTTTTAAATTAGTGCATTTTAGAGTTAGCTGTTGTGCCTTGATCATGGTTATTAGATCAAAGAAACTTCATGTCGATTTTTAAAAAAAATAATTTCTTGTGTATTTTTCGGTTATCGAAGCTTTTAAAACTCTTTTTAGTTATTTTTTGAAGTTATTCGCTATAGATTGCCCGAACCGAGAATCTTTGTATTTTTCACATCGAGTTTTGTGCTTGAAGAGAATAGTTTCTTGCACTACTATTATATTGAGTTTACATTAACTTGCTTGTAACTAACAATCAGTTTAACTTATTGGTCATTTCAAAGAATTTTTAAGTCTTTTTTGAAACAAAAATAGTAGTTATAAGTACAATACCCCCTCCATAATACAACGACGCTTAACCTATCCGGCCTTTCTGGTACTCGGCATTTTTACACAAGAAAAATATTTTATGCCTTTTATTTCAATGGAATAATAAAAGTATGTTTTAATTTTGTAAGTAATTTTTTTAAAAGTATCAGTTTTAATTTTGTATGTATTTGACTCGAAGTAATTTTTTTGGTATTTTGATTTATTTCATGTGTTTGACACTTAATTTGCGTGAATAGTGTTAAATTATGTGTAATGATGCACAGTTTTTGCTGTTCAAATGCGTTATTGTTAAGTGATTTTCCAGTAGTCCGTCGCTGCTCCCTTCCGGTATCTGCCAAGAGAGTACTGTATTTAGTATTGTTCGATGCATCTTCATACTTAGTCATTAAGAAAATCGTTTTTGTTCCTTTGAGGGTTTTTTTGCTTCATTAGGTCTAAATTCTAGCAACCCCGATCGTCCCTCCGTAAATCGAATCACACAAAAAAAAAGAGCTTTTCAAAACAGATAACTGAAAGTCAGTGTGGGAATGGAACACGTTAAAAAAGAGGGGGGTGGCGAAATGACAGCAGCAGATGCAAGTGAAAAGCCTACCGCAACTTTTCACCTTGTACGATGACTCATTGGTTGACCCTTTTCTCCGAGATTTGTTTTCTTACTTCCAACGATGTGTGTAGTGTGGGATTCACATCAAGGAGGTGTCGTCATCCAAGGAAGTTATTCACTTTTTTCCCTCTTTATTTTTTTTTACTGTTCTTAATTTTTTTTACTGCTTTTGTTTTTCAAATTCTTCGTTCAGTGGTTCTTTCATGGATGTGTTTTCGCACTGTCGAGGTGGTCTTTGCTTACAGGAGCCGGGTTTTACCACGAGGTGGTTGGTTTCTTTAAAAGAATTTTTTTTTCGTCCATCGAGACGGAGAGAAATGTTTTGATAAGACGTTCCAACCCAGAACGCTATTTTATTCGCTCAAAATAAGAACGTGATGTCTTTTGGTAAAAAGAGAGCTTAAAATAACAATAAAAAAGAACGCTCCGTTTACCAGGGTGAAAATCGCGTGGGATGTTAATGTCATCGTTTTATCGGGGTAGAGTAACGTGTCTGTGTGTAATTAGTTTGGAGACGGCTTAGTCATAAGAATAGGTGTAAAATAACGAAATAGTTTGCTTGTTGTGTTTAATGGAACTGTGGTGCAAGCAAAAATGAAACTGTGGCAGAAGTGCTGTCTAATTAATTCTGCTTTAGGTATGTATAAACTATTAAACGATGCATGTTTTTTTGATTGTACTCTCCGAAAAGTCAATAACACTCATTCACCGTTTAAAAAAGACTTAAGCTTAGCACACTGCAAGGAGGATTTAGCAGGACTTGGAAAAAATTGCTTAAAATATTTTTTAATTTAGGGGGAAAAAAGTATTTTATGGAAAATAACTTTTGTTTAAAATGTGCTCTTGAGAAAATTATAGATTAATTTTTTTTTAAATTTTAGATTAACTTAGAAAAAGTTTTGCATAAAAATATAATTTTATCTTTTTTTTTTTTTAAATGCTTTCTAAATATTTCCTTTTATGCACAAAACTGCTTGCAAATTTTTTCAATGAATAGAAAAATATTTCTACATTACAGTTCATTTGTATTTTCTGTAAAATTTCTTTAGTAGATTATAAAAAATTTAATGCTAATTTTTATCCTTTCATTCCTTTAACATAACGCGCGTCCTTCGTTGAAAATCTAAATATCTGGAGATTCTTTTCCCTTTCGCTTCTTTATAAAAAGTTGATCAGAATGATAGCTTATAAATATGAATTATATTAAATAATGTTTAAATGCTTCTCTTAACTTTTTTGCCATGTAATGATAATTTGACAGTAGTAAGCGAAATTGAACTGTATCAAATTTTTATAAATAACTTATCCGAAAAATATTTCAATTGAAGAAAATGTCCAAACATTCCTCAGTTTCCAAAAAGTTGTATTTATTATTCTGGCAAAGGAAAATAAATTATCAATACGAGTCTCATTGGTAGATATTTCTAAATAGGCAGTGTTGACACACACAAACAGCACGGAATCGTTGTAGAACGGCAATCATTTCTTCTTTTCAAAAAAAAATTTCCTCCCGTCGATCAATAATAAAAACAGCAAATTTCCTGCCAGTTAGTTATTCTTTATCTTCCAATGAATGAGTTTTCGGAGTCGGCTTCGTCCGCTTTTTATTGGCGATAAATATTTTACGAGAAGATCCTGCAGTCGTATCCGTCCACAATTAAATAGCCTATCGAGGCAACCTGGAAAGAGGGAAGAAATTATGGTCTTCAATTAAAGATTTCGAATTTATATCACTCACCTGTTTTATGGTACGTCTTGAAAGCATGTTTAGTGTCCAGAAATAGGGTTGAAGCCTTACCGTTTCGGTTTTATTGTTCGGGGGAAAGGAATTAATTGAAATTTCTTTTAGTATTTAGAGAAGTTTTTTCCTCCCCTTTTCTTTTTAGAATTAATAATGGTTTTCTATTTGCAGAATAGGTATCATTTTCAATTCAGTCTTCCAATTCCAAGTTTTAATTTGAAGTTCTAGTGCCTTTTAACTATATGTATAGATATACTTAGATGGTCCTGAATTCTGTTGGAACAGGGTTCCAATTCCATTCATTCCCGTATAATATTTTAAATAATTTCTCAGAGGAAAAGAATATTGGTTTTTTATTTTTTATTTTTATGGAATAATATTTAATGTAGCGGTGAGATAGCAACAGAATCCTAAAATCTGTCGAGTCTCTGTCCTCACACCGAAATGGTGTGGAAGTTAGGTGGGATAACCCTTCCAGATCGAGTATTATCCACTTATTCTGTCCGTGAATGAAAATCACGCGGTCTGTCGCCAATACTTCCAGGCTCGAGGTCAATAAAATAATCTAGCAATATTGAGAGTATCGAAGGACTGGTTTGCTACTATTTGGTCCGCTATGAAAGCGCAAATGAGGATTGTGTCTTATTAGATCAGTTGCATTTAGCAGTGAATAAAACAGCAAATGAATTAGTTACTCGCAGTGGTGTTTTAAAATTTTATTTGCATCTTTTCCTTAATGATTTATTGGCTTCTTAATGTCTTTTATTCTGTTCGCCTGTCATTAGCTGTAGTCAGTCTGTGCAATAATGTCCACAGACACGCTTCGTCACCTAAATTATCAAAATTCTTAACTTTGTTACTTAACTGTATATCGCTTTTGGAGTTCTACCATTTACTTTTTGGAATTCTCAGTCCCGAATGATCACTTCATAACTTCACGATTCAATTGTTGTATTGGCTATCCAGAAATTACTGTTTAACAGGTTCTTAGTTATTACTGGTGAAGGTTACTAGGATAAGAAGTTGTAGGTTTTAGTTAATTTTAGAAAATCCAAGAAAAGTTTGACACAATGAATTAAGGGGGAGATAAAGGTTAAAACAGAATGGAGATAAGGCTTTTCTTTGATCAGCTGTGCAAAGGTCATTGTGACCTTCTAGCAACGTCCGGACTGCTCCTTTTTATTGTTGTGTTGTATTTGTCTCCTTTGTAAAGGATCCTTCTTCCCTCAGGTTATGCCCATTTCCGCATTGAAATGCCCTGACCTTCAAATTTCCAGAAAGTGCAGTAGCACAGGAACTCGTGTAGTGTAGGTGCAGGGAGTCAAGGTTATTTTGAAAAGGGGTTACCGTAACAGCTGCTTTCTGGTCAAACTATAGTTACTTGGCGTTGAATACACTAATTCATACTTAAACTAATGTGATTGCGTGTTCTACATTCACAATTGTTAAGTGCTGTGCAAAGCCATTTAAGGAAATGTAATTAACAGAACGATACGAAATAATTATTTCAAAATATTAATGATAAAGTTTATTAAAAATTAATAGTGTAAAAAAAAAAAAAAACTTGACATTTACAACAAACGACTTTGGTGAAATCTCTGAAATTTGACGTAAAATTCGAAAACTATAGCCTTTCGGTTTGTTAACTATTTTGTTACTGCTTGAACGTAAAATTTGTTTACTTATAGCGAAAATAAAAATAGCAAGATATCTGTCATAAAGAAACATAACGTAATGTTGTACAACAAAATTGTATTATATATAATCATTTCTTTAATTATTTTATTTTGATTTTTCTAAAATTATTTCTGCATATTTTTATTTTCTATGTAATAGTTTTTAAAATTTTGATTTTTTACTGTTGATTTTTCAGTACTATATATATATATATATATATATATATATATATATATATATCGTACTGAATTACAGATGATAACCACTGAAAACGAAGTTAAAAATTTTATTGAAGCTAAAAACATGCAAAATATTATAATGAAAAGAAAAAAAAAGCCAAAAGTTTATTGGCATACAGGTTATGCATAATAATTTTAATTTAAAACATATATAAACCAGTAATTGAAAATTACAACATAGATACAAAGGTACCCAATAGAAAGTCTCAATAGAAAAGAAAAGAATTAATGGAAAACAAAAATGGAGATAAAGTGATTTAATTACTGTCCCATGCTTTGGAATAGGAAAAGTGTGTTTCACGGTTCCAATCATCACATTTCAGTAATTAATTATCATTAATGGTATAAACGAAGAATATTCAAAACTTCAGGAACATACAAAACTTCATTTTAGAAAAATGAAATAAAATAAAATAAAACCAGTGTAAACAATCATAAAATTAAAATTAGCTCGCGCGCCTACACATAGTTTAATTAAACTAGATTTAGCGAAACAAGAAATATAATAAATATCTTACTTTAATTTTCTCAATAAATAACTCAATTTTATAACTCATTCTGCATACTGCTGAAAGAGACACATTTGCCCTTCTTTGGTATTTTGGTATATTAAAGGTGAATAAATGTAATGAAATTTTTAATAAGATTTTTTTTAATATTATCTCGGGATTTATATTTTACTGAATCTTGTTAAATTTATTAAGTTATTTTTTTAAAAATGTTTTTATGTATTTGACTTGGTGTGTGTCTGTCTGTCTGTGTGTGTATCAGTGTGTCCTCAAATTTTCGATCGTTAATTTAATCAACTTCCCATCAAGCTAGAGCTCTGAAACTTGGGGAATCGTTCATACTCGCCTAACAATGCAATATTCAGACATTTGCGACAAGTTTTAACTAATATTTCATTTTTTTTTATAAACTTTGCCACCATACAAATACGTTCATTTTTATCTCGAATTATTATTTATACATGTACATATTTCATGTGCTTATTATGTATAGATATTTACTTATATTTATTTTGATTATAATTAAATTCGCGCGGATATACGCACTGCTGGTTCCTCCAGTGGACGTGTTCAACTCAAACGGCATGCGCAGAAAATTCTGTGCTGGTGGTCATGTATTTCAGTGATACTAATAGTTGCTAAAGAGATTTTCAAATTTTACGCCACATTTTTAAGATTTGATCAGAGGTGTTCATTAATTTCTGTACTTTTAAAATGCATTACTAAATTTTACTTTTATTATTAAAATTTTAAATTAATCATTTTGTATTTTTTCCCCATCTGTATATTCAACATAGCTATTGAGATTTGTGTGCAATATTAAGTATATTAAATTAAATTTGTGTATATTGCTATATTTCTTTGGCTTGGGTCTTTATAACATAAAAAAGTGGAATTCGGCCCTCATTCACCTCGTGAATGGTATATATGGAACTTAAGGGTCTTGTCTTTATTAGATGGGTACGGGAATCTTGACCTCCGAGGCACCCTAGTGGTTTTTCCTGTGGGATTTACTGTCTTTCGTAAATAGAGGTGACACGTCCTCGGGATACCATAGCGATCCTTCTCTATTTTCGACCCTTTTTTGTGGATAAATTTATATCCCCCCCCCATCTTTTTTTTCAAGCGTCTAAGATACGGTTGAACAATTGTTTGGCACAGCGTAGCCAATTTGTCTCTTATGCCATTAAGCTTGACCATCACTAGCCGTGGCATATTCATGGTATGAATAGGTCGAGGTGATTATTTAATTCAAGAATTATGGATAAATCAACGGTCGACTCAAATATTTCAAGATCTGTTTGTAAGCTTAAATTTTTTAAAAAAATCTCATTGACTCCATATATTCAATAATAATTGATAAATTTTGAATTTCCATTTCCTATAAATGTGTTCGCTTAAAATTAAAGCAATTATAATCATATTTATCTTTAGTAATAGAAATAAATAATTTCGAATCGCATTGAACGTTTTGTAACACAGTTTAATTTTTTTTTTTTTTAATTCATCTTAATTTTATGATTAGTTTTCCAACCATGTCCCAGAATTTTGATTTTTCTGATACACTTTGTCTGATCAAAAAATGTTAAGTGTTAATGGAGGAATAATATTTAGAGTTTGTTTGCGAAGATTCCATGCTATTTTCTATCAATAATTTGCTAAAGTGCAATATAAAGACTTTTTTTTAGAGATCCTGTTTGTACCATACCGGGTCTTTTGAAAATGATTAATTATATTTATTTGCTCAATTATTGTGTTTTTAATCTGAACTATATCAGATTGAGTAAATTTATGAGAATTTTAATCTTCAGTTATTATTTTTCTCCTAATTTCTTAATTTGTAGGTTGTCTTTCTTTGCATTTCTTAATTAAAACTGTCATGCTATTACCGCTTTAAGCTTATTGAAAATAATTATTAAATATCTTAAGAAAACATACTTAGAACACGAAATATTTTACAATTGAAGTGAGGTTATTTTATTTGTGCTAAGTGTGTGAGGTTGTTTAGAATGTTTCTTTTTCATAAATGCTGTAAATTTCTGCAATCGTGGCAACTTAGTTGAGAGTACACAGGCATGAATTTGTCTCGAGCGGGTGTTTTTGTTATTGTAAGACGGGAAGTTACTTTTAACTAATATTAGTATTTTTCATTTAGTGACTTGGGTATAGATAGAGTGGCATATTTGGTTCGAAAAATTAACCAGACAATGTGAATGCACACACTGTTCACAACAAGCCAGAAATATAACGAAACACGCAAATCAAATTCATGAATTATTCCTGTTGAGTCGTATGTTCGAATCAGGATTTCACTACAGACCCGTCGTGTAGAGGGATAGATACACTTTAAATCTGTCGATACTCAAAGCCTTCACTTTGGGATTGTGTGGATACGAGATCAGGTGCCGTCCTCGACATTTAATTCATAATTACTGTGTTCGTGATGAACAAAAATAAATCATTATTCCTGTATATTCAACAAGTCAAAAGTTCATGTAGGTAGTTTTGCTTTATTGGATTTCACTAATAGATTGTGAAATGCAGATTAGTTCAGTGTTGATATAAGACAATTGTATAATAATAAATTAAAAAGTTCTGTGCCAAGTTTTGCAAAAGAACAGATTTAGCCACCAGAAGAAGCCAGATTAGCCAGAAGGTGCACTTTTTTTATAAATATTATTAATTACTCAAATATATATATAAGAATTAAAGTCGACGATGTAATATCGAGAAATGGATAATAGTAAACTTTTCCGATATTAAAATTAAAGCAAACGATAAATTATTAAATTGAATATATGTAAACTAAATGTAATTAAAATTGAAGCAAAGGATAAAAAATTGAAAAGTGCTTTGGTATGCCAAAAATGATCCACCTAAAACAATAGCCCCCTTATGTGGCTAATAATAGTAAATCAATATTAAAATCATTTCCCTCCAAAACATTCCAAGAAGAAAGCCAAACTAAAAAGACGTAGTTTGAAATTCTTGAGGCGAAAAAGGGGAAAAAAAAGTTGCCTCACATCTTAAAATTCTGAATAATGTTATTTATTTTCAGTCATCTTGATTCCAGTTTACATATGATTTAAGGTAATGCATAAATCGATAAGTAAATAAAATACTTAATTTTTATATTTGTTTCACTTCAATCCAATAAAAAAAAATTGGGGAAATTTATTACGACATATTTTTAAAAATTGAGTTCATTAGTGGTGAAAGTCGCTACCAGACATATATTGCATATATTTTATTTCAGTCTTATAAAAAGGTCAGGTTCGACATTTATAGGGTATAGAAAACAATCGCCTTTTGGATGGCTAAAAAAACTAAATTGAATCCAGTGTATTAATGTTTAGTGTATTGTAATATACCTCCACGAATTCTATCATTTTGCTAACTACGCTTAAAACATCCTGGTTCTTTATTAATAGAACGTATTTCAAAAAGTTGATCTTTGGAGAATGTTTCCATAACTATGTTTTAAAAGTGAATAAGCAAAATAAAAAATAAAGTAGGGTGCTGTCTAAGTATATTTGAATTGAACTGTTTTTTTTTTAAAAAAAAAAAAAAAATGAATACATCTAGGCTAAATTATATCGCATACATCACACATACTCATTAAATATTCATAATATAAACACTACAGACCCATTCGGTAGAAGTTAATTGTATATTCTGCATATGCTGAGGCTCTATATCCGAACCTGGCATTTTTTTAGGCATTTGCAATCGTAATTTTTTTTTTTCTTTCTAGAATGCATTATGCAAACAGAAGTCATTTTTCTCTTTGAATGCGATGGAGGGAGGCGTCGATATAGTTTTCTTTTAAGAATGACTTAGTGTCTTGTTCCAAAATCATGCATTTGTATTAGAACTTTCGATGTAACCTAAAACTGTACCGGATTAGACAGAAGTAATATAATGTTCTCTGGGAATTATTTAAACCAACAGTTCACTGCAGTGGACTGTTAATTATTCCAAGATGTGTTTCTCTTTAATTGTCTTTGCATATCCGCATTCCTGTTTCAGCTCGCGGTGACCTGCTTTAAGCCTTGTAGGAATCTTCTCGTAATTTTTGTTATGGGAAAAACCACCGGGAATCAACCTTCATTAAGCAGAGCCACTCTTTGGCTTTTCCCGCGAGGTCCACATGCCCACAAATCAACTAAACTGACTCAGGATTTTGTCCTCTCTCTTATCATTTTTCTTTTCCACCTCCTTCGGGGTTACGGTGAGGTTAGAGCTAAGTGTCTCGCTTAACAAAGTTCACCTTCTAATGGCACCGTTGACGCACACTTGCGAGGGAGGGCCTCAGATAGGGCCTCCCGCCCTCTCATTCCATAAATCCAGGGTCGTCCTGCTAAGAATGGGGCCCTAGTGTGGGGAGCCGTTCTACGGTCATCACACAAAATTCTTGGGATTTTGGTGGATTTTTATCTCCTTTTTTGCACCCCACCATAAAGACCAAACATGTACTCATTTTTCTTTCTTTTTTATAATTATTATCGTATATTACTTTTAGCGCAAATGTTTTTTTTTTTTTTTTTTTTGTAAAGTGCCGAGTGAGGTGGTTGCTCTTTATTTTGCGTTGCTGTTTTTTGTAATGCGTTTAAGATATTTTTACTCCTTTTTTTTAAGATGAATGCAAGAAGGGTATCATTAGGTCATCTAAATTTTGATACTGGATCAGTTAACACTTAATGATAATGATTCGTTCGATTTAAAAAATTTCTGGTGTCTCGAAGAGAATTAACTTTCAAATGTTTGCTTTTTGCAAAATGCTCCTATGGAGACTATTTTAAGAGAGTATATAATCGAAGAAGAAGCGATATGAATATTATTTCTCATACCTCCGTTTTTTCTCCCGAATATGTACTCAAAACTTTTCACTGCTTTTAAAATTAGGTTAAATTTTAAAATTTAGGTGATATAGCAGTCTGATTTAAATTTTTACATTTAAGGAATTAAGAATAGTAAAATTTTGGTTTTCTCTAGTCAATATAACCAATACCAATAACGCGTGAAAATAAAAATTTCGCTGCCATGAAATGAAATTTTCCGATTTATTTTCACGGAATGAATAGTGTCCTGTCTTTAATTCGTTTGTTTTAAACTTGTCTGACTTGATACACCGAAATTTGTTTGCTTTCTTAATTATAAGATTGTCTTTTTACATATTTAAAGTTTTAACTCTGGCATTTTACTTTGTATTTTATCTATTATTTTTTTTAGTCATGTGTTCTTAAAAACTTTTATTATGTTTGCAACAAATGCTTGGCGCGCCTTAGGCATATTTGGTTCCACAAACTCTTATCAATCACTCACAATCTCTCATTATGCGGAAAGATGTTTAGGAATTTTCAGAAAAAGTAGACAAGTTAATTAAGGGAGGGGGAGGGAAACATTTTTACAATGCTAAACAAGTATTTTACTTCAGATTAAAATGAATTCATGTACATTGAATTGATGTAATGAGAATTGCAACTAAATGTAATTAAATTTGATTTCTTTAATATATTTTGTGATGATAAATCAAAATGTTAAATAAAAAGAAATATTTTTTGTAGAAAATGACTGAATAAAAGTGTGCGAATTATAAGGATAATTTAATCAATTAAATTCTTATACTTCGAAATAAACTTTTGCACAAATACATTTTTTAAAAAGAATGTCATTTTCTTTTACTAAACCCAAAAGTATTATTAAAATTACCGCTTTTTCACTTAAATGAATTCAATTTCATTCTTTTTTTTTACGTCCTGAAAATAATTTTTAAATGAAATCGAAAAAGGAGAGCGGGGGTGCTCAAAATATATGAAATCAGTGTTCACAAAATCTCGTATATTCGTTTACAATTTTGTTCCCTAACGTTAAATTACCAAATGCGAAGAAAAATGTCGACGTTCCTTTCGACTTAACGGACCATCAAATAAATTTCCTTTTTTCGCTGCTTTGTTTTAATTTTACGAAGTGCTAGTTTTGCTGGAACCTGCCCAATCCTATTATGAAATTGGCACTGAGTGTATAAATACATGTATGCTTAAAAGAAAAACATATATTATACGTTTAACATAACGCGAAATACTTTTGAGTGAATTTTCAGAAATACTAAATACTTCAATTAAAAGAAATATTTCAAACCCTATTATGATTTTTTTTTCAGCCATCGTATTTCAGATTTTTAATTGTACTTAAGAAATTTCATATGTATTCGTTTATGTTACTTTGGCTGATATATATTTTTGGGTATTTTATTTAAAAGAATTCGATTTTGTACGACATCGATTAAATTACTTGTAAAAACTCGAAAATGGTTAGAATATTCATATAAAAATTTGTAGATTCTCATTTATGTACTTTTTTTTTAAAAAAAAAAATATCCTTTCGATAGGGGGCTGGAAAAAGTCTAGGGGAAAGGGCCCCCCCCCCCCTAAAATGCTTATCATAAAATTGGAATTTATTTTTGTAATTTTGGAATGAATGAAATAAAATAAGTAAATTTTTAATAATAATTTTGTTGAAATATTTATGAATTTATTTTGACATTTTTTCATTCAGGTATTTTTTTTAAATAAGAAATTTTTTCCATAGGTTCCTGGAAAATGCCTAGTGTGAAAATACCTTTTTTAAATGCCTAACATTGATAACTGAAATGAGAATTTATTTTATAATTTTGGAATGAATGCAATGAGTAAATTTTAATAGTAATTTTATTGAAAAATTTATTTTTATTTGACTTTTTTTGTGTGTGTAATTCAGTAAATTCTCTTTAATCCGGCACGATTGTGTCGAAATAACGAGTTTGATGGATCGTTGAACGTGAATATAGTTTTGACGGGGATATCAAAAATAAATTACTTTTTAGATAAAAAATTAAACTAATTACGTCACATCTTACGCCTATAGTTTCATTAGTACTTGAAGAACATCTGTTGGGCTTCGAGATTTTTTTTATTGTATTGTACACTTAATATACACGTTTGTAATATTTTGAAAGCATGATTTAACCCGCTGGAAAACACTGTACTAAAATAACAACTGTCAGTTTCCAAAAACTCTGGGCAGAAATGCAAGTAGCGTTGTATATGACCTGGCAGTGTAAGTCAACCAACTCCCGAGTTTTCACGAAAAAATCCGATAGTAAATGTCTTCATTATATAATGTGTCGAGACATCGAATGTCTGATAAAGACGGTTTACAAAAGTGTGTATTATGTTTTTGAAAAAAAATCCTATTAAAAGTTGGGCAATGGACAAATAACTGTTGATTTTATTACTTATAAAGAAGGCAAGAAATAAAGCAAGTATTTTAATTAATCTGAATTAAACATTTGGGGTAAAATAGTGATCGACCTTTTTTTTTCCCTTCCATTTTAGAAATTTTACTTGAAAGTTATTGAAGCAATTAAATTTTATAATTGTTTCTGGACTTATTAAAAATATTGTTATAAATTATGTATTTTAAATTGCGTAATTCTTCTTCTTTTAAAAATTTCAATAGTTTATTTTTATTTTAAAGATCAAATCAGTTTGTAAATTATTATTCCAAAAATGTAATTGATTCGATACTTTTTATATTTTTGTTAAATATTGTGATTGCTAAAATTGCCAATAATTTACGAATGCGTTGTTCATTTTAGTTAACAACGAATTGACTCAGGAATAAAATATTATTTTAAAAGCATAATTATGGAAGGATTTATCTTGCCTTCAAACAGTTTTGGCGAAAAATTACTTTTCTATCGCCATTAAAAGCGAAAAAACGCTTTTTATGAAATCACTTTCGACCTTTTCCCACGACTTCATCGTCACTCCACTTGCTATTTACTGATTCTTTTTCTCCGATATATCCGAATTTGAGGTAATGCGTGCCATCTGGTGGCCGCGATGGATAAATTTTCTGGCTGTTTTCTTTTTTTCATCCTTTGAACTCTTAATTTTTCTTTTTTTGTTATTCGCTTGCACGCTTGATCTATCCAAGAATTTTTTTTAGCTCGGTCACCGACCCGAATCCGCTGAATTCTCTCTCACGGTTACGAAGATAGCTGAAAAAACAATATGCACCCATATTTCATGTTTTTTTTTTTATTGTCTATTTATATTGTATCTTCTTAATCCAGGAACTAGTATCCGACTGGTTGTATCCTGTGAGAAGGTACATTAGTAGGCATTCGTATTGACGATAAAAATAATTTCCCAGCACTGTAGATGTTAAATGTAATTTTTTTAAGAAAAAAAAATTGTGTTTCAGTGACGATAATTTCTTTGATTGTTGACCTTGAAGTTCCATATATATCGTTGTCATGAATTTCTTAGAGCTTGTGGAAATTAAGAAAAAAACACATTTTTTCCCGTTTTTCTTGGAGTATTTGAAAAAACAAAATTATTAAGCAGATGTGTGAAAGTATTATAAGATTCAATGAATTTTGATGTTTGCATGTTCCACAAACATAATTTTTTGTTTTTTTCTTTACAAAAAAGTAATGAAGGTTGTTGAAAAAACCTGCACCTTAAAAATAAATCTAAGTATCAATTTTTAAAAATTTATTTGTCGATCTTCCTATAAATTCAAAAATCGAAATTTGCTACCTGGGTTTTGGATAATTCTCACCCATTGTGTATTTATTTACAATTAAAAATAATTGATAAAACTTGGTGAAAAAAAATTGTTGAGAAAATTTCAAAGGGAAAATATGTTATTATAGTAGATTAATTCGAAAGAAGCTTCTCTTTAAACATTTTTTAAATCTTTGAGTCTTAATCAGCCATTGTATATTAGTATTTCATACTAAACAATTTTTCACCTGTGGTTTAATGAATCAGTTACTTTAACAGGTTATAACTTTACCATATAGAACAAATATATTGATTTTCATATGTGTATTTTATTTTTTTCTCAATTTTTGAGCATTGACGTTTACGAGAATAATTTAATTAACAGTTAGGAGTAAATGTAATTTTTGTTATTCCTGACAGAAACAATATACAAAATTTAAATTAATGTTAGTTTGTATGAGATGAAAGTTAGTTTTACTTCAAAGGTATTGATGTCTTTTATTTTACTCTTATCTATGGTCTTTAATTTTACTCTTGTCTATCTAGATTGCAGGCAACAAACAATGATTTTCTCCATTGAGAACCAAGTTCTAGTGTATCCTTAGCTCTAGCTATCGACTGCAGTGTAGTCAAATAGTAGAATTTCTTGGTATCACTTAAAAGGACACTTTTCTGGGGGACTTTTATGACCAAGGGGCTCCCCCAAAATTCTTGCAATGCCTTTACTAAGTGGTGGTCTTAATATATAGCCACCCGTCATATCGAATATATGTGTGCCCGTTTCACTCATAAATGACTTAAGTCACGTATGAAGGGCATGGCAAATATTTTCATAGTTCTTTCTATTGTATTTTCAATGGAGGAAAAACTTTCATTTCTGATATGATATAATTAATTTATTCAACAAGCTGTAACTTGTATTCCTAATCAACACTTATAAAGTATTATATCTTTAAATTAATAATCGTCATATTATAGTAATGTTTTTTATTTATTATTATTATTTTTTTTAAATTTCTAATACGATATTCAATGCGTTACGAAATATTCCAGGAATATTTTCGTGTTGAAGCAAGCTTGTTTGCCAGGACAGAAATGTGAGAATATAGTTTGCGATAATAGCAAATTCTTACTTATATCAAGCTCGCTTTCGAATAATACGAATCTTTACTTTGTATGGATTGCATTATATTATTAATATTATATTTTTTATATATGCGACCGTGATTAACGCATTTATGTACTTAAACCATCAGTACTTATTTTTCTATAACAAATCCGTAATAATTTGCCTTGCAACTATCTATTTCGACATGGGGGAGGGGAGAATAAGATATAAAAACATTTTTTGTTGTGGATTATATAATGGATGATGTAATAATTATGTAATTATTTCATACTTATTCAAAGACCACAGTGCTCTAGACTTGAAGGGCAGACAAATATAAAGGGACAAAGGACCGCTCAGCTAATTCAGTCTAAATGATTCATAGTTTGCCATGTAATATGTTATACGGAATGAGCTATGTAAGCATGGTTATGAATGTATGTCTTAATTTGGAATCGAATACTCATAAGTATGCACCACTGTAGATATCATGAATTCTGTATGCTGGTGCGCAGAATCAAGTGTGATTGAAAATGTGAGCATGAGTGATTTTAAATTTCATTGAATAATTTAAAAATGCACACTGGAAAAATCGAGAAAGTCTTTTACATTTTTGTTAACTGCTGTTATATCTGAAGTACTGCAGAAACATAATGAGACCACTTTCATATTCTTCAGGCTTTAAATGTCACTTTTCCTCTGAGCTTCTCACAGGGACTGTGGGGCATTTTGGTAAAAGGCGATCCGTATTATTAACGGTTATGAGGCCATAAATGAATGCCTCTCTCTCTCTTCTCTTCCGAGGGGTTGAGGGGTACTAATCCCGACTGGCCACTCGATTGAGGGGAGCTGCGAAAGGGAGAGCGAGCGTTTCGCACATCAGTGCTTGGTAAATATTTTAACTTCCGCTCCACTCGACTCCATTTAACAGGGAACACGCACGCAAAAATGATCGCCAAGTCCCTTTTCGGAAGTGATCTCACTAATGGAATTTTCATCGCTATGATGAATTTTATTCTTTGTGCCACCCTCCACAATTTCGAAGGGCGGAAGACGTGTTTTTGGAAGAAAAAAAAAATGGGGGAGGGGCGAGATTCCCACCGTTTAGTTTTCTATGAAGGATGGCAGTGGAAATGAATTGTCCAGAGCTCGTCTTCCCCCAAATTCATCATTTTAAAATATCAATCGCTTCAAGGGACTGACAGATGAATTTATTAGTATACTTTTCGCAGAATTGTTTTGAACCGCGAAGAATAGTTTTTTTTTTTTTGAGATTATCAGCATTGTTTTTAACATGCTATATTTAGTGTGAATATATGTATCACAAAAGTTAGGGTGGGAGCGGAATTTGGAAAATTTAGTTTTTGAGGTAAAGAGAAAGGTGTACAATTCGTAATTTCTTTGATTTTTCTCCAGTTTCTCAATGAATCAATTTCTTCCCCCCCCCCCGTCAATGACTGCAGTTCAGTCGCGGATTTGGATGAAGAACACGATATGTGTTTCATATCTTTTCATGTTCTTTGAAGCCGCTTAAGCTGAAAGAAACATTTAATTTTATATGAAATAATGAGGAATTATAATCAACCTCCCACCCCGTAAAAAAAGTAAGGTACGGCGCTTTAGCTATCAAATTTTCTTTACTGAGATGCACTTAGACTGTTTTCATCTCGGATTAATTCATTGTTACTTAAGGCTTCATTGTTACTTCTACTGACTATTTATATTTCTTAATGTGAATCCTATGGAATTTCTGCTTGCCTTCTCAAATCTAGACTGTTTTATCTATTTGAACGCGAAAAAGAGCACCCAGAAGTGCAAAAATATAATGAAGGCTGCCTCGGGATAACATTTTTCGTCCAGATTTTTAAAAATATTTTAAAACGTTGGCCGGAAAACCCACAAACAAGTTATTAAAATGAGCGAAAAAATATTTTTAAAAGTCGGAGAAAAAGTGTGATTTTGCTGAAGTATTAATTTTTTTTTTCTTTTTCAGATGCATTTTTTTGCATTCAAATTGATAATTTAAGGTTTGAAGGGGAAAGAAGAAATTCCATTGGATAAACATTACGCTCGCGAAAACCAAAATGGTTGGAACACGGGAGCCTTAACACTAAGCTATGTGTAGAAGGTCTGATGCACATTAAATCAGTCGAGGCTCCAAGTACTCCTACTGGCGTGGTGTTGAAATTTGGAGCGGGAGATTCTAGCGCAATTGTCGTCCTTGTCACATTACTGAGACGCAAAATTTCGAGATCTGTCGCTAATTTCATGTTGTATTTACCTTTGTATATTGCAATTATGCAATATCTGATGTTCTTTGTTACCCAACAAGTACTATTATATACTACCCTTTCTTTTTAAAAGTTTTTCTTTGCCAATAAGTAAAGAGTGCGGAGTGATTGTCTCCCGGGAAGCCGCTTTACAACTATAAACTCTTTTGAGTGAGCTCGGTCCCCATGGGAACTCCGCCAATAGCCCTCGTTACTTCTGCTTTAGAAGTTAATCAATAATCAATCAGTAGTTTATAATTTATCTGTGCCAGTCTTTTAATATTTTTTTCAATTTATTTAAAGAGACGAGAGTGAATGTTTTGATTTGATTTATGAACATGGGGACTACAATATAATTTTTTTAAAAAAATTTCTGTTGAAAGATTGGATTTAATTTAAGGTTAATTGCCATTAAATTAATTTCTGAAACAAATGAAGCAATTTGAGTAATAATTTCTTGGCTGTATCATCTCATGTGCAGGTTACATGGAACGCATTAGCAGTTTATCTTATGTTCAGATTTACCCAAAGGAAATTAATATTATATTGCCTCGTGGTGCTTGACTTAAACGAACAGAAGGCTTGAACTATATGAAAATTTCTAATAGTGTTATTGGAGTATAATTAATATATTTTTTCATGGGTTAGTGAATTTAATGTATTTCTAAGTACACTATATGGCTCCTCTTAAAAATTTTTATTAGAAAATAAAACCCCCACCCCGTTTCTGTAATATTTACTTTATAGATTGATTTACTCGTATGTAATCGTCATCGATGTGTGACTTCTTTTATAAAGCATGTTAGAAGACGAGATGCATTATTCTAATTCTGATGTATATTCCTTGATCAGTAAGTAAATTAATATTTTATTTCGTAATCAGTGTGATATTTTTCATTAATAGAAGATTATAGAGGGTAAATATTTCGGTTATCTACTTTGGTCGATTTAATTTGCACGTTAAAATACATTCATCCTTTCAATAACTTTTTTTCCGCTTATACCGTGGGAATATATATCAAAAGAATTCTTGGGAGAGCCTTTAAAACCTGAATTCTTCCATCAATTTGTTTCGCGCCGAAATGGTGGAAATCTATCTGTGACAGCAACCACCAAAAAATCCGAAACCACAGAAAGTGGCTACGGTGGTTGGAAGTAAAAATAACAACCCGAAAAAAAATGGAATGGCGGTGGAACTCTCTAAAGTAACGGGTAAAACAACGCCAAAAACTTCCCACACCGAAAACAATTCCTTTTGCCCTTGTGCCATAACCGCCCGTAAAGGCGGTTATGCATTCTCCAAATATAAAAATCCGGTGCTGCTTTTCGTGCTGCCAAAGTCCGAGTGAATAAAGTGATATATCGGGAGATGGTGGCTGAGAACTGTTCTAGCGAGTGCTGATAAAAAATATATATGTGTGAGCTATGAAACAGAGGGGGGAGGGAATGGTAGCGAAAAAAAAAAGTTGGTGGCGACGGACTGGCGACGCATTTTCAATGTTCTTCTTCAACACAACTGGAGGCGTCGGTAAATGCCACGAGGAGGCGAAGGAGGAGGTTGGAAAATAGGAGGATAGGGGAGGCGAAAAAGAGAGGGAGAGAAAAAAAGGAGGATGGGGAGAAAGTGTACGAGATCGGTGATCATGGTGACGGATATTCGTCGAGGATATCCCTCCAAATCCGGGGATTATCCACAACGTGCACGGGATTCTCTTGCAGGGTTTAAGTCCTCTATAGCATGGAGATATTTACAAATAGGGCTCTGGTGTTTGTAGACAATAAACGAAGATAGATGTGGGATAGAAGGGGGGAATATATGTTTAGTATCTCGACTGGAATGGGTAGATGGAGCCTCTGAAAATTTTCTTTGCAAACAATCATGTATTTGATGGGTTTCTTTACAATGGAATTTTGTTAGTCAAGGGTTTTGTGAAAAGGTTTGGATAATTTTTTTTTATTTTCTGTAAGGGTTAATGTTTTTTGGAAATTAAAGTTAACAAGTATAATTATCTTCTGTCATTGATATCCAAATAGTACTCTTGTACTGAAAAGAAATTAAATTATTTATAATTGTTTTCGTATTATTATAATTCTTTAAAATGTTTTTGTTAGAAAAAATTTAATTTTGAATTTTTAGTTACTGTCAATATTTAATGATTTCTGAATTCGAGATTTTTCGTTATAAATGTAGATAATATATACACATGCAGTGTTAACTGGAAATTGATATTTATTGCACATATAATTTCGTTTAATTCGAAGCTATTATTTTAACTTCTGAAATGTGCAGATGGGAAAGTTGAAAGGTTTTTTTTTTTTTTTTAATCCTTCCTGCTTTTTTTTGAATACATGTATTCAAATTGTGTGCTTGAAATTTTAGTCGTTACGTGTCTTAAAAATGTTTTTGATAAGATATTGACTGGGGAATGGGTGTCAAATGATTGATGTATTTCTCTTGAAGTCTGCAGTTACCATGAAAAAAATATGTATAATGCAATTTCATTCATGTATAAACAGAAATTCAAATATTTTGTTTTTTCCTTGCATGCTTATTTTTGGAAGCATATTTTGAACTGATAACTCCGCAACAAAAGGTTAACAAGAATACTTATTTGGCCTATACAAAGCTCCCTATTGTTAAAATTCAAATTTCCATACTTTGTTGTACACGAAGCGAAAGCGATTCATCTGGACGCCTGTACAATGCATTTATTTGCATCGCCATTCAAGCGGACAAATGTGGTCTCTCTCTAAAGGAAAAAAAAAAAGAGTTGTTCCCAAATATTATCATATTTGAAAATATCTTAATATTTTCGTGGATATTTTTTTTTTGTTCAAAACACAATACACTTGGAATTCCGGCCTGTCCCTAGAGAAGATTAATTCACTTGTGACCTGCATTTACTGGGTGCCAAGTTTATAAGACCCCCGTCTCCGACCGATATCTTGCATATATGGTTAACGCGGAGCTTGTAGGTCTGTTGGCGTCGCCTTGTAAGCAACGCCTGTATGTGTTTCGAGTTTTGTAAGCAAAGAGCTACGACTATTGTGTAGCAACCGCCATTAGATTCCTATGGACTTCCTGCAAAAAACACGGATCAAAAAAGGAGCCATCCCTTCGCCGCCCTTCCATTTTTACCATCGAAGGAAAAGACTTTTTTAACGTTAGTTTCTTGCATGCGTCTTTCGCTATACATCATTTCCCATACATGGCATGTTCGCCCCCTCTCTTTCTCTCTTTTTCTGAAATGTGTTTTGCTCGATCTTCTTTCAGTCGGGCCGTGTCCGGGTGTGTGAAAAGCAGTTTGACACACCTCATAGTTGTTATAGATCTATGGCCTGCTGCAATGCGTCTCATAGATATGTATGCTTAAAAAGAGACGGCATGTATGCAAAATAGAAAACCATCTCACTGATAAATAGCTCGCCCTTAACAAAACATTCCCTTGGCTCTTTTTTTTTATTGCATCCCCCTCCCTCTCCATAGAGACAGGCGCGATATATATATTTGCAGATAGCGCTAAAGTTGGCTTTTTTTGTACTTCTATAAAGCCCCCGTCGCCTTTTGAATGGCACGCATGCAGTATATGCAGATATGCACCAATTGCTCCTTGAGGGATATGTTTTTCTCTTTGTGTGCATACACACAAGGACCTATATATCAGGACTTTTTCTTTTGTGTTTTCCAACACAACTGGTGCTAAATAAATGGGCTTAAACACGAGCTCTTGCCAAGAAGTTTACCAAATATCTGTATATTTGATGTGTCGATGCATACCAACAACTAGTTCGGGGCGTGAGGGGATAGCGAGCAGCATAAAGTATGGTTAATGACACTGCGTGATGAGACATAATTCAACTAGTTGGATTACACTTAGTGAAACGAGAGATCACATGATCGTTTATTATTATTTCAGGAGCATACACATTTTGGTTTTACAGTAGAATCTCTTTAAATGGGGATCCACTAAACTCGAATCCATCTGTACGATGATTTTTTTTTTTAAATTTGAGAATTTCCATAATAGCATTTGTTTTATCCCTTTTATTTTGAAAATATTTTCTTTACTAAAGTCTTCAAAAAGCTTTTAAATACGTGAAAGGAAAGTAGAGGGAAGGGGGACTTAACAAATATTCTGCGCCAAGTCCACAAAACCTTAGTTACATCTCATATCACCATTGACAAATGACATACGGTGCAACATTGTCTAAATGAATGTTACAATCAAACAGCTTTATACTTTCATTCTATTGTTTACTAAGTAGATGTCTTAATCTTCTGTAAATGTGATTAATACTCGATTTGTTAAATCTGAAGATGATTTTCTATAAGTGTGCTTTATTTTATTTCGTTTCCCCCCTATTCTCTGGTTAATCCGGATTTTTAGTATTTCGCACTGGCTCTGGTCCCTATTTATCGGAATTAACGAGGTTTACTGTATTTCACTTTCTTCCAAATAAACCCTTAAGCTGCAAGAATATACATAAAAAAGTTTTTAATTTGGTTACTCAGCTATTTCCTTAAACAAGGATTCAATTCTTCTTATTTTTCTCTTCAAATTTTTTATTAAAATCTAAAACTTGTTATGAAATATTAAAGTAATTGGAAACGTAAAAAACTTGTGTTTTTAATATTAATAACGCTTGTTTTTGATACACACACAAACATAATTTCTTTTTTTTTATATTTAATTTTCTTGTCTTTATTTTTTTAAATCCCTTTTGTGCTTGGTTTTTTTTTTTCAAGATATTTAATTAGTTTCAAACTGAAAAAAATCAGTCAGTTAAGTCCACGATGCATGTAAAAATTATTTTGAGAAAATTTTTTAATTATGTTGATTGATGAACAATTTCTGCATTCCATTTTATAAGATGAATTTTAAAACCAGATATGGCTACATATTTGCTTGCATGCATTTTTGATAAATAAATACATAGAATTCTAATAAATTATTTATGCTATAGGCGTAAATTCATATATCAATATTGTGATTCCTGATAATTAAAAAAAAGTGTTTTTGTTTCTTTTTGGTGAAAAACTTAGCGTTATATTTTAATAAAGTAAGTGACCGTATGAAAAATTTAAAAAATGAAGCGACAATATTTTCTTGTAGATAAATAATTTTTGTAGTGTATTAATTAGAAAATCAATTTATTCTATTCTTTTTCACTGCTTTTGCTTATAAAATCTGATATTGCAGTTGAAATATTAGAGAAACAAATATTTTTTTCCTGTAAGAATTCTATCACTTTCTTTTGTGTTGTTCTATATATATACACTGTATCATTGGTGGAATCTAAGCTCAAAGCTATTACTTTTTTTCTTTTTTACATTTCTTATCTTTGTGTATACTCAAAAACATCCAATCACCTAAACCGGAAAATAGAAAATGAATTCCACAAGCATCTACCAAAAAATGTTATTCATAAACTGCAGAAAGAGGGTTGGAAATAATCAAACTCCTCAGTAATAAAAAGAAACCAAAATTGAGAGAGAAATAGAACAAAAAAATTGTCTACTGCATAGACATCCCCATTATCTACCGTAACTGCTCTATTCAACGGTATGTGAACGACCCTTGGCCGAGATCTTTATCCCACTCCACGTCCATTCACCGAGATAGAATTTCATATTTCGTTCCACCAAATCCCCCCTCCTTTAAGTAGAAGCACCCCCCCTGCCCTCATCGAGAATTCAGTGGCAGTAGGTGCATCAACAGTGTCCATTCCCAACACATTGGATCGCACACCAGCGAGACCTTCTGGAGCCACAGTTCGTGTAATAAACGGTGTGGTATGGTGTGCCTGGCGTCGACGAGACGGTCGGACAAGCAATCTTTGGAGAGTTGCAAACGCTACTGCCCACTTTACTGCGATGGACCCTGGCTACTGCTTCCAACCATCCCACCCCCTCAGCAACCATCCCCATCCTCTAGTTTCCGTGTATGTTTCTGCGGATGCATTTGTGTAGCCTTTTTCCGCCTCCTCCCTCTTTCTTTCCCCCTCTTTCTTTCTTGTCTTTTATTTGTTTCCCACTGGTCCTCTGGAAGGTGGTCGTTGTTGTATTTTTCGTTTTGTTTTACTTTTTCTTTCTTTTTTGTGTACACCGTTCTATCTCCATTCCATCCTTCCCCCTAGCTCTCTTTGGTTTGGGTTTTTTTGGTGTGTTTTCTTTTGGCTCACCACTTTTGAGGTTTGTTTTCGGTTGCGGAGTTGGCGAAGCGATGAAATGAAAGCTGTGATGCGAGGCGATCCCGATGTGCGGGTTTGTAGTTTTGTTGGGTAATGTGTGCCGGACCCGCCCCTCTTTTCCTTCTTCTTTCGTGAATTTTTAGTATCGGGAAGAAATGTATACATTTTTAATGGTGTAATGATGCACATGCATTTGTTTTCGAGCGACGGTTTGGAGTGTTTATTTCCACTGCATTTGAACGCGGAACCATTAAATTTTCCCGAAGGTGGCTCCCAGCGAAGAATAAAGAACAGAATTTGTCCGTGATATCTAGCTTTTCTTAAACTTATCTTCCCAAAATTTTTATTTCACAATGGGAGCGTAACGGATGTAGGGATATATTCTTAAAGACATTTTTCTTTCTTTTACTTTTTTTGTGGTCTTTGCGGATGCAGTATTATTCAATTGATGGGGGTAGGTTAGTATTTTTATGTTCTATGGTTATGATTTTTTTTTATTTATTACACTTGAAGCAAAGCCTGCTTATATTCATTTGATAATTTCAGTATTATTAGAAGTAATATGGACAATTTCTGTATTACTTTATAGCAATTTTTCTTTATCTGTAGTGTTTTTCAAAAATAATCTTTCAAACTGTCATCCATAACAAATAATTTTAAATACTGCAGGAAAGTTAATTTTATTTCTATTAGTAATTTATGTAATCAGTGAAACTATACATTATATAACCATGGCTATTAGTATTAACTTATTTAGAGATTAATCTAGTTTTTAAGAAAAAGTTTAAGGAGAAAAAAATTATTATTCAGTATTATATAAAAGAAACGAATATTTTCTATAGTGGATGATGCTTTATAAAATAGTGAAAGTATTGACATGTACTATCTGTAATCATTGGATCACGTATATCTAATCTAGTTGTAATAACTGTTATGTTAATTATGTTGGTTTAAATTAAACAAATTAAAATGTATTTAAATAAGAGCTCAGTAAAGTTTGATTTTTCCCTTTCCTTCTGTAGAGGTTGATACGTTAAAATTATATCATTAGTATAGTTTATTTGTATCATTATTATAGTTTATCTTTAATATAGTTTATAGTTATTATAGAGCATTTTAAATTATAAAAATTAAATTTTTTTTTAGTATTTTGCAACGATTGCTTTATTCTCAAGTTTGCATTGATATGTAATAACAATAATAGATTCAAAGAGTTATTTGCAAGAGCTCTTTAAATTATAAACAAGTGATTTTTCTTTTTCAAATTGATTTGATATTGTGTAAGTCTGAAAAATAAATAATTATTTATTATTACTAATGAAATCGTGGTTGCGTATTAACATTCAGCTCACGACTGATTTCATTTCGTGAACGTAATGTTAATCCTATGTAATTTCTATTATCGTCCTCGGATCTATACTATTTTATCTATTTGAATGCAAATAATTGCATCTGAAAAAGCAAAAAATTATGAAGGTTTCAGCGGAATTACATCTCTTCCCCCATTTTTGAAAATATCTAAGAATATTTTTAAAGACCGGGAAACGCACAAACGAATAATTAAAATAAGAGTAAAAATATTTTTAAAAATCTGAGGAAAAAGGTAAATCCACAGAAACGTTCATTATTTTTTGCTCTCTCGGATGCATTTAAGGACGGTAGTAGAAATTCCATAAGATTAACATAACGCTCATGAGATCAAAATGGTCTATAGACTGAGGCTTTAATTGCATGACTTTTTAAATTTCAAAAGTAGTGTTCTTTTCATAGTATGATTTTTATTTAGGGAAATTATAGATAAGGAACTGTGATATTTAAAATGTAGTTTAGTTAGCTTTCTTTCTTTTCTTATTTTAGTTGGCTTTTTAACTTTTAATTTAGCTTAAAGATTTCTAACTTTTTATATTGTTTTATATTAATAATTCCAAGAGTCATTTTCTTCTGAGCATCATAATATCCTAATAATTGCATTAATTTAAAAAAAATGCTTAAAAAGTCACACATTCGGTATAAATCGAGCGAATTAAATATATTATGATTAACACTATTTCGATGACCTAAGAATTTTGAGAGAAAATAATGAAATATTTTATTACAAGTTCAATAGAATTGTAATAGAAAATCAACAGTGAAGCTAATTTCTATTTGAAGAACTGTGTCATTAAATATTGAATTGATTAAATTATCAATCAACAAAGCTAATTGCTTCCTAGTAATCCGTCGATGTCGTGCAACACAAGAGATTTAAAATCGAGACCTATCTGAAATTTTATCGTTAGTTGCCATCATTATTATTTGCACAGAGGTGACAAAAATGGCAACTGCCCTATTATGGAAGCTACCACTGGGAAAAGGGGAGCAGAGAAAGTCACGTTGATAATTGGAAGCCTCCCTTTGTATTCGCGGTTATGGTTAATCGAGCGTGCGTTATAGATGACACAGACCCTCCCCCATACCGAGCAGCTTTGTAGTGTTAGGCTGCAGAATCAGTTTATTGTTTGCTACCTTGAAACGTCTCTCCCCCTCCACCCCTTCTGTGTCACCTAATCTGAGGCTGTTCGAATTTGCATATGCCTAGAACGTGTTCAGGAAACTAACGACATCTTTAGTAAAAGTTTTAATGTCATTAATGCGGTGTGTTCAATAAAGTTAGCGCGGGGATTGATTTTTGTATCGTTGGCTGATTTTTTTAAAAATTTAATGCTAGACGATTCTTATTATTTGTGTATGTTCATTTTGTAATGATACTGTTAGCTTTCTGGATGTTGTTAGATTTATTATTTGCTAAAGATACATTCAAATTAAATAAGTATAAATTCTTTCCTATGTAGTAGTCGCATTAATTAATCATAATAAGGTGGTACTTAGTTAATTTGTGAATTTTAGCGCTTTTGGACAGTTTAATGAAATGTTGCTTTTTTGTGTGTGTCCTTAACGCATTTTCGTACTCTGTAATGATTCGTTTTTGGCATTCTCTGGATGTAGAATATGTGTAAAAGTTCTTTGTATGTCTTACAACTTTAAATTTTGAGAAATATATATTTAAAAGTGAAAAGACAAAATATTACATTAAGATTTATATGCATTAAAATTAAATGTATCGAATTTAATAAGATTTTAAAATATCTTTTTGGTCTGTCATCTGATCTGATGTTTTCATACCTTGTCATGTTTGCATTAGAAGAACTTTGGGAGCTTTTGACATTAATTGCAAGCGATTAATTAAATGTTGTATTTTTTGTAAAATATAATTTTCTTATTTATATATCGTAAATTATAATAACTAATGGTTGTATAAGTGGATATTTCTTTGAAATGAAATTTTGAGTAATATCAATTTGAGAGGGTCGTGTTATTAACTGCAGAACCATTGGATTTGTGTTTCGTTTTTTCCCACAAATTTTCTTCCTCTCCATCTTTATTTTATCATTTTATTACGAGTGGTAAAATGGAATATATGAAGATATTTTTTTAATAATCTTTTTGATGAATTTTTTCGTGAAAATTCTTTTTTCGAGAAATTTTAATGATCATTTATTTTTTTTATTTATTTTGTAATTATTAGCATTTTCTTAAAATAATATGATAGATTCGTTTTATTTAAGAATAAGTATTTCTGATTTCAAAAAACAAGTTTATTTATTAGCCTAATAGAGAGTATTTTGAATTTCCCATTTGACAAGCTTAATCATTCGAAAAATCGCAAATAAAATGCTTGGTAAATTATTTTTCTTATTTTTTTTCAGAAGACAAAAATAAGCAAATTTGATTTCTCCTCATTTTGAAAAGTATAGTTGCGCCATCTATTGACAGGTTTTTCTATGCTTATAAAATTTTCCTCCGGATTCTAATAGACACTTCATGAGAGGAGAGGGGGGGGGGGTTAAAATGTCTTTTATGATCTTGTAATTTAGTAACATAAATTAGCAATCATTAATCATTCAGTTACATGTCCAACGTTTGCTAATGAACATTTTAAATATGTATTAATTAGTATTACCAACTGCATTTTAAAAATATTTAATTTATACTTGATCACTTACCTTTTAGCTGATATGTATGATGATTGTGCGTTTTATTGTATAAATATGTTATGACATTACCCAAAATTGTATGTTATATCGCGGTGAAGAGGAGATCAATGTAAACATATTTATCCCTTTTCAACGATGTGTCTCTGTCAAAGTTTGTATAAGTATTAATATTCGTGTATGGTGGTAGCAATACATTTCTTTTGTCAAATTAATGAAAGAAGAAATATCAGTGAGTGGGAAATTTTCTGTGCATGTCAATATTTTTTGCAAGATTCTTCAGTTACTTTTCGCTATTTAGAGTTGGTTGGTCAAATTATTAGAACTAATCAAGATTTTTGTTATAATTCATTATATTTATTGCATTCCCTAGCCTTTATGTTTTAGCCTAACAAACTGCCCTCTTATCCCTTTTCCTGCTTATACATGTAAAATGTTAAATTTATGATTTTGATAATTGCTTTGAAAATGTAAAATTTAGTCATTTTTTACTATTTATGTACGAAATATATTTTAGTTAGTGTTTCAAAATATTTTAAAGGGATCTTTAAAGTGGTACTTAGAAATCACAACATATACAACTTTTCAAATGTCGATCCTCATTATTAATAACGACGACTTTCTCAAATCAATGCAAAAAAACAAAAACAAAAAAAAAAATCGAAAATTTTGAAACTTTTTTTAAGTGAATTGAATTGCTTTTATTTGATCTAAAATTTATAAAAAGATTTTATAAATTTGATTATTTTTTTTTGTCCATTTTTAAGAGTTATACTGTCAAATATGATGTAGAATAATACAATTTTACTGTTAAACTTTCTGTTCCATTTTCCTCACAATAAATTAAATGTTCTTATCTCTCTGATAAAAATGTACTTTTAATTTTGTAATACATGTTAAAGATTGTCTTTCACTCATTCTCATCTCTCCCTAGGGAAATAAATACGTACAATATTTTGTTAAATGTTGTTAATAAACTGATACATTATTTTAATAATAATTGTAAAACATTTTCATATTTACAACAATAGAATATTTAGCTAATTTACTTTTGATTGAGAGTTCTTTTTGTTTCTTAATTAGTATACATTATTTTAATGTTCTTGTTCTTGTTCTTACAGGTAAGAACAATTTGATTTCATTCGATTATCTTACAAGAAACATAAAAGGTAAGTTTCTAATTATTTCAGTGAATCAATTTGTCATTTCAAAGTATTTTTTGTCAACGGTTTGAACAATTGCTTTCAATTTAATATAATTGCCACAGTAAATAAAATTATTAGTGGAATCTATTTTTGACTTGAGGAAACATAAATTAAAGAAGATTTGGAAAAAAAAAAAGGAAAAAAAAAAACCCTTTTTTCTCAACGAGGGGAGGAAATTTCATATTAAACTAATAACATAAGTTTTCTTGTTATTTTGCAACCAGTAATTAACGCACACAAATATAAAAGCACATTTTGATTAGAATCTGTATAGAAAAATGAATACTTATATGTAAAGTTTAATAATTACCTATGTATATTTACTGTACTTTTAAAATTGTAAAGTATAACAAGAATTGTGATGAAAAGAATGTAAAATCTAAAATTTAAAAGGTGACTTGTAAATTAGATTAAATACCAAGGGAAAAAATATGGAAAATAATTCCAAAAGCTTTTTATTTCTCATCCACGCTGGGAACAAGTTTAATTAAAGTACAACAGAAAAAATTTATTTCAGGTGTGTTGCCTTTTCAAGAGAAGTTTAATTTCTATGCATTTAATTAAAAGATAAAAACTCCGAATATGTTCTAAATTTCTTGTAAACAGTTTGTTTTGATTTGTTGTGTAGCATGATTACACTTACATGATATCAACTTTTATTTCATCTGAAACAAAAGCTGATGCAAACTCTTTCAAAAATAATTAAAAAACAATTTGAAAAAGAAGCGTTCCAACCCTACGGTTTGATATTTCCTTAAAAAAAGTAAAACAATTTCGAATAAAGTGCATATTTCTATTCATTAATGGATTCCAGCGAACGCATTTTTTATTGTTTCTATTTCATTTCTTATTCTTTAACAGAAAATTTATCGTGAATCTGAGGTGTGTTATCTTGTGACTCTTTACAAATTCGTTACAAATTACAAATTTCGAATAGAGTGCGGATTTTATTTATAGCCTTAGTAAATTTAATTAGAAAACTGAGAATTGAGAAATCGTTGGTTTTTTGCGGAGCTTAATAGTTGGCGGAAAGTTGTTTCCATGGTGTTAGAGAAAGGCATTTTTTGAGTATCTTTTTTTTTTTTTTTTTTTTTTTTTTTTTTGTAGCTTTCTGTGCTGAAACTTTTCGATTTTGACTTTTTTTTAAATGTCGTTTTTGCATAGATGTTTGATGAATGCTTTGGTTTTCTAGATGCTAAACTGTTTTGAAAAGGAATTTGTGATTAAAATACTCTTATTTTTGTGTTTTGTTCTTGAAATGGTACAACATTGCATGTTGAAAAGAATTACAACAATTTTTTTTGTAAATATTGTCACACAATGAATAAACATAATAGTTGGTAAATTAAGATTGATTAGGCATTGATAATCTTATGTATGTTACAAAGTAATTTTTAAAAATATGTATGTATAGGAAAATTTGAAGAAATGTTTTGGATTTTTTTAAAAAAAATCATATATACATTTTGAGTATTTCATTTCCAAACCATTTAATAATTTTTGATATTAATGTTTGTCCTTTCTTATTAAATGTAATGAAACTTAATCGGATTGTCATTTATGACAAATCCTTCTACAACAGTTATTCTCATTATTTTTACGACGAAAAATAATAATAATAAATAAATTTAAGTTGAAAAAATAACTTTTACTCTCTTTTTTTTCTTTATTGGAGCATTCGGTTTTATGTGATTCTAATTCACCATTTGTTATAATTTGTATGAGAGTAATATATAGTAGCAATATAGTTGCCAATGAAATGAACGTAATATTTGTTTATAAAAAGATAATTATTACTTTAAATTGGACTTAAGATAGGGAGAAAAAAACATTTAAAATTGTTGTAGCACCTCTTTTAAAGGACGATTCTGTTGGTTCTGTGGTCCCTTTGAATGGGGGAGAGAGAACCTTAATGTATTTACTTCTTATTAAGGGAAACACTGAAATAAGTTTCAAAAATAAGATAGAGGAAGAGAAATAAATAAATAAAAAGAAATATTTTTGTTAATAATTTTTTGAAGATACAAGTTTGTGCTAAGTGAAAGATAGTTCTGACAATGTAACCAAAAGTTAATTCCTTTCTTTCGAAAACTGCTTTTCGGTAAAGAAACGGGAACAATACATTGTTAAAAACAATTTGTGGTATAACCAAAACGATATGTCCCATTCATAGGATTCAAAATCCAATTATTCTTGCTACATTTCTCAATAAGAGGAATAAAATAAAATTGGCAAGTTGCAAGACAATCTAAAAAAAGGGACCAAAGGGTAGCAGGCTTTGAAATTCCAGTTTCAAGTGCCTTTAGTTAAAACACTACTGTTGAAAATGAATTTGTGGAATTTGTGTCAAAATAACTGGCAGTGCTCAATTGCAAGAAATCTCAGATTCAGAAATCGTTGAAGACTTCTGTACTGAAGACACCAATAACGACATAAAATCTTTTATTTCGACTATTGTTAAAGATGCGATATTTAACAAAACTAGCCTGAAAAAAAAAGAAAGGAAAACAAAGAAAAGTCAGGCGAAAAGAGTTATATAAAAAAACTATTCAAATGCCTTAAAATACACCTCCCAATTAAAAATATTAAGGACAACTATTTGAGATAGTAAAGGACCTATGATTATCAGTGACTTTAATATCCCAAGTGGGGAGAAAAAAATGCTTGTAATGCACAGATTTTCTAACATAACCGTGTAACAGATTTGTTTCAATAATTACGAATAATTTTTGTGTAAGTATACATTAAAAAAATTCTGAGGATATGTAATATTTTTGGAAATGGACGCTAACCATTACGTTGTTCTTCATTAATAAGACAGATTGGTTTGAACGGATCCTTTCTTAGGAAATAAAATTTCTCAATATATGTATGAAAAAGAGGATAAAGAAGAATCGAATTATGCCGTATCATCTCCATTTCAAAACATATGGAGCAAAAGTTGTCTTTGAAGAATAGCGACTTCACTCTTCCCCAAATCCGCAGCAATGAATACCCGATTCCGGTTGAGTAATAATTGAGTATTCGGGCTATTTTTGGATAGGAGCCCAGACCACACGATATCTTGGAAAAAGGTACCTCCGCAGGGAAAAAAAGGGACCCAGTGTCAGTGCTTCGGCCTCATTCCGAAGCACAATTCCTCTCGTGCTGAGTAACGACGGGGATTTCCTATACGACCGTCACTTCCACATTATTCTCTTACTCCGGGACTCAGTGACTTCCCTTTCAAACGTCCGATGGAACTTAATTGATGATAAAGGTACCAAGTCATCCAAGATATGAGGGAAAAGAGTCAAGCTATTGCGGCCGCACGTCCCATTTGCTTCACGAACTCAATTACAGCCTTTGAGTAGGCGGGGGATGGAGAAAGGAGAATCTGGCAGGACCACACTCTGAGGAAGAAAACGGAAATAAAACTCTTGCATCGGCTATGCATAAATCGAGAAGCATGCGAAACGACACAAAAGAACCCGAACCGAGAAACACGCCGGGTGGTAAAATGAGAAGAGAGAAAGTTACAGTAGTGTTATAAGTACCTTTAAAATAACTGGATAAGAAATGCACTTCCTTACAATGGGAAGAAAAGAAAAGAGGCACCCCCCTTCTTTCCAAAATGCGACTTTTGTTGCGTTTTGTTGGACGAAGAGTCCGCCAACAAAGGGCCGAAACAATTGCTGCAACTGGGCGCCCCATTGAAATACTAGAGTTATTGATAACCTCCCTTACGCATCTCCAATGGTGACTCGAGATAAATGATCTCTTCTCCATGATCTTGCCTCCGAATAGAGGTCCTTTTTCTTCAACTTCTCTCTCCCTCGACATTGCCTATTCACAGAGCCCAGATATCTCGTTATGGCCTATTAATAACATAACATAATAACTCCGCACTCTTCTGTGAGGTCTTGTTTTTATTTCCCAGCCCCGGATTCACTCCCTCCTTAAAAAGACTTAACGCCTCTTGATTTCTAACGACGATGGCAGAGTTTTTTTAGGTAATTATTGTGGTTTTTTAAGTGTTTTTCCGTGCGCCTTTTATTCTATCGACTTTTGCTCGATTCTTTTGAAAAGGAGAAAAATCGGTGTTAAGGCTTCTTGTGTTCAAACTTATTACGGTTGATGATGCTTAAGAACTGAAATGCTTTGGTTTCTCGCTATTATTATTACTATTTTTTTTTTATCTGTAGAAGAAGAAAAGTTATTGAGATCGTCTGTATGTCTCTCCAACCGAGTGACGTCTTTTGCTTTGTTTTCGGAATAATGATTTGTTTCGGATGCTTTTTTGAAAACGGGTCATGCGGGTTTAGTTGTCTGTGTTGGCAAAACGTAAAATTTTAAAATCCGCATGTATGTTAATCATTAAGATAAATGTACTAGTTATATTTGGTTGATCTGTATAAATATTCGTAAAACTTAAGTGCTTAACACATTTCCACAAAACGGAATTGGTATTTCAGAAAATATTTAATTTTAAGAGAAATCTAAAGCATTGCGTGAGAGTGAATAAAAATATATGTACGACAGTTTAAAAGAAAGGTTTGACTAATTACGAAATATAATTGTCCATTCTCTTAATTCAAATGGGAAGTTTCCAATTTTTGTAGTCGGAAGTGGGGGGGGGGAGGGAGAGAAGAATTGCTTAACTATTTTGAATTTCGCTTCAAAAATCTCGAAATGAAACGAATCATGGATAATATTCCATCGTGTATGGAATTACTTTGAAGTTACTTCTTTTTTTCCCCAGTTGTCGATAGGTGGCGCTGCAGGGTTCTTCTCCGAAATATATATATATATATATATATATATATATATAAACTTGTGAGAGTTATATAGGTGAGAAGGAAAAACTGTGTTTGGACAAAATAACATTTATGTTGTGGTCTAGACCCAAATACTATAACTGAAACAGGAGTAAAATAAAACTCGGTGCTTTCCCAATTTGAATGTGTTATTATCAAATTGTGTGTTCTAAAAATTATTCGATTGTAAGATTCTTATTTCATAAAAGAGTACGGAACACTCATCACTTTTGATGCTGTTTTTAATTTTGTAACAACTTTATAAGCTTTGATCTTGCCTTAAAATCATCTAATTTTCAACTTTTTAAAATCTTGAAGTTATTTATGTTAAATTTGTTCGTATTAGCTAAAAAGTATTATTTCACAAGTTTACTTTTATTATTTACGCATTTCTATTTTTTTTTTTTTTTCTAAATATAAACAAGCATTCTTTTCTTTAAAATTTTATTAATTTTTTTCTTCCGAATTTCTTCTCTTGATTGTGTAGAGATAATGTTTATCAATCTTATTTCCGATTTATTTAAACTGGATTTTTTTTATAAATAATCATGAGTAATAATTTCGGTGTCATTGCACTGCATTGGAGTTCTTCAACATTTTCTTTTGATGGATACTTTAATATGATTTATTTAGTTATGATTTAGTAGGCGTGGAATAGGAACTGGTTTGAATGCCATTAAAACCATTTTATGAAATAATGAGCTATTACGCGCTGAATGTGATTGAATCTTAGAGCTTTTACGCAATGTGAAAGTATAAATGTTAAAATATAGACAGAATGACTTATTTTCAATTTAAATGTGGCTCGGAATATAAAGGCCATCGGCAAAAGTCTTTTGTATAGTTCTAATTTTTTTTTTTTTTTTTAGTATTATAAAATTCTTGAGATTCCTCAATCCTAAGAAAAGTGAAAAAGCTATCAAAAAGCATTTTTCTCTTTGGATAATTTCGGACACCCCCTTTCCCCCGAATATATTACTGACTGTGAATGTCGATTAAATTAAATTAGAAACAAACTTATAAATTTAATTATTTTTTCTGTTTTTCAATAGACTGCTGATCTTTTTTTTTTTTTTTTTTTTTTTTTGTGGGAAAAAATTTCACGACTTCATTCTTTGTGCATAACTATCAAGAATCTCTCGCTTGAAAATCAAATTGCAAAGTGTATCCTTTTTTCCCATAATAATACGCCGAGCTCTCTCTGTTCTCCGTAATCGAAATTTTAATTTTATCTCTTTTTTGATATTGAATTTTCAGGGTAGGGAGGATCCTCTTTAGGAGTATTTAAATGGCCACCTCGATGATTGCGTTGGAGGAGAGGTTCGTACCGAACCCTAGGGTTAGAACCCCGAGAACCCATTAAAAATCATTTAGTATTGAACACTAGCGATCGAATGCTCTTCCGCACCAAATGGTAGAACTTGCTGCCTGCACTCCTCTCTCGTGATGCCGGGGATGTGGTGCAAATTTACTTAAACTACTTGTAAATTCAAAATATTTGTATATATGTGTGTCAAGAAGTTGTGAAATTGTCAGGAATATAAATTCAAAAACGGCTTTTTATATCGTATCGGAGCGGGGGAAAACCCACTTTATCATTGAAGTACTCTATAGGAAAAATTGAAGGAAGATCTTCTTGGGGCGTCACTGATTAACAGTAATAACTGCAGACATTCAAAGTATAAATGTGTGGGATGAGTTCTTCTATCGACTGAATATTGGTCGTGTTTGTGGTGGTCATATCGAACATGTATTACTTTGTAAACTCAAGTTGTTATTCTTATTTTAATTTGCACGAAAAGATAGTAACTTTTTTTAGTTTTGTAATAAGTAGCTCTTCAAAGTCGTGATATTCATTTGTAAACATCTTGTATAATTGGAATCTAAAAAAAAAGATCGTTAATTTTTAGAAAAAAGGAATGTGAAATGGAGATAATTATAATTACTATAGATTCGTTTTAATTTTTATGCTTCTCGAAAATATACATATTAAGAATTCAGGAGTTAATATAAATGGCATGAATATTAAGTTAGAAATCTGCTAATTTTATTTTGTAGTAGTTAAACTACTTTTAAAACTCGCTCGTTCAAAATTATCTCAGATTTTATAGCATTAGTTTTCGTACAATAAAACTTTGATTATGTATTCAAATATTAATTAATGAATTTTTATTTTAATGATTAAAAATATTTTTTATAAATTTATTATTTTGCTTTCATAAATCAAAGTTGAGTCAATTCTCACGTGTTTTTTATCTCTCGAATTCATTTTCGTGACATAAAAGTTTATATGTACTTATTTTTTTTATTTATTTTTTTGTTTAATGTCTTAATAAAAATTGATATTTGTGGATAACAATTTTATTTGATATATTGTAAGATATATATAATCCTCATTATCCGATGCTTTAATTCTTATGGGCATTTTTTTAGTTAAATGTTATTTAAGTTTGTACTACGCACCATAAATGAGTCCATTCACCGCCTTTCGTTTTGAATTGTCTTTTTCTTAATACGAATATCTGATTCTGTGTGCACGAAATTAAAAATAAATTCACACCGTATACTGATATCGCGTTCTCTTATGGTACAATTTATTTTTGGTGGACAACAGGGTTTTTTTTCCATTTAATTTCGCGCTTCTCTTTAATAAACAAAATGCTAAAAATATACCGTTACAAAATGGTTTTTACTGTGAAAAGAAGATAACTTAAGGTAGTTAATTTGCTACAAATTGTGGGAAAAGTAAATTGTTTTTTGATGCAGTCCAAATAGACCATTGAATAGTTTAGCACTGTATTATCTTTCTTATATATATATTTAACACAAAATAACATTACTTCTGTAGAGTCGTGAATTTGAGTCCCCATGTCTTTAAAAACCTGTCGTGTAGCGGGGATGATGCACAGTAAATCTGCCGAGGCCTAGATTCCTCACGATGGGATTGTTGTGGAAGTTTAGAGAATGGAATGTCAGCTCTCGTCAAATGACCGTGCTCGAAATTACGAAGTCTGTATCAATTTGTTGGTGGTTCAGTTTTCCGAAGTCCGTTGCTATGTTTCCCGGGATCCGGTTTGTATCCCAAAACCCTTTTGTGTGAATTTGACTCCCTTGGGCATTCCGCCAATAGCTCTCGTGTTGCTTCTTACAGCGACATTAATGAACAATGAATCAGTTAATCCAAAATAAGAATTAAAAGGACTCATTTCTTTTTATGATCTCAATATTCTTACTCTTAAAAAAGTTGTAGTCATTTCAATCCTTATCAGACATGCGTGACAGTGATGACCATTCTTGCATTGAGTAGAGCACCCCTCGAAAAGCCCACGATGTAACCTAGACTTCCGGATTAATGACGAAATCGCACTCTGTGTAGCTGTGCTGGGAAGAATCGCCGACAATCGGGTTAGTATATCTACAAAGCGGAAGAAATCACCTTATAAAAGTTGATTCCTCGTCCGATGCAAGGGGATGCGATTGAGCCTTCCTGTATCAACCTGTGCTTCCAGCCGTCGCGGGCCTTTGATTAATCCACTGACTCCAAACCTAATGGGTGTAAAGAAAAGCAATTAAAAGCAAGTGGGGAATCGAATTTCGATGACTTCCCCTCTTTTCTCTGGGACGTTCTTTTCTCTTTTTTTTTTCCGCTCCTGTTCGTTTTTCTTTGGATGGACGAAGGTAGATCTTCCAGAAGGACGAATGAAATTGATTACTTTCGCATCTGTGACGGTTAACTACCGAACTTAGCTCTCACTGTTAATTCCACCCCCTTTCCCCTGTTACTTTTTATTTCGATGGTATGCGGAGTGTCGTGTCTTCTTCCTCCCCCTCTTTAGGAAGGTGTGTGGGGGGAATGGGTTGAAAGTCGATAGCGGGTAAAGTGTCATCGGCGTGGCATCACCTTCGAAGATCTGAATTGCCTTTTGTGCATTGGCGCTTTTCTTCATCGCAAATTAGCTCCATTCCGGCTTTGTTGGTTTTAGATTGCGAGTGTGTGTGTGGGAGTGCATTATCTCGGTCTATCCGAGATTCCGTGTCGCGCCATTTAAAAAGGAGAATGAGAATTAAATTTATGTAAGTGGGGAACCCGTGGTGGGACGGGCCCTGATTAATTACCGCCTGTTTTGGTGAATTGTTTTGTTTCGTTACCTCCCTATAAAAGGGTGAACAATTTTCATTGAGAGTGTTCAGGGACGAAACAATCTAATCGTGCATTCCTCGTGGCTTTTTTTGAAACGTTTGTGTTATCCTGTTTTGTTGTACTTTTTTTTTCGTATTGATTCATGATCATCTATCTTCGGGAGAATAGACTTTATTATTTAAATTAGTTCCATATAAGTAGCTTTTAAAGAAAAGTGATTATAATGGTTTTGAAACCTTGAGGAACTGTGATTATTTCTGTGTTGTGTGATTCAAATGATATATGGTTACGCTATTGAGTGATTAAAATATAATGAATGGTATTGTTTTACGGAATAAATATGTATTTCTTTGATCACAATTTCGTTAAAAAATAAATGAATAGATAAAAGTTTAGTCTTACCCTATTTTTTAAAAAAATATTGTTAAATATTCTTTGAGAATAACATTTTGGAATTTTTAAAAATGACGCGACTTAAATTCTCTGAAATTTAAATTTTAAGTGAGCTAAAATAATAAAATAAATATTAAGAACTAATGTTTTTGAGGAAAAAAGACACTGGTTATCTTTTACCTATCTATCTAATACGTATTGGAAAATTTGAAATCTATCATTTCTAGTTTCTAGTTTTTCGCGTTTCATGCTTACCAAATCATGGGTGTTGTGCATTTTTAACTACATTCAATTTTAATATAGAATACTAAATTAACATAACCATTTGGGATAATTGAATTTAGTTATATACTAAAAAACACATATACACATGAGAAATTTTTGAACATATGAGAAATTTTTATTTTTTAATTATATGTTTAAATATTTGATTAAGCTCGGATTTTTTTTTTTTTTTTTAATTTAGATTTTGAATTACATATTAAGTGTAAGACAGATCAAACAAATATGAGATAGAGCAAATATTAGGATTTAAAATTCCCGAATGTTTTGTTATTTATTTTTAACGTTGTCAGACTAACTCTTGAGAATAGTACTTAATTTTCCTTTCACTACCTTCTAACTAATCAGTTTAATGGTAAAATAACTCGTATCTGTCTTCCACGCATTTTAATTAATGACATTGTACCTCTTTCGTAATCGGTGCATTTTGTGTGGATTAGAAATATATTTTTATTAAGCATATTTACATTTTGGTATTCATTATCATTAGGCGAGCATCGTTTTCCTGTCACGAATAGTGGATACAGATTTTCATTTTCACGTTCGTGTCTAATGAACGAAATTTGTATTACTGCATGAAAGATCTTGAGAGCATTATTTGAATCTTTGCTTTGTACGAAGTGGTAACGTTAGAAAAGGTTGGAAAGAGATTTATTTATTATTTAGCGCTACACCAATTTTTAAAGAAGTTGTATACATATTTGATTCACAAGCTCAGGGCCACTTACACATATTTCTTTTCTCATTCTTGAGTGGCTGTGGTAGTCTAGATTGGTCGTGAACTCGAGGCCGGCGTTCTTTCTTTGGGTTCGAGTATTGATGCCATTAAAGAACCGTCGTGTAGCGGGGTTGATGTATGTTAAATCTGCTCGAGGTCCCAAGATCATATTAGGGAGATGCCAGCTCAGATGTTGCCTTCGTCACTTGAGATCGAGATTCCAAACTACGAGGTCCGTCAGCTATATCCTTTCGGATTGCTTCTAAGTGTGACTTTAATAATCACTCAGAAATTCTCATTTCTTGTATGTAACTCTTCTGTGTTTTGTTTCAAAGTAGTATGTGAATTTACTCTCTAATCACAGAATCGTTGTTTCTGATTTAGTTTGACCGCACAAAGCGAGTTTTTCTTGTTGAGGCTTAATGTTTTGTTCTCCTGACCGCTAAAAGCGGGATAATGATTGTATGTGCTTTTTGGATACCTAGTATAGATGTAAATTTGGCGAGTAAAATAAAAATAATAGAGAGAAACCGCTTTCCCACCATTATTGATCTTTGGATTACTATTCACCTTTACACCTGGATTACTGCAATAGCTGCCCAATCATTTTGCAGAATTGCTGAGAACGGCTTTGTCATATTTTAACGGCAATTTTCAAAAATTGACTAAAGATCTTTACTTTTCATTAATGTATTTTTAATATATTTTGGTTTTATTATTAGCGCAATCCATAAATTATAAACTTTTCCTTAATTATGTTTCCTTATATATGTATACATTACTGTGGAGAATATGTAACCATATTAATTATAATGAATTTAGAATTTTAACCATATTAAACCGCGATGCGGCTCTCATTGATCTTATGAATGCCCACCCTAGAATAGGTATTATATGAACGATTCATAACTGTAATTTTTCTTTTTAGTTATTTAACTGCATTACATGAACGATTTATAACTGTACTTTTTCTTTTTAGTTATTTAACTAAGTACATAATTTAGTTGACACTTATGAATATGGTTTGCTATTGGTTAGAAGTCCATCAATGAAATCAGATAATATTAAATAGGGGAAATATTTCTTAAAATTGTAATGAACTCGTCTCGCACCGAACTGCTATATAGCGAAGACATCACTTCTGGGCGACACCAAAGCATTCAACATTAGTCTCTCCCCCCTTCTCATTCACCTTCACCCCTCCGAGTAAAAGGTGAAGCCCGCAGAAAAGGCAATTAATAAAGGAAGGGACTACTGTAATCTGAAGCAGTGGGAAAAAGAATGGGGAAGGGGAGAGAAGCAGACAATGCTTTCCGTCGTCAGGCGAACGATGATGAACGATACTGCTCACTCGGCTACCGTAATTACGGCGAGTGTGTCCCCGGCCGTCCAATAATCATTTTTAAAAGAATCGGTTCCCGACGTCATTTTTATATATACATATATAGATGTATCTCTTTCTCTTGGAGGGGGTAGCACCCTAAATGGAAGACCGGAAGATAAAAGTTGTCATTTCGGTTTCTGACCCTCCTTGTCTTGTTTTAAATAAAATACTTTCGGTAATTTTAGGGGAGCATCGAGCCGTAGTTTGTGACGGAACGTGCGGGATAACCCCTCAAATACCTCCCCCATACCCCCACTGCTTGGGATTATTCACGCGCGCGGTATGGATGGGAGTGACCGTGGTGGTTTTCTTTTCTAACTTACTGCTTGGTTTTTCAATGCGTTCTTTTATGTATTTATTTATTAATGTTTTGTTTCAGCCTTTTCGGAAGAAAATGTTGTAATTACGTTTTCTGAAAAATAGTTACAATTCACTTTTTTTTTAAAAAAATAAAATGGTTATTGTTCTTTTGAATCCTTTCTTTGTGTCTTTTGTTGAGGCATTTCTCATTTGGTAGTAATTGAAAATTTCGAGTTTTTTTTTTAATCTCCTTGGACTTTTAATTCTGAAATGACGTTTCCACTTTTAAAAGTATTGCATTTTCCTAATATTGTAGGGAAGATATATTTAGAAGGAATAAAAACTTGTATTCTATAACGTTATTTGTAATATTAAAATAAAATCGTACCGGTAATCAGTTTCGATCATTTTTTAGGTAATGGCTTTGGAAAAATGTATTCTAGTAAGAATTTTACTTTTCCCCTAGTGGTTACATATAAAATCTAATTCATATATATATATATTTTGTTTTGTTTACTCTGAAGCAAAAAAATTGTAATCAATGAAATGGGGGAAAAAATTATGTTAAAAAATGTGTTCTATTTATAAGAATTGGCGCTTACAAGAAAGAAAATTCAATTCTTTTGTGGAGATTAAAACTACACCCCGGATGCTCTGCTCGGATATTTAGGGCGGAGGGGGGGGTGATCTGAGTACGAATCAGTTCATACGTTATGACTAATATTAAAATGCACTGAAGTTCGTAACTTTGCTTTTCAAGATAATGTATTCCTCTCTCCCCACATATTGTAATATATAATTCTTCCATATTTATATAAAAAAATTGCAAATTTATTTCTCGTTATCAGAGAAGTATGTGTATTCTTTTGTACTAATATTTTTTCCATCTGAAGTAAAAGTTATCTATATTTGTAATTATATAGATAACTTTTATAAGTTTTGCATCTGAATAAAGTTTTTATTGGAACGAATTTTCAATTCTATATATATCGAAATCGCATACATTTCAATGACTTCATTAGCACTGAAGTACATTCAGAGATATTATTTTCCTTAATTAATGACATTTTGGATCGATGGTTTACAAAGTAGCTGTCCCCTGTTCTGATAAATTCCATAAAAACAGAAACTAATTGATGGTATTTATAAGATGGTGAATTGTGTTTCGTCAATCCGAGAATTTTCATCCTGTGTAACTCTAAAATATCGTGTAACGTGTGTGACCAAAATGGAAGGTTTGAAATCAAGTTTAATGTTCTACATGTTGTTTCTTCAGCTCTCTTTGGTCTGGCAGCTATGTCTTTCCAGTTGAATCCAACACCACTGAGATTGATAAATTTACGTTTTTCTTAACTGGCATCTGTCAACTAGTGCACACCTACTAGGATCTATTTGCATGTAAAATGCGTTGAGGTAGGATATGGTACTCTGCCAGAACGTGCCACAGCACCTAAATTCAGTTTGTGTCATGTCACCACCTGTTCTTTGAATCGTAAACAGGCTCGAGTTTTGACCTCATTATGCCATCTGCTGAGTGTTTTCTTATGTATTCCTTTTGTTTTCATTGTTTCCGACCAAAGTATCAAGCTATCATGCTCGATTAATGATCTGCTTGAAAAGTATGCCCTGGAACATTCGCTGCTTGTTTTCAAAGCACTACCGTGGCTTCAACAGATTTCTTGCGTATTTATCAGTTCTGTGCGCAGCTGTTTCGCTTTTGTGCTTAATGTTCGGATTAAGTGTGAATTTCACAGCATGCCATTTCACGAACACTTTAATTGCACTAAAAATTAGTCTTGCCATGAAAATTCTTCGAGCCTTTTTATCGGTTATACGACTAAGGATATTGTGAAAATTTATTAGCTTAAAGGCTTTTTTTTTCACTCATGGGCTCTTTTGCGCTTGAGGTGGAAAACATGGACTCTTGAAACTGACTGCCCATCTCTCAGGCTCCTTTTCTTGACAATTTCTTCTTTCTTCTCAAAACGGGATATCTCCTAAATTTTGCGTATTAAAAGACGCTCACATTTCTTCGTAGTTTTAACGTTATTGAAAAGAACAGAAATGAAAATTAGAAAATAAATTATTTATGCAATATTACATTTTTTCTGATGAGCGAATTTTGTTAAGTATATTTAATATTTATTCCGTACTGGAATGGAAGTTTTGATAGGACTTTTTAACATTTTGCTAATTAATATAATTTTAAGAGCTGGGACTTGCAACTATTTTTTTCTCGTCCACAACTTTTTCATAAAAAGTACCGTTTTTATTGGTACATTAGCGCCTTTAAAAATGTTACAGTTGTCGCTCAATTTCTGCAAACCTGACATTTCGGTGTCTTGAAATTCTGCTTGGGGACAACGGGATAGATTACGTAAAACACGGAAGGGTCCCGTTCAAAACTGAACGTATGGTTACAATATATGCATACAGTATAAATATTAAGGAAATCTCAGCTCATTACTTTAAAAAAATAACAGTAAAATACACTGTAGTAAATGCTCATTTCAGCACTGAAATAAACAATAATTATATTTTAAATTATAAATATTTTTAAAAATTTGAAGTAAAGCGTATTCACAACACATAATTTTAAAATGAACACAAGAGACTAAAGTTTTTGGTGTGAAGATTGTTGCTTATTTTTAATAAAAAGTTTGTACAATTAATACTTTGTTGTAATATATTGAGAGCAATCTATAACCTGGAAATATACAATCAAATTAATTGTTTTTCAAAATATATATAAGGAACTGTATTTTTCTACCTCATCCCAGCTCAATAAGACCCCACAATAAAAATGATTTTTGTGAGTTATATACTCGTAATTAATTTTACTTTATAATTTGTATGTATTTACTTTACTTTATAATTTGTATTATAAATGCATTTATTTCTTGAACCTTACATCTTAAATTATATTCTGTTATTTGAATTGTTTCGTGGCTTTTCAGAGAATTGAATGTTATATACGAATTCTTTCGCAAGTAATAATTTTCGAGGTGATTCGGTATCATGTGCAATCCATTTATGATTAAAGAAACTGAAGTGGCGTTCCATCACTTTTCGGTAACTCTCTGTAATTTATTCAACTTTGTTTTGTTGTTGACTTTTCATTTTATTTTTTGGAATAAAACAAAGTTATGTTTTCTCCTCCTTTAGTTGTTTCGCCATCAGGTGGACAGTATGCATATATTTATTCTCATTTCAATAATGTAAGCTAAGTCAAGTCTTCGTTATTGTTTCCCCATGCAAATTCCCTTATTCCGCTAAAAGTCATTGCTTTCGGTGTTCTTCCGGATTTCCACATTGGGATGTATGACTTCCATACCTGCATTTCGTACAAGCGTGGTCTAAGTCGCCAATTTGGAACTATTTTGTCAGCAATTTATACAGTAGTCCCATAAGTAGTCCGTGTATTTGAATATCGTAATATAATGATGGATTTTTTTCAAGTTGCGCAATTTTTCTTGTTTTCTCTGTTGTTGTTTTTAGATTTTTTTAAAGCTGTTTCAGAAAAATGAGCCGTCCCTTGATTTTTGTATGTTTCACTTCGTTTCATGTTAAATTTGATCTGTTTGAGAAAAATCAATTCTTTAAAATAGTTGAACTCATTCAATTGTAAGTTATGACGTAATTTCCATTTTCTTTCTGTGTTTTAATTAATCAACGTAGCTATTTATTATAACTATTTATATAAATTTTTTAGAATTAAAAATCAAAGTATTTACTATGATAATCAATTTTGTTTGCATTTTTGTAAAATGTATCTTTTTATTATATGTTGCATTGTTTTGATGAAAAATATTTGTGTTTGAAATTTCTGTACGAAACCGTTTAATCAATGAAGTCGAAGGTGATTAAAAAAGAACTAACGAAAAAAATTTCTTTTTTCATGTTTTAAAATTTGAAATAATGTGAAACATCTTTTTTTTTTTAGTAGCATTCGTAAACGAAGATGAGGAAAATCTGAATAGCTTCCAAAAAAATCGCTTTCCCTAGTAGATAATTATTTTAAAATCGGGAAATGTGTGTCCTCTGAATTAATTTACAATTACGATTTTGTATAAAAAATATCTAAGAGACAACATTGAATACAACTATGTTTTCTGTGAGAACGTTTTTATGTTTGTAATGTTTCGCAATTGTCGAAACTTTTCGAGCATTTTGTTCAATTACTGCGAATTTATAAATTACTGAATTAATAACCTATTAAAAAGGAGAAATTATAATTTTAGAGGCAATACTTTGCACTCTTTGTGTCACTTTTCCATTTTCAGTTCATAATATATTTTCAGTAATGTTTCTAAATTTTCCACTTAAATGCCTCAAGATAATTCCCCTCATAATTTTATATTTTTAATTTTTTTTTTAAAAAAAAATTAATATGGACCATTTATAGTTTTATCCGACGGAGAGTTAACTTCATATTTACTGTAAATATTGAGTTACTGACTGCATTTTGAATACTATCAACTATTTCCATCTTAGCTAAATTAATCATGAATCGTTTCTTGCAAACAACTCATGAATACAGCTAATCAGAACAAGTTTTGCAGTTGCGAGTTTTCGTCCGTATTTCCGCAAAATGTATTGATTATTTGGTATTAGGTAGTTAGAACACTGTTTTTTATTTTGAAGCTGGAACTATTTTGTCCACTTGTTCTCCATCTTCTTCTAATCACCCTTCTTGTCACTATACTTTTCTGACCACCCACTTAACTAGAGAGATTCAACCACAGACGAGACTTATTGATTCGGGCAATCACCGACTGTGTTTTCTGGATAGCTATTTCGGTCTTTATCACCTGGCATGCTCTGATTTATCTGAATGGAACCTTAATGAAGCCTTGTGACTCAAGCCGTTTTGCTTCCTACCTGCCGCGATTGAGGGTGGGTGGAGTAAGGTTATGAAGGTTTCGGCGACCGAGCGAAACCGTTACTGCCGCTTCATAAAGCATGGTCCGAAACGTCAGATCGCCCAAATCAATGGGAAGCGTGGCGGAAGTAACGCGATTAGCCCCATGCATTTGGATGAATTGAAAGCTTCTTTTTCGTTCTCTCTGTTGTATTCCTTTACCATGCTCCATTTCTCGTTCATTCATTTCCCTCTGCCCTGCCAGTAGTAAAAGTCCCTCTTGCTTTCACGTAATTAACCACCCATCTGCATAATAAGGGCATCGGTAAATATTTAGTCTCCTTGGAGCCGCCCCGGTTCGTGCATTGCGCCCCCGTCGTGTCTTGAGATTGCACGGTGTCGGATGAAGAATGGATACGCCTGGGCAAACTCCCCATCTTCTCTCTTGTTTTCATCCTGGTTTTACCTGAAAATTTAGTGTTAAAAACCGACTGTCAGTTTTCCTTTTGATTGGATTAGAAGCAGTTTGATTGATTATCAGTGACTTTGTTTTTGTCGCAATCGAAACTGATCAACTAGAAAACAGTTGGCATCGATTGGAAAGAAAATGTGTTTTTCAATACTGATATATTTAAATGTAAAAGTGTGAATTTGTCAGTTGGATATCAATCATACATTTTCTTTCGAAGAAAACTAAACATGACAAACTTGTTTTTCAAATTTTTTGATGTATACACAAATTGGTATATATCAAGTAGTAAGATTTAATTTTTCAGTGAAAGCAATGTCCAAAATATATTTGGAAGTATCCTGTAAGGCCTAATTTAGATTTGAAAAGAGATGAGAAGTAGTGGGGGGGGGAGAGGATAGGTATTATGTTCTATTAGATTTTAAAAAAAATTGCTTAACTGTGAACGAAAGTGAAATAAAAAATTAAGTTTCTTGTATTTGATTATTTTTTTGAAGCAAATGATTTCTGTTTGCAAATTGTGAAAAATGTTTTAATCATTTTGTAGTTAATGTTCAACGTGTAACTAAACATAACTGCACATTTGGTACTAGTTAAGATCCAAAGGGTGGGACATCTCGCAAAATCTTTCTAGAATGAATATCTATCGATATATGAATATCTATCGGTGTTATGATAATCTATCGATATAAAGATGAGTTTTTTAATGCTGTGAATACTTTCCCTCTTTGAATTTGTTACAAAATAAAATTCTTGCATATTATGCAAATCTGTAATGCTTGTACCGATTATATACGTATACGTACTTTTGTAGAAAATGACTTTTCATGTTATATATCTAGTAATGTTGAACAAATAAAATCAATTAATCGAGCGTCATATTCATTAAATATGAATCTTTTTTTGTTGCAATTCTTAATTCATTAGTATACCAGTCTATTGATCAAAAACGTTAATGTTTGTTAAATATTCAGTTTACAACACTTTCTTAAGGCGAGTCCGTTTTTTCCCCCAGCTTATTTATTTCAGCAGTTATTATATATTAAAAAAAACTATTTGTTTTTCAGACTTAAAAGAAAAAAAAAAGCATAGAGCCTTTTTGCTCACGAAGTGTAATAATAGAAAGCAGAACATAGAAGTAAAAAAAGGAAGATATAATAAATATATAAAAGAATTTTTTTGTAAAAAGTTGTTATGGAATCAAATGGTAAGTAAATTATCAAAATGTATTTTTTATCAGCATATTTTTCATTGAATGGAAAGATGGCATAAAAAGCACATATCAGTTTGTATATGGAGACATATTCGAGGAAGTTGTTGGATTTGAATATTTGTGGGGAAAAAAATCATATCCCCCCCTTCAGAATTATTATTTTACGTTAAGGGAAAAAAATTTTGAAACAAAATTTTAGTAATAACTTATAGATACATTTAACTGTTATTTGTTTGAATTAAAATAATATCAATTTATAATTATTTTTGAAATATAATTTAAGGGAACGTTGAATAATGCTTTTATCGTTTTTGAACTTAATATTGTAATATGCATATAAGTTATATAAACAATGCTTGAATAGAAATTGAATCTAAATTGCGTATATTATATAATTAACTGGTTTTTATCCTAGAAAAACTAAATTAGTTTTTTACCCATGAAACTTAATTACATTGGATCACAACTTTAGTTACTTTAAGGTAATTTGCTATTTTCTGAGCAAAGTGAAACATCTGAAGTCGCTGATTTCACCAACATATTCTGCTAGACAAACAAATCATTTGGACAATACAGAATATTTTTCTTCTACCACTCCTAGTACTGCATGTCAAATATTGTATTCTTTGTTTAGCAGATAAAAAAAAAATATAAAAATTTCTGATATTTTTCATAAATTTTTATTCACGTAACTTTAAAAATTGCCTTTAAAGGCGTTGTTTTCAGTTATTTTATTTCAGATTAAAAGAAACATGTGTTAGTAAAAGACAGTGGAAACATTTTAGTTATGATGACCTTGATATTATTGTCAAATATACCTAGAAGAAAGGTGTCACTTTAAAATTTTATTTTCTCTTTTATTACTGCACATGAAAATGTTGCCTGGGCTCTTATTTTATTTCCACTAAGCCACATAAAATGGTGATTTAGACTCTTTTCTCTGGAAGTGGCACAAGCTCTGGAGAACCCTTTCATTGGAGGGATCTAACATTTCATCTGGCTACGTTTTCCTTTCGTGACAATTGAATAAAATTCGTCCTTATTAGTTTTAGTGCAGGGCACTGGAGATCCGGGGGCAGCGCACCACTTGCATAATCACATTATGCGGTTCGTTGAGTTGTGGATGGGATGTTATTCATACCACCGAGGGAGTGTTCTGCCGATCATCTTTGAAATTGGAGAAACCTTCGGATCGCTACGTTGACCACCCTTTCTATATAACGAGAAGAGGGGTTGCTCTGTCGTTGGATTGCCAGGGCCGATTTTCATGTAAATGGTATGGTGACAGTTCTTGACAGGGATGATCCAGGGTCGGTTATGCTTGGAGCAGGCAGGGGGATGAATGTTGAGAACTCGGTCCACTGAGTTTGTTACCCTGTTTTGATTTCATCTTAAGTGGTGAGGGGAAGGAGGGTCTGTCCGGGAGCCATTTGCAAGTTTCGATATTTTTTTACTTTAATGAGCTTTTATTCTCTTGCTTTGTTGCAGGTGAGATGATCCTTCGGGATAGAATTGCTTGTGAAGATGGTAAATTGCCTTATTTTTTGGGTATATGGCTCTAAAACCTAGATTTTTTTAAATACACATTTTGCAATTTCTGAAGTTTTCATGAGTCATGTGTCTCATAAAATATTTCAAATCGATTTATTCAGTTGTGTTGTCATATTAAGAAAGTAAATTGTTTTTAAAGTTCTGTTGTTTTTAATTTTTATTTATGAGTTTTTTCAAACATAAATATTGATGTAGTTTTTGAAAATCATTATAGTCAAATTCTTTGTTTTTTTTTTCCTTCTCATTTTAATCAATGCAAAATTTATTCCGGAATAAAATATTATTTGCATATGAAATAATGACAATTAATATTGATACAAATATTTAAATCTTCAATAACTGTGAATATGAATATCCAACATGCAGAATCTCAGTTCCAATACTTTTTACAAAAGAAATTCATTCTTCAACATAATTTATCAGATTTTAATGAAACGTACATGTATCGAATTGGCTTACGACGTTCTTTTATACTTTGATATCAAGCGTAGTGCCATCGTCACGGCGTAAAATTCAATTAGCAAATAGGTTGGGAAAACCGTGGTGTTCCAATTCCAGAAGTCTTATGTCCGCAATGCATAAAGCGTAGTTCCTAAAATGTCGCGGCCATTGCATGCTGAAGAGGTGGGACACCTCGAAATTCCAATTATCCAGGATATTAGCGTGCGTTCAGTTCCGGGTAACAACTTGGGAACCTGATGGCGGAGTTTGGTCTCCTAATGGTTCTGCTAAACGAAATCGACACTCGGCGGGTTAAATCCCATGATCTCAGTTCACTTCTTCTAATGACATTCTTCTTGTGAGGGGAGAAATCTTAACTCCGCGCCTAATGTCGGACGGGACGATTATGGATGCAAATTTTAGGCAAATTATTTGATGGCAAATGATGATGCTTTCCCAACTTAAGTTGCATTTTCGAATTTATTAAGGTTCGCTCATTTTCATATGGTCTGCTGCAATTAATTGTCCATTCCTGAAAGCTGATCTCCATCTTCGGGGAAAATGGCTCTTTATTTCTACATTCGATTGAACAGTTTTTGGCATTGATGGTTCGGTTTTTAATTACGCTTGGGATGTGAAGCTATACTGATAGATATAATGATCGCTGGTATGAAACGAAAGTACTGTAAGAATGAAGAAGGGGAAAAAATTCATGACGATTATTTGTTAATCCAAAAGATATCGTGCTATCGAATTATTTTCAGTGATTTTGAGCTTCCGTTGAACGTGAAATCGGATTTTAGTCAATTTTAACAATTTGTCTTATTTTCGTTTAGATTCTATCAGTTTTAGACGTGTTTAAATGCTGATTTTTTTTAATATAGCGTGTGTTGGAAAATGTTCTGCATATCTGTGTTTTTTATGGTTCAGTATTCTTTAGTTTTAACAGATTTGTAAGTAATTTGTAGTTATCAAAGTATCTTAATCATTTTTATGAGCCGATTGAGACTCTGTAAATGTTGGATAATCTAGAACGATTTATTCATATTATTAAGTGTATATAGTAGAATATTTTCTGTATTCTAATATTACATTTGTCTCTGCTTTTTATTAACTTTACATGTTCCCCCTCTCCTTAGCATTAAATGGATAAAATGTCCTCAGTTGCATTTCATTCGAATAGCTCATATTTTGTTGATTCCATTTTATATGTATGTATTTTGTATCAAACTGTTCGCTAGATGGTGGTGAAAAGTTGTTAAAGAATGTTGAATTGTGGCAATGCTGAATGAGTTTTGATGGACATTAAATTATGTTGCCTACTTGGTACACATCCGGAAAATTTATGCTAAACTACGTCAGCAAAAGCACTTGCATGTATTCAATTTAAAGGACTTTTTTTTGTCCCTATTTGTGCTAGTTGTATAGTTTTGATCTACATTTTTAGTAAATTTTTAAAATTTTCTAAACTTTCATAGTTTTTATACCGTCATAAATTTTTCCTCGCTTTCATCTTCAGTGTACAAACTCGGTGAGTTGCATTTCTTCGAAATCACGCGAATAGTTCATCGAATCCATTCGTGCTACGTCCCTGATCTTTACTATCGTAAACATCCCTTCCACAAAACACTAAGCTTCTGTGTCTGAAATAAATTTTCGGGAAAAATCTTGTCATCCGCTTCTGTGAAGAATTCCTAAAAGGGGAGGGGGAAAGGGTAGTAATATCGACTGTAAAATACTTGTAATATTTTCCAATTTTTTCACCCTCTTACTTCACTGAGACGGAAATGAGACGAAAATACTCACCTTCGCAGATCCTTTTCCCAATGTTCAATTCAATTTCCTGCGCCAAGTGAAACCCGCCGAATAAAGTAATAGATCTTGCTATCTATATATATAAAATAACGGGGAAGAATATAAGGTATTATTTCCTAAGAATTGCCCTCCTCCCTTTGTGATATATTTCTTTTGTAAGATTTAAGAAAACAGAATAAGTGGAAAGGTTTGTCTTTATTGAATCTTCGATTTGTGTCGAGAGCTCTGGTGTTTCAAGCTAATATTGTTCGGTTTGCCGTCTTGGGTTTGATATCTTAAGTTTATGTAAAGGATATTTGTGTATCTTCGTAGAATTGTTATGAGTATGACGGAAGAATTTTTCTTAAGTCGACGAAGAGTGTGCTTTAATTTAAGTAATTGAACTGTAACTCGAGGTTTTTTGTATGCATTTTGAGTTGTTGGATGTGTCGTCACATGTTAACATTCAAGATTACGGAACGTGGGGATATCGTTATTACTTATAAAGGTAAAATTCATTTTGTATATTAATAGATACTTATGTACATAATGTAATTACTGCTATTAATATTGATTGGTTTGGTATCAGGAATTCGTAGATTGAAGTAATCGCAATATCGTAAAGTTTTCATTATTATCCCTGGATAATTCAAGAGTTTTAATTATAATTAAAATAATCGAAATAAAAAATTAATTTTTATTTATTGTTCTTAAGATTTCTCTACATAGTCACAATCCAGTGTTATACATTTCATCCTAAGTTTCTTGACTTTTCGAAGGCCGTCATTGTAGAATTCAGAAGATTGAACTTATTATTTTCTCCTTTCTGCGGGCTACTTCAATCTGCGGCTTCCTGAAACTAAACAAGTCAACAATAATAACTGTAATTTGCAATGTTATTAATATGTCAATATATCTTACAATATTAATAATAACGATCAATTAGTATATAAAAGAATTTTTAATCTAGAATCTCGGTTATTTCGTAGTAATAATTAGACCTTTACGATATCCATCCTCTCCCCCCCCCCCCCCAAGTCAGTCTTTCTGTACATCGACCGTTTCTATGGAATTTGATTTTGTTTCCTTCTTAAAAATATTCCACTGGAAATTGAAATTTATTTCGACAATTGTTCCTAGGTTCAAGATTGGAACGATTATTCAAATAAATTCAGCTTCATGTTCTAACTATCTTGTATCTCATGTACAAAGCAATAACATAAGTACTTAATTTTAAAATTCTTTTATTAACATTGATGCATTTTAAAATTAATATCTATTAATCTGTTATTCCTGATTAATGTTTTAAATAAATCGAAACTTTAAACTTGTGACATGGTTATTTTATATTATTAAACCTATTGATTCAGGAATAATAAACATGTTTTACCCATTATATTAAAAATGAAACAAATATAAAAATTCTTTTAGGAAATTTTTAATGCACATTATTTATGACGATTCCCCCTTTTGGAGGGTGTTTTTTTATGAAGGAAAATAAACTGTTTGCCTCATATTAAAACATTTTACTTATGAATACTGCAAATGAATTGCCAGTCTCTGTTATATGTATCAAATTTTGTCGGTAATAATGATTCTGAATTCAATTTTTATTGAAAATCATTAATAAAAACTATATTAATATGTGAATTAATTTATTCTAATTATTATTATTTTTTTGAATCGACTATCATAAAAATTGTACTTTATTTTTCTTGGAGATATTTGCTGTTCTTTTCTTCTCTCTTTGGGAAAAGGTGCAAGAGGGATGGAAAAAAAAAAAAGAATTCTTAAAAAAATGAAATTGGGATAAGAAACTGAATGTTGTTTTCCAGCAAAACAACACTTAGCATCGTGTCGCTCATTTATTTTTCCAAGACAGTCCTCACAAAAGCATCTATTGTATTTTTTTGCATCCAAAAACAAATTCATGTACGGGAAATTACAAAAGAAATTAAGAATCCCTCCACTCCATCAATGACCGTTGTTATCACTGAAAGAGAAATCCCATCTTACACTAGTAATGAGCCCAAAAATTAATTCAAAAATAACAGTCAAGATGAAGGGAGACAAAAAAATGAATCTTCTTAATCGTTTTGCAAGATGTTTTCCTAATCGTACAATGACTACTGATGTATCTACCTCATCTTTTTTTTTCCTGCACATCTTTCACTTTTTTTCTCTATCTCCTTTATCATAGCCCGAACAAAAAGTTGCAAGCGTTCCCCAGTTAATTGTATTATCCTAATTTCTTTCCCTCTAATTAAATAACGCGTAATTAAGGAAAAAGCTTCCCCCCTTTCATAATGGAATATCAAAAACCATTAGCGCGACCGCTAATTTCATTGTTACCGGGATTAATTCCAAAACAATAGATTATTATTATTGTTATTTCACTCATCTCTCACCTTTTGGACGCCGTGCGTGCAGTGCTGGAGGTGTAGAAAAAATTTTTACCATGAAAAATTAAAATCTGAACAGGAGTTACTCAAAAAGTAGCCATCCGGCCATCATGAATAGGTTTCCCCCCGATTTATCGCGATTTGCATCGCGTTGTAGTGTTTGCTGATAGTTTTTCGGCTGTGGATTCGTGTTTTTTGGTATGTTTGGATATTATGAAACTGGCAACGCTTTGAGGATATGACCTTTAAAAAAATTAAATTTAGGAATCGAGGTAAATCTGCTGCCTTTTCAGTTTGTTTCCTGTGTCTAATTTGTATTGTTTCTTACTTTTCCATTCTTGATACACATGTTGTAAATTTTTTTTCCCTCGTTAGAAAAATCTCTTGCATTTGTGAAGATTTAATCGTGAATATACAATTATCCCCAGTACTTGTTCTGTTGAAAAAAAGTGATTATTATTGACTCAAAAAAAGTAATTTTCGATGTAATCCTTTGTTATGAATATCATTTTTAAAGATGTAAATCTTGAAAAGTGAGCCTTAATGAATTATGGTAAAAATTTTTAAAGTTACCAGCTTTTACAAGTTAATTTTTATCCCAAAATTTATTATTAATAGATTTATTGAACAGTTTATTTGTTAAGAATTATTTCCTTGCAGCTTTATTTTGAATACAATTTATTTATTTTTGATGGTTATCTTATTTCTAAATCAATAAAATAGCAGAGCTGAGTTTTATAATCTGAAATGCACAAATTTGTATGTTGGATGTTAGTAAAAATGCAATTAAGTGACCAGTGTTTGTGTTTTCCGCATGGTAAAGTAAGAAACAGCTAAAAAGTCTGTCGCATTGTGTGTATGTTTACTCTTCGGAAATATATGCTGCGTTGTTCTTCGCTTTTAAGATTTGTCTGTGGTAAGTTAGGTCAAGGCTGGCGATATTTAAATAGAATCATAGGCTTGAGACTTAGTTCTGACAAAAACCGTCGTGTGGAAGGAAGAGAACTGTTGCAAATTAACAACATCCGAGCTTTACAATTTCTTGCGGCGTAGTATGGAACTTATAAAACAGTAATTTGAGTTCAGGTGTCTCCATCGCCCTAAATTACGTCTTCAGTAGCGATCGCGGTAACCGAGTAGTAATGATTGCAAGCTTATTATTGCTTGCTTCCGTAAGTCTTTGGTTCAAGTCCTGATGTCACTACAGACTCGTCGTGTAGCGGGGGTGATGCACGTTAAATCTATCAATACTCAATGTTCTCACCTTTGGTTGCTATGGATAGTTGGAGAGTGAGGTGCCAACTCAGGTGTCGTCTTTATCACTTGACCGAGGTAAAAATTCCAAGATCCGTCGTTAATAGCCTTCGTGTCGCTTCTAAGTTAAACGAGGATTGAAACAATCTTTCAGTCAACCCTATTCAGTTGCAAGGTTTTTGATCCTATGAACCAGAACATTTTGTATACGTTCGTTATTTGGTTTCTTATAATAATAATATTATAAATATTGGTAATTTGATTGAGTAATATTTGTTATTCACATTCTATCCTATAATAACATAATTTCCCGACAAATAACGGGCTTCATATTTTTATTTTACCTGTACAAAATCGACGTGTAGGGAAGATAGAAGTCGACGTGTGGAAGTGGTACCTTTTCGTATGTCTGGATCCAATTATTATCACACCTTTTTTTTTATTGCTTTTTCATTCCATTTTTTTCCCTCTCTTCATCTCCTGTTATTGCTGTTATCCCTTGTTAGGGAAGGTGGAAAAATCGAATAAATGGAGGGTCGAGGTGTAAATGTAGTGTGGGAGGCTGCTCATTGAAAAGTTGAGTCATTAGCTGCACTGATAATCCATTGTTGGTTTTTTTTTTCTCTCTCGCTTCAACTGTATCTCTTGAAGAGAAATTTGACAAAAAACTGTTCAGGTAGAAATACATTTGATGAAATCAAATGTATGTATATTGTTCGTGAAGGATTTTATCGAAAAAGTTGATTCTGTAAAGAAAAATGCGTATGTTATAATGTAATTATACTTACGCCTTTTAAAAACATTTTATGTAATTTATATGAAGCTCTAAACTTGATGTTCCATTGCGAAGAGTGGAGGTCAGTTTGACGCGCTGTCACGTTGGACATACTCGCCTTACATACAAGCTTTTTTTGTTTGGGTAGAGTACTTCCGCGTCCTTCCTATTCTGTCCAATACATCATTCAGTATGGTTTTCCTCTTTGCTTAAAATTGGCTTTTTTATGATTTTAACACTATCACTTCATATTGTTTTTTAAATTAAAAATATTATTTTCAGGCCCCGTCTACCGGCCTTTTGATTTCGTGAGCATAAAGGAATTTCTACTGCCGCTCTTAAATCTTTATTGTATTCAAATAGGTACAATAGTAAAGTACATCCGAAAGAGCAAAAAAATTTTCTGCTGCATTACATTTTCCCTCCGACTTTTGAAAATATTTTAGAATAATTTTTAAAGATTGGAAAACCCACTAAAAATCGGAAGGAAAATATAATTCCTCAATAATCTTAATATTTTTTCGCTCTTTCGAATGCCCTTTATTGCCTTCAAACAGAAAAAAGAAATAGTAAAGATTTGAGGGCAGTAGTAGAAATTCCATACGCTCATGGAATCAAAATGGCATGTAGGCGAGAGTCTTATTACCGTATTTTTTTTTTTTTTTTGTAAACGTTTGTGTTATAAACAAATGTTTGGTGCAACTTAATGAAATTTGGTTATGGGCTATTATATCCTACTGTCGCATACTCATTACTCTTAATGATTTATTTTATTTAATGTATATTTTTGTAATTTTTATTACAAAAGTATACTTTGTATAAATGAATTATTCATTCTATTGGCAATTTTTGGGCTATACCAAAGCACATTATGAATCAATTTCCCCCCTTTTTTTTGTAACTTTTTTGTTATTAATGCATCTGATCTGTGTTAAAATATTTATAATTAATATTATTTTCCTCCCTCTCCCTATTTTTGTGTTTTAACAATAGTTATATTTCTGTACTAAATTTTTGATTTTCCAACTTTAAAATATATCGTATATTTTTTGAAACCCGTTTCTTTTTTCAAAGAATATTATATACTTCATGAAAGAGAAAAATATTTCATTTCATTTTTATATAGGTTTTTTGTAGTCGAATTTGGTTTAACTGTTTTGTCATTTTGATTTTGATAAGCCTTTTCCGAAGTTTTTATTTTTTTCAAAATTTGATACATATTTTTTTTATTCATGGAAACTTTAGAACTCCAAGAAATTTAACAGTGTTGCAGTGTTAAAATTTAAATGTATAAAGATTACATTTTAAGAAATAGCCGATTAATGTATCATTTAGATTGGATATTAAATGCCTCCCCTACTTCGCTAATGATGAAAGTAAAATCATTCTTCAGCCATTGTCATAGATTTATATCTTCGAGAGTAAAAAGAAAGAGAAATATGGTCTTTTTAGTGCGTTATTATAGACTTAACATTTCCGATTGACATAAATCTATCAATTCAGTTTTCAAGTAATTTTTCATTTTTAAAATTTGTTATAAAATATTCAATATTTCAGCAGACAGTCAAAAGGTATCAAACATCATTAGGTAGATATCAAATACTTTGAAACCAGCCGGCACATATAAGATACATAATAATCGCGTCATCGGAACTTGTTCAATTAAAATATTTAGAAGTCAAGATATTCTAGGGTATAAATATTTGGCATGGCATAAAATATATCACTTTTCTGGTTAACACATCAGACCCTGTGTTCTGAAAATCGAGAATTGCATATTCGTATTTTCTCCTTTCTGTCCTTGTCTTTTATTTTTTGGCGACTGTTTTATGCATCACTGTGTGCGTATATTTATCTGAATGCGGTTTCATGTCTCATAAAGGGGTAAACTTTTATGTCTCGGAAAAGTTTGCGATCGCAAAAATGTTTTTTCGGTCACACCTGGCTGTTTGTTTCTCCCTCCAGAGAGCAAATACATGTTTCCTTTTCTGGTACGATGTGAAGAAAAGGTGGGAAAGAAATAAATATTGCGGAAGGGAAGGAGGAAAAAAAAAAGTTACAAAAAGGCGAAATGGAAAAATAAATAAATATAAAGACAACTCTGTAAAGCTTTTAGAAAATATTGGTTAAGATAAAAGAGATAAGAAATAAAGCTTACTTCACGTGTTATTTCCTTTTCTGTCTTTCGGTGCGCTGTTTTGTGAAAGAAAAATAGTTTTTATGTACGTTGTTATCATTTCTGACATCTGCAAATGTGGATGGAATGTGGACCTTCTGCAGAATTTTTTCTTACTAATTTGAATATTCCATTTTAAATGGGCACGTTTATGTATATAATTTTCAACTTTGTGCATGGCTATCAGCAAATGCGAATTACATTACTCCCCTTCTTTTTTTTTTTATTCTTAAAAATAAACAATAAATGTTACCGATTGTGTTTGGAATGGATATTCCAGTAGCTTTTTTTTTTTTGTAAGTAATAAATCGTAAAAATCTTTATTTAATATTCATGTATATTTCGAAACTAAGCAACATTTTATGGCTTAATTCTTCGTTCGGAAAATTAAAGCTGAACACATCAGTTACATCCTTTTCTTCTGTCTAACATATACTGCTGTTTTTAATGGAAAAATTACATTTTATTAAGAATTAAAATCACATAATCTCGTTCATTCTATTCATATATTACTGTATTTATTTTGTTTCTTTTAGGTATTCGCTACAAAAAGGGGTAATTGTGACGTGTAAAAGATTAAAAACTAATTTTTGATTGAAACATTTGCAAATTATTTTAAAAGCCTTTTTATTTATTGGAAATAATAATAAATTCAAATCTACGAACAATTTTTTAAAAAAATTTTATGATATTAATTTAGATAACAGATCTTCGTGGAAAATTGAGTTTATTTTAATTTTAAATGTTTTGTGTGCTTTTATTTCGTGATTTAATATCATGGTCATTGCATGAATTCACAATAAAATTATTTTGATTTCTAAAAGCTTTTATATCGTATCTATTTTGATTTTTAACTGACATTAAATAAAAGTGGATTAATTTGCTGAGAATTTTTATTTTATTACAACTATATGTTAAATCCTTTAATCATTGCAAGAACTTAATAAAACTGCGTAATTTTTTTCCTGGTTAATGTTAATTTCTTAATAAATAAATTGCATTATATAATTGATGGGAGAAATTCTTTTGTGGTTTCGATCTTCTTCAAATACTATTGTTGTTTTTTGATTTACGTATTGTGACCTGTTACCTTTATTATCGATATTTTCTTTCATAAAAAAAACCCTAAAAATCTTTTTTAAAAAATTCTGAAATGAAACTCGGTGGTCTTGGATGAAGTGTGTTTGGTTTGGATCAAATTCTTTGTGTGACTACAGTAACAAGTTAATGCATTGTGTAAATTGTCATTAAATTCCTTCCTGTTTACTGTGCTTAAAACTTGCAATAAAACATTTCAACAATACTCCAAACCACAACTTCTGAACTTCCGCAGTTATGCATTTATATTTTGATATCAAAAAGTTTTTGATTTTTTTGGCTATCTTAACAAGCTGCGTCAAGTTTGATCCAGTCATAAATAATTTATAGCTTCATAAATATTCATTTTAAACCAGGAAACTTCTGCTTGACGTTTCCCCTTTAGATTAAATGTTTACAAATAATTCATTTCAAATTTCTTCTTGGCATCAGGTCCAGAGGTTTAAATAGGTATGTGTATGTATGGTTTTTTATTTATTTGCGTAATTTTTAAAAAATAAATTTGTATTGTTATAGACAAGGAAAACTAAACTTTTCATTCGCTTATCATTAGATTTTGCTTACAAATGGATCTTGTAAAACAGATGTAAGAACACATTTCTAACTATTATTTTAAATTATATAAATGTTCTAGATTCCTATAATAAATTTTATAAGTAATGTTGATTATAATAAAATGAGATACGAAAATAAGTAAAATTTGATATTTTCAGCCTTCATTTCCGACTGCCAATTTCATGTTTAAGGGGGATTATTAATATTACTATAGTAATGAAGCTCGAATATTTAGATAAAGATATTACTTGACTGATAATTTATAACTTTGAACGATTCCATTTTGAATATAATTATTCTTGAGGAGTAAAATAATTTTTTTAAAAAAAAATATCAAATATTGTGTGGTTCAAATAATGTTTTTGTCAGTTATTTTTTTTTTATTTGAATTCCATTTAATTCAGATTTTAAAAAGGAGACCAATAAATATAAAGGCGGTTTCGAAAAGAGCTGACGAATGTTATTCTTTTTCGTTTGTTAAAATGTATTCATTAATTTCGTGCGAGTTACATTTTAATCTGGAATTCTTTTAACATTTTTTCTAATTTGTCTCATTTAGTATTTTATATCAAATATATTTTACGTAATTCTTTTTGAGTGTAATTAGTTTTTAAAGTAATTATTTAATATTCCTTTTACATTGTTAATTACTTATATTTCTTTTAACATTAAAAGTGTAAAGCTATTTATTTTCTTTTAGTTTTCTACCTAAAACGTTATTCGCAATGTTTTTTTGCTGTTTAATTAAAACTTATTTCGAAATTATTAGAGTTAATTCTTGAATTAACGAAACTCAACTTGGTTATAAAATCTCTTCCATGCAATCGGTGATGCTTTATGAGAAATTTTGTGTGTTTTGATGCCCAGAAAACCCAGCAAAGCGCACTGTTCATTGAATGGCTACCATTTTACGGAATTATTTATCAATTATTCAAAAGCACTTAATAATAATTTACTACCTTGATTTAACTTATTGTTAGAAACCTCTTAAAAAAAACTTTTTTACGTTCCTTCAAAGCTCCTGGCAGTTAAAATGGTTTTTAACAAGCAATACTATAGTAAAATATTTGCTAGTTTTCTGTGTCATTTTATTCAAACTTCTCGTTCCAAGCATTGTGTCATAAAAGACGAATGTTTTACACATATCTATGTCTTGTATTATGTTTCTCTTTGGCGTGGTGTGGATGTTAGGAGAAGAGGGTTCCAACTCTGGTGTTCCTCGTCACTTGACCGTGGTTCAAAATTACGAGGTCCGTCGCCAATAGCCCTCATGTTGCTTCTAGTGCGACGTTAATAAAAACTAAACTTGTATTATGTTTTGGTTCATATGTGTAGTGGATTCTTTTATGTGATGTATTCCATTTAAAATAAAACCTTTTCTTAGAGAGAGTGTTCCCGAGTGTCCTTCCTGTCATGTCCTATAAACTGTTGTTCACATCTGAATTGAGTACCCATTGTTTAATCATCGTCGCACCTTTTTTTTTAATGTGGTTTAATGTGGGGAAACCCCCACCTTAACTTGTTTGCGTTTTTAAACAGAATTTTACTTTTAAATCAAATTTATGATTTTGACCTTTTTATCGGGTTTTTAAGTTATTTTTCTTAGTCTCATCTTTTATCTAATTTTTAAATTTTTTAAAAAAACATGTGGAATTCTCAACCAATGATTGTCGCAGTACCGCTGGATTTGGCTCTAGTGCCATAAATTTCCACTCACTCCATTTAAAAAAATTCATAGAATAATATATAAAATATTGTACCATTTTTTAAAATTGAAAAACTGAGCTGTTGCAGGAAATTTTATTTTTTATTGGAAATTAATAAAATCGTGAGTAGTAGCACGTGATTTTGAATTTATTTTTCTTCTGCGTATTTATATTATTATTTTATTTTATTTCATGAAACATTTGATGCTTGAGCTGTTAAATTTTGATATAGAAATTATAAGCTTTTATGTAACTTCTCTGGCATAGATATTGTTTCATAATATCACGTTTGCTTCTGTGTCACGTGTTTTTGCCATCTAAATCATTGCAGAAGTACAACAGCATTTGGACATGCCATGGACACGCATGACGTGTCTATTCATTTCGTCTCACCAACATTAACCCTTCTGGAGCACTAAGACCGTTATGGTTGTAAATATCCACTTTCCCGTTAATCTCCGAAATCTCTTCCCCCTCCATAGTGTGGTCATTCCCACCCAAATTAACCGATCGACATCCGAATCGCTATAAAACTTTTAAACTTCCGGGACTATTCTGTGCATATAGAGAGAAATCTCCACCGTGACAGTTGGCCCGCGACAAATTCTAGAAAAGGGACTCATCCCAACAAATCAAGATCCTTCATAAAAGATATCTCTGTCATCTACCCCGGCGCGCAATTGCGCCCATTCGGACTGTCCTTTTCGGACTTCATTTGCATGACACTGAAGGGGGAGAAGACTCGTAAAAACCATCTCTTCCCTCCGATCTATTGCCGATTTCCACCTCCTGTCTGACTCAACGTTTTCCACGGACCACGAGGTATTGCGTACCCATCTGCGCATGCGTCCTGGATGCGGAGGAGGAAGGAGAGGAGCGAGAGCACCTCCCCCGCCTCCAACCATCCCCATCTTCCGCGTAGCAGCTCACTTATAACGCGTCGGTATCGCAGGTGTCATTTTAGCGCTAAGTTTAAGCGGGTAGAGTAACCCCTGACGCGGATCCTGACGGTGACCGAGAGGAGACGTCAAGCTCTGCCGCACTCGTGCGGACTCACGGCGGCATCGCTAGAACGGCACCTTCGCCCGTGTACTGCGTGCTTGTTTTAATTGAAGCTTCCGCTTTTAATATTGCTGTATGTGAATGAGATTGAGTAATTCTCTAGTCACTATTCGTCCTCTTTGTTGATCGTAGTAGATCGTTGTTTGTGGTGTTAAAACTTTTTTTTTTGAAAATATTGTTTTTATTTTTGTTAGGTAGAAAGTTGATCACTGTTTGTGTATATATATTTATATTTAACAAATTGTATATTAATTAGGATAGTTAAATATTCGACAAACAACGAAACTGTTTACAGTTGATTGAATAAACTTTTTAAAAATATTTTGATTAAAAGTTATCGACTCGAAAGTTTATTACCTGACCATCGACTTTATAGAGAAGTGTATCTTCAATATTTACTTCTACTGTGGTCCATCGAAAAGAGAATGTTCTTTGACTTCTTTATTCGTAACAATAAGTATTCAAGTAAGCTCTGAAGATCTGAATCGTCAAAATATAAACTTAGAATGTGAACTGTAAAAGACTTACAAAGAAGTAGGCAAGAATTCCTACCATTTAAACGAAACATTCCATTGACAATAACAATCGACTAATCAACCACTTAAGTATGTTCTACAATACGATGTGGGGCAATTGTGGCGCTTTTGGAAGACCCCTCGGTCCAGATGTGATGTGGTCTGCATACAATAAGCTGTTTGCAGGTAAAATTTTGATTTATTTTTAATAATCATTTGGGCAGTTTTTTGACCTGGTATTAAAATACAGGTGTAAAAAGATACAGAAACTGCTAAAACAAAACGTGAAATTAAAATGAATAATTTAAAATCAAAACACATAAATTAAATTGAGTTATTAATTGAGACGGCCACAATAAACACATTGTTTTAAAACCATATTTCAGTCATTGTATCGCTAAATATTTCACAAATTAGCTTGTGTTTTGTTTTAATACTTTTATTTTGATTCAATACAAACAAGTTATCTATCTTTCATCCATTCCTTGTTTATTTATTTATTTTAAATTAAAAAGTGGTCTCTTTCTCATTTTGAAACAGAGGGAAAGGAAAAAAAATGCTTGCACTTAAGAAATTCTATTTTTGTACAGAGTTTAATATTTTTTTATTCTTATAATGCCGTTGAATCGAACTGTCAATGTTATGTTTTCTATAATTTTCAGCTTCGTTCTATAACGATGTATTAACTTTAACTTTTACTGTACGTTTAGTTTTAACAATTAAGTGAAAGAGAGTATCAATGGAAAATATTTGTATATGTCCCTTGATGCATTTGTCAGTCATATGCGATTGATAGCAAAAAATCGAAAATCAAAATTTTAATACTTCATAAAATTTCTTCTTTGCTTATTTTTATCAAAATATAAAGTTTACATTAATTCACGGTTCTACAAATTCAGTATCTTATTTTGAATCCAATAATTTGTAAATGATAATTTTTCTTTTTATAATTTATTGTTTTACCAATTCATTTTCTGTTTATAAATGCATAGTTACTTTTAAGGCAATTTAACTTGTTCTGGTGTTATACCGAAATAAGTTCAATTCATTAATTTAATTCAAATTATAATCGCATTTTTAGCCCGTTATAATATCTCGTTGAATTCGGTTAATGAGGTAGTTGTGCATTATTACAACTGTCTAACTTGTAATATTTTCATTAAATGATAGGAAAAAAGTGTTCCATGATCTCACGCACTTTATATCCTATACATATATTTCAAATAAGAATGAATTAAACGAGAGAAGATTTTTAAGAGTAGAAAAATTTTACCCTTTGCTTTCTGTTATTTCACTCTTCAGTAAAATCATTGTATTCCGTGATTCCTTTTCATGCAGTACCTACTGAGAAAGAAGGAAAAAAAAATCTTGCAGTGTTTTTTAAAATACTAGGTATTCATTTTTTTTTATTTATATTTATACTTGATATATAATCCATTTTTACTTTTCTCGTGAATGACTCAACATAGTTTTTTTTTATTTCATCTTCCTTCAACATTCATCTTTATACTATTAATACTTTTTATGTTCTTAATTGAATCAAAGTATGAAAAAATATCACTACAATGTAAAAAATAGTCGAAGTAATCATAAAAATGGAAATTAGGTTCCCTAAAATCGATCTCTTTTTGTATATATCAACTTTGAAGAGGTAATCAGAATGTGGAGCTCAGATTATGCCAGTGTATATGCATTATGATTTTGAAATTATGTATCATTAAAATTAATTAATTTCTGATTTTTTTTTATCTTATTCTAGCACTGATTACTGAATAAAGTTTTAAAATTGTGCCCAGTTCAACAGTTTTGTAATATTACATATTATAGTATTATATACATTATTATATTTTTTATATATATAATTATGATTTTTTTTTTTTAAACATCATGTCAGAATTGTGCGTTCGCCTCAAAAGTTCAAGCTATGTGTGATGCAAACTAAGAGAAAATGAGTTATTTAAAAAAGGAATATTTCTTAAATATTGTTAATATTGAGGGGAAAATCCGTTTTTGTGCCTATAATTACGCGAGGTCTATTTTTAATCTGAATTTTTCAAGTATATTCTCAATTTTCATTAATTAAATTGAATGAAATTTTTATCTATTAATGTTATCCATTTCGATTGTGCATTATTTGTTAAATATCTTCCTAGCAACTGTTGATATTTATTAATCATTCTGCGCAATTCCAGAATATGAACAATCATTACATCAGTTTCTGCGATTCGTCTCCAGATGGCGCTAGAATATCGAGAAGCTTAACTTTTCCATTCATGTGTGATTTCTGTATTTCAGAGATACTCGACTGACATATAATAATTGACACGAGTTTTAATTTTTGTCATTTTTTAAAAAAGATTTATCATTAGTTAATTGTGCATTTTGCATAAATAAAACTATCAGAGTTTTAAAGAAAACGTACACAAAAAGTGGACCAATCTTTGATTTTCAAGAATAATTGTTGCCATGAAAAATTATGAACCTCTACTTTTCAAAAACAAAAGATCTACTAGTGAGTAAACTAACATCGATAAGTAATTAGTTCGCAGGTATGAAATAGGAAATTGCATTATACATAAGTTTTTGCGTAAGAATTTGAATGTAACTGATGGTTTAAGAATTAGTTTTTTGAATTGACAAGTTGGTTACAAATTTTAATAATGATTAGTATAATGTTTAGCAGGAGTTCCGAAAGTTAATATAACAATGCTTGTTTTACATGATAATGTCAGATATAAATGCAATAAATTTTTACAAAAATTAAGTGAATTGATGTGGCTATGTATTTAGCAGAAATATAATTAAATATGGTTAACATTAACAGAAAGTTAATAAACCCCATAAATACCATTCGTTTCTAACTTTAATGTGTTAACTGTACCGATTCAGCGACTAACAAATGTTATGATTTCTCGTTGAAATATTTTATGTTTTTTCCCTCAAGATTAATAATATTAACTTTCCGTCTTAATTATACTTTAATTTTCATTCGAAATTAGGCCAAATTACGACCTTTTAGATCTAAAAACAAGATTAAATTTAACAGCTATTTGAGGAAGAGACATCTTTTAAATCTTCGATGTATGTAATTTAAATGTATGTCATACATTAATTGAATGATGATAATAATTTGAACTATCACCTCTAACTCTTAATGAAACGAAGAATGCAAATTTCCCATTCGTAATTACCATACACTTCGAATCGCGTGATTGTTTAAGCGTTGAATTTTGTTCTCCTTAAAGAGGGTTTGATGTATAATTTCCTTCTCATTAACGAATAAAACACTGTCATTAAAATGCCTGATCTCAGCTAAAAGTATTTCATGAATCTTTGAAAGCCATATTAGGGTTACTCTGCTCAAAGAAAAACCTTCATAGGAAATTTTACTTCGGGAACAGGTTGTGGGGGAGATTCCGTTTTTGGGTTTAGAGTAGTGGTGTTTTATGCCATCAAATTGAAATGGAACTATTCATTCAACTATTTAATAGCTGAATTAAAAAAAAAAATCCATAATATTTAGCCTAAAATTTTGAAGATAATAATTAATTCATAAATTCGAATTGATAAAGGGAATTCTACATCGTTTAAGCGATAGACAACCTCAAAAATTAATGTTGATAAATATGACACAAATCCAGGAATTTTTTTTAGGCAGATAATGCCTTATTAATATTCTCATTTACAGTAAGTATTTTAAGGATCTACAAAAATCCACGGATGGTTTATTATTAAACTAATCGTTAAATCTCAGTTTTGGTCTGTGAGATTTTGTTCGAGGGCGTTGTGTATTACATTTTAATATTTATACATAATGAATGCTGTCGCATCCTTGTCAAATGTTTCACTTCTAAATTACCCTATATATATACCAGCAAACGGAATTTTTTAAATACTGAAAAGTTATTCAAAACAATAGAAATATTCAATGAACCAATTAATCAGGACATTTAAAGTGAAAAATAGCAAAACATGTGCACTATATGAAATTGAAAACAATTCGAATGTTACAGCATTCATGTCATTTTGAATCGCAATTAAAATGAATGCTCCATCATTAACGTCCACGAACGTGTTAATGTATTCTTTCATTCTGTACCTCCTTTCCCTCTTAGAAAGCCTATTTCAATCGAATTTCTTAAAAATTTGATTAAATTAATTTTTAATGAATATTTTTTAAAAAATTGATTAAATGATTTCATTGAATTCATTCAAAATAGTTACAATGGTGAATATTGATAACATGAATTATAAAAAAACATATTGTTATTTCCGTATGCAGTGTGTTTCAAAATTCTTTTTCTATATTTTATTAGGTTTGATATTTGATTTTTTTTTTAAATTTTAAAAATGAAGCATTGTATATTTATTGAATACTTCTAATTTTTAACGACGCAAAATGATGAACAAGTATAATATTAATAATCTTAAATAATTCTAGGATTGTTTATTGGAAGTGGGGGATTCTGGAGTATATTTCAATTACTTCACAACAAGTGATTGTTTTCGCTAATGTTAAAGAATAGTTATCCAGCTCAGAATAATATTTAGACACCAATCTATAACCTTTCTTATTATACTACGTAATAAACATTTCATATTTTGTTTTCTATTCTGTAATATTAAAGAAATTTCTAATTTTGAATGTTGGAGCGAAATATTACGTGTTCTAATATTTCTAAAATTTAAGGACTCGATATGTATTTATAAATAGGTATAAGTACTTTTTATCAGAATTGAGATTTTTCTATAAGAAAATATGTTTCTGGAATGAGTCTTGCTCTGTAAGTGAAGATAATATCTAGGAAGGCCACAATTCTGCATAAAAATTATTATCTTTAATGTTACGAGTATCATAATTTTTTAGCTCAAATTAGCGCTGAATCGAGAAACTGTGTACTTATTTTTAACGTAGGTCTGATTAGAAACCATATAGTTAAATAAAATATTGTTCATGACATGACTTTTTTAAATGTGTAAAAACAGTTAAAAAGTTTTAATAACGCTTGGCTCATTATATTCCTTCAATATAACTGCTGTCGTTGATATGATTATAAAATTGTTCTATAAAATTTTTTGTTCCGAACTATATCAACGTTTAGTTTGAAAACTGATTTTTGGAATATGGGTATAAACATATGGCAATTTACACATGTTTTTTTAAATACCACGTGGAAAATCAATTAATTATACATTAATTATTTGACTTCACAATCATGTTCATTTTCTTAAGATATTCTTAAATACATTTTATGAATGAGAAAGTTTTAAAAATAACTAATTTAATCCCGAATAAAATATTTAAAATTAAATTAATGTACAAAAATGGTTTTTTTCTAAAAATCCTTTTTTGAATTGTGCAATCAGGATTTTCAAAACAGTTGAGATCATTAGTGTGCTTAGTATTATTTGTTACAAAATTAACCTCTTTGAAAAAACCATCGCATTTTGAACTTCATTTTTTAATTCGTTGTTTTACACTCACACACATTATAAGTAATGCAGAGAAAAGTTTCTATTATAAATATTAATTCAATTATTATTAAGTTTTAAAAGCATTAAATTTTATAAAGTATAGATATTTTAATATTTAATCTATATAGTGTAATTGGTCGTTTTATCAAAATTCTTTCGAAGGAAAACCTTTGCGAAAAACGTAGTTAAGACACGTTAAGTAATAAAATCGTTGAAGCAAAAGAAAAACAATATATAATTGTGAACTGAAAAATGACCTTTTATATTTTCATACTTCTAAAAAACCCAATTATTTTCAAAATTTAGAGCATTAAGCGACGAATGAGTTAACATAAATGATATCGAATTAGAATTTCATTGCTAGCCCGAATTCAAAAACCTTAGGAAGAAACACAGAAACTTAGAGACCTATAGCTACAATCGGTTTCCTAGTTTCCTTAGGTTGTTTCGTGTAATGACGGTGTTGTCATTTGATACTTTCGTGAAGGTTTATAAAAGAGTAACTTATTTGCTCCAGTTTAAAAGGGACCCAAAGTGAACACCATTAGATAGACACCTGATTGTATAGTGTAGGATTGCCTGGTATTCTAGTGAACAAGCTTTATAGTAACTTGCTTGTTCCACTTTTCTTTGTCTTTTTTTGTTTTAAAAATTATTTTTAGCTGCGACAACTGAAACTTTAAGAAGCATTTAAAACATTTTTTTTTTTATATTTGTATGCTTGGTTTCTTTTTGTCTAATAAAAAAAAAAAAGATTCATTAATAAGCTCATCCTTTTGTATAGTTCAGTGGAAATTACGCAATATATTAGGATAAGAGGGAAAAAAAATACAAATATTATTTTTTTAAATTTTAATCTTTTGAATTTTTTGTGATAGGAGGTTTATCCACACAAAAGACTATTTCAATGGGATTTTTAACATTAACTATTTGTTATAATAGTTCATTCAAATTTAAAGAGTTCATCAAAGTATTCAAACAAAGTTAAAAATATTTGTGGATAACAATTTTTAAGTGTATTAAAAAATATTTTTCTGAAACAAATGTTTTTAATTGTTGCATACTTTAATTATAAGTCTTTTTTTAAGGATAAAAAAAAAAGCAACTAATTCGTTATTTAAATTCAAAATAATTAATAATTAAGTAGGTTTAAATAATAAAAATTTCGATTTTGTATATGGTAGGAAATTATATCTCTGAACAGAAATTGCAAAGAATTGATTAAAATTTTTTAATAGCGTTAAAAGTTGCAACCAGTTGTTAGCTTTAAGTTTATTAGAAAAAATGATTTCAAGAAAAATTCTCATAACTAGACGTTTTGGATAAAGTTTCAAAAGCTTATGTTCGCTGTATAAACAGTTTTAAATTTAATGATTTCTAGCTCTATCTAAAGAGAACTTTTAAAATCTTTACATTAAAAAAAAAAAAAAAAAAACATGCTTGTTTATACAACGCATAAATTTAATACTTTTAAATAATTACGATACAACTTTTTTATTAATAATTCAACGACAGCTCTCTTGATTGAACTAAAATTCTTGTGGAAATACTTAAAAAAGTAACTCGTCGTGCAGCCGTAAATATTTGCCGATGAAATAAATTATTCCGTTTATTATTTGCTTCACAGAGTACTTTTGCGATTTTTATTGACAAAATGCTTGTTTCTTATGTTAAAAAAAAATTATTATTACGTAAATGAAACTTTCCCACTGATTTTTTTTTCCTTTTGTCTTTTGTGCCCTTTTATGAAAGTAAAATACTCTTTAATAAATGAAATGCCCCTCCCCCCCAATATTTGCACCCTTCTCTTATTCAGATATCGAATGAATGCTGCTGATTTAATCTTGACAATATATAAAAATAATGAATATAATTATTCAATTGAATAATAGGTATATGTACTCATTGCAAAATAGGTAACAAACTCTGTGTTAACTTTGATTCAAACTAAAAGTATAATTTTTTAGAATAAAGTATAAGCAATTTCGAGTTTAAAAAAAAATGGAAATTTTTATTACATTAATTATATTGATGCTTAATTATGTAGTTTAAAATCAATGTAAAAGGTTGGCATTATGTACAAAAAAAAAAAAAAAAAAACTATAGCAAGAAAATTTGTAAAGGGAAAGTTTTACCGGAGTTTTCATGATGGGCATTGTTTTCTTTCCAAAATGAATATTATTTAAAATAAGTTCAATTACTAAAGAATACCTACGAAAAGCATGTTAAATGATTGATATTGGGAGAAAAAATTTATTTATTTTATAAGACTTATTTCAATTTTATATACACATTATATCCACTTAACATATTACGCAATAATCACTTTATTTGATTAAGAATAATTTTTATCTTTATTTTATCTGAATGTATATCTTTTCTTGTAAAATTTCTGTTTAAAATGATATTTCTACCCAACGGGACATTCAAAACTTATCGTGAGAAATGTTCTACTAAACACTTTTGAATTCGGAGAAAAAGTATTCACATTCGGAAAAGATATTAAATATGTAAGTTAAAAATCAGCATTCAGCTTAATAAATCGCTTTAGTTTTCTTTAGCCGATTTCGAGGTTGGATTAAAATAACAGTAAAATAAAATACTTGATCCTTTGATAATGTCATAACTGTTTTGTAATCCGATTTAGTGTTCTTAACAAGTTCTTAACTATAATCTGTAAGGTATTCATGTTCTTAACTATAATCTGCAAGGTATTCCTCTAGCTGTAAAGTGTTGTGTACGGCTAATACTCCTGGATTTTAATATTTTCTTGATAAACGTCTTTTTATTCTCAACTTTTAACCATAAGTTAATGAACCGGACCATTTTTTTAAAAACGTATCAGAAATTTACATTTAAATTATTTGTTAAAACTGTATGAATTAATCTTACAGTTTGCCTAGTTAAAAACTTGACTTATTTTTAATTTTATTTCATCTACGGAATCAAGATTTTTTTTTTTTTTTTTAAATTATCTTATTTTTAATATACACTTTTTGGAATTTGTTAATATATTGGCTCTATTTACTGATGGATGTTGAGCCTAGACAGTTATAAAACTTTAAAATTCTTATATATTTCAATAGACTGAGAAAACATTTTCAATTCATTTTTTTTAATATAATTTTTTGTTAATTGAAATCATCATTTTTTAGAGTTAACATTCATTAAAACTGCAGTAGTCTTTGGGGTTTTATTTTTCTATCGGAAAAGAAAAAAAACTTATTATTATTTCTGTGAAATTGACGAACGATCTAAATATTCGAAATATTTATTTCCGTATTGTGACAAGGTTTACATTGGTAATTTCGTTTTAAAATAAATCATTAATTCAAAATGAGAAAAATAAATAATGTTAAAAAATACAGTTAATTGCTTGGAAAAGCTATGGAAATTGTAACACGTATTTTAAATATTTATAGTTATATTAGTTTATCATTTATTATCGTTTATTGGTATTTAAAAAGATATTAAAATTTATAATATAGAGTCTTTTATTGTAATGAGTTTAATATGTTCGCTGTTGAACAATTATAGAAGTATACAATATAATTAAATATTTTTTGAGGTATAATAGTTTAAAAATCTTATGTTGCTTATACTTAGCATATTATATCCCTCAACTCTTAAACATTCTCAAATTTTGTACTAAATTTTAAGCAGCTAAATAATTATTGATTTTTAGTTCTTCTATAAAAATTAAATATTTTCTTTCTGGTTATTGCTTAAAAACGATTATTTTAATTTCATGGAGTAATTGGGCTCCATAAAAATAAACCTATCCCCATCTTTGTACAATTAGTATTTGTTTCAGGCAGGTTTTCTGTTGATGTATTCTACATACCTGGTGGATATTTAGTTATTATCTAAAGTGTCTTTTGTTTTTCTGAACTTCTGTAACCATTTCCAATGCAACACGGCTGAAACATTGTGCTCATATTTTTTATGAACGGAAAAGAAATTTTGCAACCATTTCCCCAAAGTTGCATCCACAAATGAATTAGTTTCATTCGCTTCAATCAATTATATAATATGATTCATGCAATTATATAATATGATTACTTTTTAAACTTATTCCCTCATTGCCATTTCTTAGACCAGTAATCAATTTTACGTCTAATATATGTCCGCTGTTGAAGAAGCATTTAGTCAAGACTGTGTTATAGTTAGTGTACTTACAATTATTTTAAATAATTTGTAAGGCAGATATATTGTATACGATTCAACAATTAATTATATGCATAGAGTTATAGAATAACTGATGAGGATATGATATTTTGCTGAAATTAGTATTTTTTTAAACAAGTTAAAGTCTTAGTTATTTGTTATGGTCATTCCTTTAAACATTTATTGCGAAAAAAAAAATCATTTCATATCTTAGTGTTTGAATGCAACTAATGTAGCATAACGAAGAATGTTTGGTGAACGTTCTTCGCACACACCATTTCTTTAGTCTGCGAATTTAGAATAATCCTGTGTGCAAAGAACTTATAACAAATGTACATGTGTATACCCATACAAAAATATTCTATATTTCGAATATAATCCAGATTTTGTGAAATACTTCGCATAATACCAATCCCACGGTAAGGATACCTTTAGGTATAACCTTTTGCTTAGTTGCCAGTATGCCGTACGGGCGTTGTTTTCGTGTATTTACTGATTTTCCCGTAGGGTTTATGGGCATTCTGATTTCTCTGACGCTTTTTATTGCTTTGTCCATCGTAGGATTAAAGTAAGTAAATTTTAAGAATGATTGTAATGGAAGATAATTGTAAAGTATATAATTATATTTTTAATACATAGTTTTAGAGGCAACATACCCGTTAGTGCTCATGCAGAATGAAAAATTTACTTGCAGCAAAACAGTTTATTTCTAGTAAAAAAGTTGCTCAAAATCCTTAAAATTATTAGTTACAATTTTAAAAAAAATTAAGATTATTTTCATATTTATTATTTTAAAATGAACAAAAATATGAACAAGATCTGCTAGGGCTGAAATTAAAATTAGATCAATGTATTATCCTGTGTAACGAAGATCAAGGTACAGCGTCTAATATCTAATTGTGTCGCAATCAATCCGAAGTACGTCATTAGTTTCACCGTTCTACGATGTATTTTTTTCGTATGGAAGGGTCATGTCATTGGTACCGCGAGCGTCAATTTTTTATGTCCACTAACGTAATGATGATCTCCTATTAATAGAAATTCGCGTAGGCTTGCGAGAGCAACTTAGTATCGAGTTAGGTGGACCTGATACTGACAAGCGGCTTTAGTTGGTGCAGAGGATTACCAACCCTGATCTCTTGACTTTTAAGCTGGTTATCTAGCTCCGGATTGCCGAACAGATGTCCCTGATGGTGGTAATCGAAGACTTCCCTCCCTCAACAGAAGACTCCTCAAGCTTATGCACTTGCCACACTCGATTAAAAGCTGATGATAGTGGAATTGCAATTTTTCTAAATCCCATTGAGTGTTGGCGATTTGTTGACGATGTTGACTCTTGGATTTACGGGACCTAAAAAGGTTTCTTAGCAATTTTCTCCTCAGATTATACTTTAAATCCCGCCCACGGGTTGTCACAATTAAGCCTTTTACCGGACTTGATATTCTTGGGAAATGTGTTTATAAATATAAGGTCCGTTAACCTACGTCGTGCCTTGCTCGCTGGTGAAGAACAGATGTTTGTAACCCTTTGGCGATGTTACGTCGAAAGAAGTTTTCTCTGCTTCAAGATGGTGTTACATGCGTCGGTTTTCGTTTGGGATTGTAAAAATGAAGCCAGATAGAAGTTGAAGATAAACATGTTTTAGGGCAGTTGAGCTTTTTGATAACTGTGTTTACTTGATGAAAAGTTACTGAAGTTTAACATTGAGAAACCTTATCATGTTATTGACAGAATTTATCTTTAGTGGACTACAGCTGAAAGGTTTAATTTTTAAGTGTAAGGTTGACTTATTATTTTTAGAATTCATGAAAGATCTTCAATGGATACTTATCTTTTTCTTCTGGGAAGCGTAAAATGGATGCTTGATAAGATGAATTGTAAGTGAATTCTTAAATTTCTATACTATAAATAAAAAAAAAATTCTAACATTTTGAACTGCATGTACGCATTAAAAAAATATTGAGGAATTGAATATAAGATGCATGAATACAAAGCATACGTTTTCTATTTAACATTAATAAAATTTCAATTTTTTCGATTCAGTTTTTAAAATATTTTAAGATCGAAATATATATTTGAATATGAGGGATATTTGATTACGATAAAAATAAAAACATAATCGTTGTAAGAGAATATATGTAAGTTTATGATTTGATAATATTATTTATAAGCTTAAGATATATTACAGTTGTTTTACTAGAAGGGGCACAGTACGGTTATAATTAATTAATAAAGGAATTTTTAAGAGTGCATTATAGCTTATGAATGATTCATTATATAAGCTTGTTTATATTAATAATGTGACATTTGTTATTTTCATCGTGTTTTTCTATTTGAAGCAATACTTACATATTTCTGTCCCCCATCTTAAATGACAAGAAGAAGAATAAACGCAGAAAACGATTCCTACTTCTTAAATTAAATCATAAGTATAAGATCTTATATTTTTGCGGGTGTTGTATTATTATAATTTAGCTCTTCTATTATATTCTTGTCTCTCCAATGACATCTTTAAGATAAATAGTTTTTAAAAAATACAGTGAATAAAATATTTTCGAATTTTAGGTAATTGGTTATTATGTACAGTAAGTTACTGCCTTTTTTGTGAACTTGTATTTTAACAAGTATAAGTAATACTTTTTTGCCAAAAATCGGATAAAAAAAAGGGGGGGGGAGGTAGTTTCTCATACGTGCATTGTATAATAGATATTAACAAATTACTCAATTCTCGAAACTCAAAATCACCATAACCTCAGGCGGATACCCCCAACGTCCATATTGTAACGCCACTCTATTTCTGATTGCCTCAATTTGCTATTTTAGGCTTCATTAGTTAATCACAAAAAATGCTCAATCAACTAAAAGGAGAATCAAGTCCCAATATAATGATAACCAATTAATTTTATTCATTTTCTTTAATCTTGAATAAATATTACTTTCTTAGTGGTTAAACTACCTGAACGTGTCTAAACTAATGTTTACTAAAAGCTAATTTAGCTTATTTATGGAATCGATTGGGTTCGATTCTTATCCAAAATCTAGTTTAGGTTTAGAGCCCTGAACTCTTTTCTTAGGCCCCCCGGTGGGGGTTTGTTCGTTCCATAGATTACTAATGGTTGGTTCCGACGTCTCGCTTTGATTCGCCAGCACTCTCACTTGTTGTAGCACCAATTATCTAACTCGCTCATATTCATTTCATCGTTCGCTATAAATGTTAGCTCTCATTGGCTTACCTTTTTTAAGTAGGCACAAGAATCATGACTTCAGTAATTTTAATGATCATTTTCTTTCCTTTGGGGTTTAACGTATTTAGTAAACACGAATGACGCGCTCCCGGGATACCGTTTCTTTATTCTCGACCTTTCTTCTTGTCATTCAATTTCCCCCTTTCTTTTCAGTTTTTCAAATGTCTACATCTCAGTTACAGTGTATTTGGCGCAACAATTGCCTTATCTACCATAGTTCATGTTTATAAATATAATTTATCCAATTAATTCACTGCACTTCTTTATTTCTAATCGTTCGTCTCATTGTATTTTATTTTTGGTTGTTTTATTTGGATGGAATTTTTAATTCTAACACAATCAGATAGATACATATTTATAGTTGGTGAGAAATTTATGATGGATCCCAATGTCACGATGTATTAGATGAGATTGATGTGGACTTTTTAAAGGTTTCTATAGTTTATAAAAATATCTTTTATTATTACTTAAAAATGAAAAAGTAACTTTAGGGTTTAAAAAAAATGAAGTTTTGAAAATCTTAAGGCGCCCTCCCCCGAAAAGAAAAAGAGTTACTTACACCTTTTAAAACATAATAAGATCTCATTATTGTGATTTTATTAAATAATCAAAATGAAAAGTTGTTTCATTAATCTTTCTGTATAAAGAAGTATCTATAAATTGAATGAACTCATTCAGGAGATCTGAAAATGGGAGGTTGGATCGCGTGATAAAGAATACCCCACTTGTTTAATGTTTCCTCACCCTTGAAACTCGACAATCTCATACCGTTTCTTTTACACAGCACGCGTTCTACCTTACCCTGTAAGGCCATTGCATTGAAACGAACTCATTCAAAACCTGTGCTGAGCGATCCGAATGCATGCATCCTGGTGTTGAGCGAGAACTACGCAATATCTCCCTGCGGTCTTTTTTAAACGAACAGTTAACTATTTAGTTTAACAAAGGCAGAAGGCAGCGTGAGAAGAAAGAAGGGAAAAAACCCAGAGAGAGATATAATGTACAAAAGGTTTAAGCTAACAGTTCTGGATAAAGGCACCCATTGTTTCTGACTTCTGGCATCTGGCCCTTTCTTTTTCACGCCCGGTCCTTTTGAAGGATTACGTTTCTGCTTCCCACCAAACGAACACCGGGGATTTCAAAGAAGGTCGACCCTCTTTTGTTTACCGCCTTTTAAAAAGGCTTGGGTTTCGGTTAGAAAGAAGGTTGCCCATTTAAATTGTTCCGTTAATTTTTATTGTGGAGAGGGTGAATCTAAGTGTTGTGCGCTTGACTTTGTTGTATTAATTAGATGGCAGAGGAGTTCTGAGACTTAGGATGTTTGTTAATAGAATTTTTTTAGTGGATTGAAGTGAATTTTGATAGGAATTTTCTACATATTGGTGTGTGTATGTATTTATTCTGTAATTTTCATTTGATAAAAGTTTCAAAGTTTTGTCTTTTTATTAAGATTGTCTTGCAGTTAGATAAATGACTCAAATATTGATATTTACTGTCGGAATAAAAATATATAAAGTGAGTCTTCTAAAACTTGCACTATTATAGAATGGATAGAATGAATGGGATGTTATTAGTAAATATTTTTTAAGAAGTGTTGAGTCTCTCTCTCTTTCTCTCTCTCTCCCCCCCCCCACTCCGAAATCGTTTTGTTTCAGTCTGTTGATTAAATTTTTAACAATATATTTCTGATAGAAATACATTGTTAAAAGGTTCTTACTGTTCAATAGATGATGCGAATAATATCTTTATCCGGGACACTTTTTTAATATTTATCTTTTATAATTGTCCAAGTTTTATGAGACCCAGTTGTGTATGAAACCATGTATACTGAAAGATCTAAAAATCTTGTAGGAACAATATTTTCGATATGTTCATCACAAAATACAAAAGTTGTTTATTAGCCTGAGGAGTTTTTTTTTTTTTTTTTATCTATTTATGATCGATTTTGAATGGAACAAGAACAAAAAATAACTCTATTATGTTTAAAATATATGTTGAAATGTTAACACCTATTCTTATTGCAGATGCTTTAACGTTTCATGTGTAAATAGGCACAGGCAGTCGTTGCGACTACCAAAGAAAGTGTTAAATAAGAATTTGCATATAAGTATACAAAACAGTAATTAATGCCAGCTTTGTTTATTTCCTTTATTAATGTGAAGGAAAATGTTGATGAAATTAAGCTAAAAAATTATTGTGATATCAGCATAATATAATTATAATAATAATCGCGATCAAACCCAGCTGCCCAAAGACATCCTTAATAAAGACACGCATTTTTTTCAAATCTGTACATGTCCTCGTTACTAGCTTTCACTGAATGTCTCTTCCACGTTCTGCGATGAAAATTAAATTGTAGACAAAAGACCCCCTGCCTGGGAAAAGCATTACACTCATCCCTCTCTTACCCCCTTAGTATCTCGTGATCAGCATCCTCCCCGCTTCTTAAGGTTTTGATTTATGAAACCGGAATGAATAACACGAGGGGGAAAGATACCTGCGACAAGGCGGGGGTGCAACGTTTAGAAAAGAGTTGAAAAGTTGCTCGTGCAACCCCTTAGTGCGTTTGCTTCTAATGCAGGATGGGGTTTCCACCCCAGAGCCTAATCTAATAAAAAGCCTTTCACCAGAAATGTGTTTCTCTCTTTCTCCCTTTCCCGTTTCCCTATTAATTGTCTCTAACTCGATTGCCGCGCGGGGGCACAGACTATGAAACATCGCGAGCCATCTCGCCGTGAAGTCGGCCCAACTCCCTGCCGCGGTCGGCCGTTGTTTCTCCGGCATGTCCGTGCTTCCGTCGTCGCGTTCTCTCTTAACTCGATTATCTTCTGATCTCTTTCGATAGATGGCGCTAGCTGCGATGCGACGTGCAAGAACGGAAAGTCGGGTGATAATTAAGTTAGGGTGGTTTTTACCCTCCCGCCCTACCCCAAGGGGTGCCTAGACAAAAAGGGGTGCGCTAGGAAAAATTTAACATGATTAGGAAATAATTAAAATGTGAGTAACCGTTCTCTCGCTCTCCCTCGCACTCTTTTCCTCGTAATGTAAATACCAATAACAAAAGCCAAGTTTTGACACCCGTAATTTATCTTATCTGTCATTTGGTTTTTTCCCCTCCATCCCTTCTTTTCGCTGCATGGATTCGAAAATTCAGTTTGGATGGAAATAAGTAAGTTTGTGTGGATGAATGCGTGTCTTGAACAGAACGAGCTAAAAATATTTATGTTTGATGTGTGGAAGGTATTTTAAATAAGTTAGAAAAGCTTCAAAAGGTATTTTTGAAGTAAAGACGAGACTTTTGTTGTATCCCACGTTCTAAATGCGGGGGTGGGGAAGGAGAAATTACTTCAAAGGTTTCGAAATGAAATTTAGTCTCTCTGGCCATGAATCAGAATATTCTAGAAAATAAATTTTATTAATTGAAATCCAAATTCCACTTTATAAAAGATAAAAATATATCTTTGAACATCAGTCTAAAATATAGAGTATCACAGATTTGGGCAGTTTAAAATAATATCGATTTTTTTTAAATATTGCGAAATGCTTAAGTAATTTCAATTCACTTTATTGACAGTGTTAATTTTTCATTTGTGCGACAAATTAATTGCAGGTAGTTGTGACCAAATTAAAACTTGTGTTTGTAATAGAATCTGCATGAGAAAGTCACGATTTTTTAAAGTTGAGCAGAATATATTTCACGAAACAGATACGTAGCAAATTAATTTATCACTGTAATATGTACACCATCATCCATCCACCAGCTGTACTGTTTACAGAGATGTAATTTAGTAGTTTTTTTTTTTTTTTTTAAATTCAAAATGAAATAATCATCTTCATTTTGTTGCATTGAATTTAACTTTCTGGATTATTTTCAGACGACCATCAATAATCTATAGCAGAGCCTCTTAAAAATGTCGGATTCATGGAAATATAATTTAATGTATAAAATTTTCTACGGAGCACAATTGTAAAATCGAATACTGGCTTCACATCTTCATTGACTTTCTTTTTCATTAACTTCTTTTATTAGTTTTTGTGTGGTTGGAACAAATTCTGAAGCTACTTCTTTTCATTTATTTTTCTGTGAATATGTATATGTATTCTTTCTGTTGTACATTTCTGTAAAAATCTTAATACTTATTTTGCTCAAAAATGCGTCAAAGACTGGGTAAATTAATTTTCATCATAAGATATAAATTTCACACAAGTATACATGTTAATAACACAAAAATAATGGGCATTTCATTTTAATTTAACAAAGGTTTTTGTTAAAAATTAAATCAGAATTTTAAATGTACTTATTGGTTAATTTTCAAATTAAATTAGAAATTAAACAAACAAAAAAAATCATGCATATTTATTATTTGGAGAGAGGGGTCATTTGGAATTTCTCAGCTTGGAAGTGGTGCCGCAAGATTAAAAAGGACCACTGATTTGCAGCAGTTTGAACGGTTATAACAGTTTTCGTTTTGAGATTTCCTAACTTTAAAGAAGGGAATGGTCTCAGAAGAGTTCTCTCTCTCAAGAAAAAAAAAAAATCTAAATTCTGATATATGTTTTGCTATTCCGCATAAATATATCGGGCTATTCCTAACGATATTATACATATTTGAAGAATAAGCAAAATCGTGATATTTTTCTAATATAGCATCCATTTAAACTAAATCTTTGTCAAAGAACAATCTTATTGGACTCTAAAGTAAATTAGAACGTTTTAATCATTTGCCTCTTTTTTTTTGCTGGTCTTTCGACGCGCAGTTTTCGTGCCGTAACTGATTTGCTCATACGTCGAAACGCAATCTGATTGCTCTTTCATTTTTACTGTTTTGTTCACATCTTTTCTATTATTATTATCAAATTAATCTTGAAGGGCAAGTTAGGAAATATAATTAAATTGATTGTAATGGATAATGAATTGCAATATAATTATATTTTTAATACATAACTATAAATGCAACTTCCCTGCCAGGCGCTTATGCAGGAAGAAAAAACTACTTCCATGGTTTTGCATTTTTTTTATATTTGTAATAAAAACATTTGAAACGCTAAAATTATTAGATATATTGCTTTTTATAATATTCTCCTTTTTACGAGTATAAAAATAAATATGCATGGAGATAAAATGACCTTTTTTGCTAAAATTCGAGAAAAAGAAACTGTCATGGTATGAAAGATAAAGAATTATCGTTTTAAAAAAAAGAAAGAAAGAACGTGGAGAATTGTGTTGGGTATTCTATAAAAAATTATTAAAGAAGAACAAGCTATATAAACATTTCTGTTTATATAGCTTTTAGTCTTTGTACTTTGAGATCTGCTGGAGGCTGCAAACGTGGTGAGAGGTGTCAGTTCAAGTGTCGTTCTCGTCACTTGATCGAGGCTTAATAGTACATGTTCCGTAACTCTCCTGTTGCTTCTGAGTGGGACGTTATAAACAATCAATCAAATCTCGGGTTGTTTTTTATTAAGAGAGAGTGTGTGAGAATTTTGTCATTATTAAAGAATTAATTTTAACCAATGAAAATAAGGAAATTATCTCTTGTATATTAGAAAATAATCAATTATATGTACGGAACCATTATATATCTTCTTGATTTGAAGATCCTACAGAGATTAAGAATTTCTGAGAATTCATACCAATAAAAACACCTTCAATTACTCTTTGGACAACTGTAAAGAATTGTTTCGAAGAAAGTTAAATAATATATCAAGGTAAATATTAAAAATAACTGCATGCAAAATGAATTCAGTATAAGAACTAGTGTTTTATGGAAATATTTTCTTTTTGAAAACAGTCAAATGGTCCAAACTCTTTTTTTTTTTTCCTTAATTTTTTCCCTGTAAGTCTTTTCCTTTTTATTCTTTTCTACTGGAAAACCGTCATCCTTTCATTTCGAAACATAAATTGGCTAAAAACATAAAACCCATACTACCGAAATACTACAACAAAATGTCGCAAAAAGAAAAGAAAGCTATCACTCCCGTATTATACTTAAAACATAGATATAAAAAAAAAAGGACACGCTCTCCCAAAGAGTGGAGAGACCTCTCCCGTAAAAAAAATAAAGGGAAGAGAGAAATGTTTAAAAAAAGTTCCTTCTCAATAAACAAACAAACACGGCGGGCGATTTGCTGGCGAACAGCCAATCGCTTTCATCGGAATCCCTGTTGTCCTGCAGCTGTTTTGTGACGCCTCAGAGAGCAGATTTGGTTTGGAAATTTCTTCCTTTTTCCTACCCCTGTTATATTGTCTTTGCTGCAACTCTGTTCAGGCGTCATTGGTTGTCGGGAGTCCTTTTCAGAGGCGGCAGGGAACTAGCTGTTCAGGCGGAAAGATCAGCTTCGCTCTCTTTTTCTTTTATCAGTTCGATACACTAAGGTTACCCCTGAGGGGTGCTGAAGGTTGCCAATGGGTTATGAGTTGTGAGTAACGCGTGTTTTTCTTGTCCGCCCTCCTCCTTAAATGGGAAGGGTTATTTAGGTACATGGTAAAGGTGTTTCCAAATTGTGCGACGCTCTCTCTCGGCTCTGGGAAATATTCATATCTTTTTGTGATCGTACGCTTCGAGAAGTCCCGGAAAAATTCCTTGTTGTTGGAAGAAAAATTTACTGGAAGAAGCTCCCTTCACCCCTGAAAGAAAATTTAGTTTAGATCTGGCTTGTTCCTTAACGCTTTTTTTGTTTTATTCAAAATATTATCAAGAGGGATGACGAGCAGTAATAAATCTAGTTTTTTTATACCTTTTTTCGATAAGAAAGTGTAATTTGAAATATTTAGATAAAGAATTCCTGATTTTTTTTTTTCGTTCATCCTACAGCTTTATTAGTAAGGTGTGAAGGTTACCGACCATTTTTCTTGTGCACATGTGTAGTTAAGCGTGTTGAAAATTAAATTCCTTTGGGCAATACGTTTTAATTCTGAAATTTATAGTTTTTAACGAGCCTGAAATTATTAAAACGTATTCAAGCGAAATGAATGGACTGGGCTTCTCATATTGTTAGAATGGGTGAAAGAAATCCAGTAAAAAAGATTTTTGTTGCAAATCCTTTTTACTAGTCATAAAAGAGGAACATCAAAACTATAGTGACTTGATTCTGTTGAATCGGATTTTAAGTTGATCGGGGAGAGAAACTGGCAGACTTAAGGCAAAAGGCAGGTTATCTTGGAGGAATTCCTTGGCCCGCTCTGAGCTGTTGAGTCAAATATGATGATGGAAATTAAATTACCGATGGTTACAGTTAGTCTTATTGAAATTTTTAAACTTTATTATAGAAATGCTAGTGTATTATGACAATTGTTTATTTGGGTTAAGGGTATTAATTTGAGAAGTTTATTTTTTATGAGAAATACACACACATTCGCAAGTAATAATTACTACTATGATATGCGACACACATTTACTGTAGAACTTCATTGTTGGACTCCTTTAACTCGCTTCTCCGATTAACCTGGATCGGTCTGCTTGAAGAACAATTTTTGTTTTAATTTGAGCTATGATCTACAAATTTTCATAATAACATTTGTTTCAATGTTATATTTTGGAAAAATTGTTTTCTATGCTGAAATCTTTCAACAGTTATTAATGTGTAAAAGGAAAGTAGGTGAGGTGGAGCGATTATTCTGTTCAAAGTCAACAAAATTTTACTTACACCTGTGTCAAAAGTGGCAACTTTTGACACAGGTAGTTCACAAAGCAAACCTCTTTATATTCTATAAATATTCACACTGTCAAACACTTCACACTACCAAATTTTTCACATGATAAATAAAAGAAAGTTATATTAATGCTCGTTATCCTCGATATCTGTTTGCTTAATCTGTTTTAAAGTATTTGTCAATGAACAGTTTTCAATGAATCGAACACGTTTCTCTAAATATTGCTTTAAATTAAAAACACTTAATTTTTTTCGCACCTTTTATTCAATAACTTTTACGAAAATCTTATTTAAAAACAATTAAAACCGTCAAACAATTTTTTAAAGATCATTTTTTATTGAAGGAAACCTATTTAAAACATATAGTTTAGTTCTTAAAATATTCTAAATATTATGTTCCAAAATTTTTGTCTTTTATGAGGAACTTTGGGAAGTTCAAAAGGGGTATAACATTAAAATTTAAAAAAAAATACCAATTTTCATTAAAAATCCATTGGTGCATGAGTAAATTATATTCATGCACCTATCGCGTTTTGTTTTCGTTCATTTAACTATAGTGGCAATTTAAAATGCTTTACAAATTTATAATTCCGTTGCTTTGAATGTTCTATGCATTTTTATTCAAATAATGTTTTCCAGTATCTGTTTGACAAGCGTTAAACATAGCAAACGGTTATTTTAAGAAAAAGAAATGTTTTCTTGTTAATTAATCCATCCTCATTTAAAATAAAGCAAATGAGGATTTAAGTTTGTTATACATATATATATATATTGATTCCTTTAAAACGTAAGTCATTTAATGGAGAGGATTCTACTTTCTTTAAATCTTGAAGAATTAAAGAAAGAAGTACCCCATGTGGTGCCTTATTATTATTGTATTATTGGAGCAGTTTCAATTTTGTTACAAAATCTGTAAATTTTCAGTTCCTTTGCCTGAATTGTCCGGAGCAAAATCTCCTGCAAAGCTTTCCTTCGCTGCTTTCTAATATTTCATTTGCTTTTATCTGTATAAAATTCTTCATAGTCAACTTAAAGGTTTTGAATTCTTCAATTACGTTTACCACATAATATTATAACTACTCGGGAAAAAAACATATTGCCAAATCACTTAAAATACCGACGGCTTAAATCGCCTTACAAGCACCTTAATCTACTTTGTGTGCTGTTCCTTTCAATTTCCTACAACTTTGTTATTATGCTTTTTTTATTATTATTCACGTCTGGAGCCGCACCGGCATCAAAAACAATTTGGGGATAAATTGGTTCTGGCAAATATCGCGTTTTCTTTATTCTTCCCCCTCCTGTCTTCCCTTCCTTCCTCTCACAATTTCTTCGCCTGCACGCTCTGTCGCGCCTTCACGCACTTATCGGAGTGTGAACTCAAATTTTTCGAATCGTCGGGGAAAATTTTCGGCAGAAAACCCTCTCCTCTACTCCCTCCAAAACTCCCTTCCATGAATATACATAACATTCTACAATCCCCCCACTCCACCCCAACCATTCCTATACGAAAACGAAAGCATTCCGTCCCTTAAAAAAGATCTCGATTGGCCCCGAGTAAAGTGAGGTTATAAGAGTTGGGGTGGTGGAGGACGATTTGCTTTTTAGTATATCCCTCTCTCAGTTCCACCCCCTCCCTCTCGACTGAGAGTTACTAATCTGTAGTATCGATGACTGACTGGGTTTGAAAACTTTCTCTCCGTCCGGATCTCTTTTCTCCGCATCAACTGATCTTCCGCATCCTCTCCCTCTTAGACTCCATTCATAACGTCAGCTGGCGACGCGAAAGAAGTCAAAAACTAAAAGGAAAGAGAAGAAGAGAAAGAGAGAGAAAAAAGTACACTCTCTCTTTTCTACGCCTTGTGTTTATTGTTATTTTTTTTTTCATCCATCCTCCTCTTTCTCTCATTCTGTATTTTTATCGCCAAGATTTGGCGGGGAAGGCGGGAAACAAATTTCGTTGTCGTAAGGTTAAATACGTGAGCGTGTACTGGAGTGTGTCGAAAACAAGGGCAGCCGATATTAACTTAGGAGATTCCCTGTGACGACCCCTTAGAGGAAGGGGGGTCTAAGTTCCTTTCAATGAGGTGTCAGTGTCGGCGATAGAGTTGCGCGTCATTAGCTGTAACTAGTTCATTGATATTGACGCGCTGCGATCTAATCAGTTGAAGAGTTTTCTACAATGATGCCATTTAGTTTATTCGGCGATCGAAGCGATTTATCATTAAGCGATTAAAATCTCTTAAAATGCGCTTCTGTAATAATATTTTTTCCCCTAGAGTTAAAATGGAATTGTTTCGTATATTAGATTATGTATGCAAAAATAAAATTTGCTCGAAGGGTGCTCATTTTTTATATAATTATCAAATTAGAAGCGGCTATTTTCTGAATGTATTCACCGTGAAATTCTTAAATATATTTTACTGTATATGAAGGAACTATTAGATAAGAAAATCGATTATTTGAAGGAAAATCTATATTAACTTTATTATTAATAATTATTAAACATTAACTTACAAATCTTTTGATTTTAATATTATTATATTTAACAGGGTTAAAAAACATTTTTTACATTGACTTATGTTAATTGCAAAGTAATAATCAAATTCTGTTTTTGAAGTATAATCATATAGCTATTTATTAATTTATTCTGCATTTTTGTAAGTTAACAGTTATGATATTACATTATTATTTAAGTAAGTATTAACTTCGCTGTTTTTTTTTTTTTTTTTTTTTTTATCATTACAGAAATGTTTTTAGCATTTGCCGATATCTTGTTTTTTTATATCGTAAAACATAAATATAATAATAAAGGACATTTATTTTGCTATGTAGGAGATTGTACAGTTTTACATAATAACCTACTTTTTTTTTAAATATAAAAACTTTCTAGATACACTTATAGTTTTAGCTAATTAAACGTTTAATATTCATTATTTTTAAAATTACTATTGTTCTCTGAATAAATGACCTTTTTTTAACTACTGAAATATTTTAAAATTTTGTTAACTTCTTGTGACAAAATAAAAATAAAAAAAGTTTCAGCTCATGAAAAAAAATTAACAATGTTTTAGTCTAATAACAAATCTGAACAATACAGAAATAAATTTTACCCATCTTTGTTAAATCCTGCCTTACTTCAAAATGACCGTCTTAAAATATCCCATTTTTCCTCTCAACTGTTGCATCACAGCTGTACACAAACCTGTTGTCGATTTTTGCAAACTGCTTATTCTTTGTAAAAGTTTTGTTATTATTCAAGAGTGATTGATTTTTGTTTCACAAAACTTTTCCAGGAAAGTTTTCTGTTGCATTATTTTATTCCGCCTCCTTTTGTTACTCTTTATTCCTCCCTCCCGTTTTTTCCCTGATTATTAATAGGAAACGGAGCATAAGTAACTTGATCTTAATTTCTTGCCGCGGGTCACTTATTTGCGAAAGAACGAATTTTAAAAAGTCCATTAGAATTTCAACGTATTTTTTCTCTCTCTTCCCCTCTCTTCTCGACGCGGACGGTTTGATTTTTCGTTTTTAAAATGTACTTTTCTTCGACTGATTGATTGCTGAATGATTTGTTTTTCTCGAGTAATTTTTCTGTTCTGCTCTGTTTTAGTTTGTGCACTTTTAATTTATTTTCCAAGTCGTGCTCTTTTGCTTCTTTCCAAAATTAATCAAACGGGAATTAGTAAAGAAGAATCCACTTTTAAATGAGAAAGAAAACTCATATTTCTCCCCATTTTTGTATAAATTTTAGGTAAATGTTTTTGATCGTATCCATTTGTTCTAAAATTGATGGTTAAATAAGCACTTTGTGTAAGTTGATCATTTTTGTTTATTGGTTTTATTTTGAAAAGAAGCGAAAAATCACGAAGCATATTGAAAAAAATAATTTTAGAATGTTCGAAAGAGTTATTCTTAATTTTTCCATCAGTTAAATTTTATAGTATTATGGTGTTATTACTTACAGCTTAAACTCAGTTCAAATTTATGTTGTTAAATGTCAATGTAAGAGCTCCAACATTGAAATCGTTTAATATATTTCTCGTAAGTTTTGAGGTTTGACTATTTTGATGTTTAAAAAAAATCATTTATTATTGTAATCAGTATATGATAACCGATTTATAGTTTGTTAGTGTTCATTATCTTATTAATTCATAACATGTTCAGTAGAATATCGTTAAGACGAACCACTTTAATTCGGATTTCTGGATAATCCGGATCTTTAAGCACGAAATTTGTTTTTAAATAATTTGAGAAGCTATTTGAAAATTTTCATATTAGTATTTATTTGTTTCGTCCACGTTTTTTGAAATTATTTCTTTACGAAACTTTTTGATAGCTATGAATGTATGAAAGGAAATTAAGAGTGATCATACTTTTAAAAATTCTATACAAAGTCAACAAAACTTCTGATCACCACTGACAAATGTCAAACGATGTTACAATGGTCGCTCCATAAGTCCTTTGAAAATCCAAGAGGTGACGCTCGGAGCATCGAAAATTGTTTGTTTTCCGTAAGCATCATGACTCATTATCAGCTGTTTAAGTCTCAGTTACTCGTATTCGTGATCATAACACTTTTCGCACCTCAAAAACTCTCCGGCAAAACTTTTCCGGCCTTTGGGATCATCCTCGCCTTCTTTGGAGCACATTCACCGGAAGCAACCCATAATTTTGATTGCTACTTGATTTCGGGTGTATAACGATGAATCTATTTGTCATCGATGTGGCAGCTATCAAATTTTGATTTCACAGCAAATGACTACCTAATCTAAATTAACGTAGGAATTATTGTAAAATGTGTTTCGGCTCCGTGTAACAAATGGCAGTCCCCAGTGGTAACAACACTATACCTTAATGACGCCATCTGTCTTCAAATGCAAGTACTTTTTGAACCATCGCCGTACAGGTGTGGAGTATTTGTTATTGGGGTGCATAACCCTATCAGGTTTTAATCCCCAGAATAATCGCCGTACATTGTCTAAATGAAAAGTGCAATAAAACAACTTTAAGCACTTTCCTATTGTTCACAAAATAGCCGTTTTTATATTCTCGATTCGTTCAATATAAAGTTAATTTTCTGTAAGTATGTGTATGTATTTCCCTTCTCCGGTTAACGTTCCCGTAAGGTTCAGTGTCCCGGACGGCTGTGGAATTAATCCAACGCTACAAGATTTTACTGCGTTTCATTAATATTCAGAATTTGAAAAATTAAGTACTTCATTATGTTTGAAAGGTTCAAAGTGTTTTTATGGAGAGATAATTTAATTACGTGGAGTTTTTTTTTAATTGTAACGTTGTATTTTTAAGGCAGTTGTGAAATATATATATATATATATATATATATATATATTCTCTGTTTCAGTCGATTTGGAGCACATGCCAGAAGATGCAGACTCTGACCAGCCCGTAGGAATGCGACCGTCCCTTTCGCCGCCGCCCCTTAACGCCCCCATACCTTCCAAGGGCTCCCTTCTTCCATCAGAGGAGGGTTCTCTCGCGAACGGCAGCTCCAGCCCTCGAGACCGTCCTGCCCGCATCAATGGGGCCTCAGCCAAAAAGAGTCCCGAGGACGAGAAGATCCAAGAGTACCTAAAGCGCAGCGACACTGCCGTTATATTCCCTGAGCCCGTTGGGGGCGCAAGCCCCAAGCAGCGAGATGAAAAACCCAACCTCACACCAGAACCTACGCCTGTCATAGGTAAGACTTTTTTTTTTATACATTTTTCTCTTCAGGAAATTTTATTTTTTTAGCTATTCCTTACTCTACCAGTTCCACTGCGTTCACGAGGTCGCGGTAGCTTAATAGTCATGGTCGCGGTAGCTTAATAGTCATGGTCGCGGAGTTGAGATAGCCTAATGGTCATTGTTTTCATAGGTTCGAGTCCTGACGTAATTATAGTCCCGCCGTGTAGCGGGAATGATGCACGTTATATCTGACCGAAATCCGAAGTCTTCCCTTTGGAGTGGTGTGGAAATTTGCAGAGGGAGGTGATAAGAATGCTTAGTTGTCGTCTTCGTCACTTGACTGAGGTTCAAAATCACGATGTCCGTTATCGGTAGTGATGTTGCTTATCAGTGCGACTTTAATAAAACAATCCACGGTGTTTACTCTTGGAAGGACACCATTTCATATGTTTTTAGTCAAAATTTTGCATCATTTGTATCAAGTAATTTACATATGGTTAAAATATAGGTCATAAGGCAAACCAACTTTTTTTTAATCGTACTTCAAAGCAATTAAACTAAATCAAAATTCAATTGGTTAAATTTAAGCTGTGTTCGTATCTTTCAAATCCTAAATTATCCGTGCGCCAATTGATCTAAAATCGATTTGCGAATTTTTTTTATGTAAAGAATGATCTGTTAAGGCTCAAAATTTTCCCGTTGCCGTTGTGTGAAAGTTAGGAGATGGAGGTCTCAGCTTCTCGGCACTTGACCGAGGCTTGCTCCGTGTTTCTTCTCGTGAGACGTTATTAAAATCAAACCCAATTTATCTAGAGGGAATAATTTTCCATTGCTAGCGCCCCCCCCCCCCCCAATTATTTATCATTTTGACTTTTCAACTCTTCTGCTTTTCTTCCTTTCTTTCTAATCACAGGGTTTAAATATATTAATATTATAGATGAAAAGCGAGAAGAATTTTCTAACTGAAAGACCACAGTAGATTATTAATAAGCTAAAAAAGTTAAATAAATTTTAATTTATCTTGCGTTTAGTAAAATCTAATCAATTATTGATTTGTGTTACACATTCTGAAAAATTTGCTTTTCAGTTCATCCGTTTATTAATTAATAATGCTAGTTAAGTACCGAAAAAAGAATGTTATTCGCTCTCATTTGATTGAAACTTTAGAACACGGTCTATCTATTTGTACCATAAACATTAGAATATTTACTTACATTTCAGTTTTATCAGACAATGAAAATGCATTTTTTGGCGACAAATAAAAAAAGAAACAGTGAGGATAATTATTCAAAATAATAGAAATAAAAGCATCATTTTGTAGCGCAAGAAATCACTTTTGATCATATGACTTTTTTTGAATTCCTTTATTAAACACTAATCTTTGTTAATCGGTAAAGTAGGAAAGTATCGGTGCATAAAATTGGAATAGTACTTGAATATTGACTATGTTAACTATTGCTTTTAAAAACTATCCATGTGACTTCAGTGGGTGACAAAATATTCTTAAAGAACATGTGAAATGTTTTTATGTGAAACGGCAATCAATATTGTAAAACCTCTATTTGGAAGGATCACACTATAATAGGAATTCTTTTAGCGTTAATATATAAAGGATTGATTTTCATACGTTTATTAATACTAAGCCATATGTTAGTCGATCCGCAGAACTTTGCATTTTACAAGTATATTCAATTCCTGTTACTGGAATTCATTGATGGAATGTAAGAGTGGTTATTTTTCTTATATTTGTTTTTTATAATTATTTATCAAAATGTTTAATGCTGCATAATACATATTGGTACTCAAGTTAAAAGCTCTAAATTTTTTTTTAATGTAGTTTAATAGGTCAAATTTGCAATTTTTACTGAAATATTAAATTTTATATTTTCTTTTAATGAACTAATGCCTATGAAGGATTTGAATTTCAGGCATTTTTAATGTTAATCCGGTCCTCGAATACTGAAATAAAAGTTTTCAAATTTAAAAAAGAAATAATCTTGTATTACAAAGGAAAACAACCACTGATTACAATTTTTATAACTTTGAACATTAATGAATAGTAACTATTATTTCACCTAACGACTTACATACATATTCTAGAAAAATACAAAGTATAGATATTTTTTCCCTTTGCTGTATAAGTATGGTTCATTTATTAAAAGAATCAAATGAGTTGTTTTAATTCATTTCGCTAGTTCAGTGGTTATTACAAAGCACATTAGTCGCTGTTCCTTTTTAATATGTTCGAATTCATTTATCGGTATCCTTTACAGTATGCAACAGCAATTGTTTCTCCTCGATGCTGTTTTTCTTATAAGCGTAATGGAGTTTTTCCTTGCGTGCGCCATTTTTTAACGTCAAAATATTAATTCATTTGGCATAAGGAAATTATCATTTGGACAGCACAATCAAGTGAGTTACTTACTATTTTTGCCTTGTAGCGGTCAAACCTTGTAATAAAAAAATAAAAAAAAGACCCCGTCTCGTTCCACTATTAATCTCATTAATTCCAGATGAAAAACAAATTCATTTAGAAAAAGCAATGAGAAAATCCGTGTAATCCCAATGGGATAGTTTTTAATGAGTCATTTTGGTGTGGCATGAAAAAAACAATGCTCACAGACCTCTGGTAATTACATTTGCATAATTGATTTTAATATCCTCCCTGATTGAAAAATATGTTGCACAATTAAATGTCATTTATTCATTATTTTAGGATGATAATAGCCAGTGATGATTTTCGGTTTATTAATTTCGGGCCGGTTCTTTGATTGCTATTTTACCTTTATAATCGAAAAAGATCATTAAATCTCCTCCAAAAGAAAATTTTCTTTTTAGAATAATAATGATTTTTGTGATCAGATTTATGGCACAGTTTATCTTTAACATGTTCGTTTAATTAATAAAAAGGCAGGGGGGTTCGTGATTATTTTGTGGTTTAGCTCTGTTAGCAGGAGGATCTGCAATCAGTTTTTGTGCTTTATTCCTTCCTGCACCGGGAAAATGAATAATTTTTCATTCATTATACTTGCGTTAGTCTTTTGATTCCGCATTAAAATACTAACATTTTTCTGTGATTTTTAAATTAATATGTTCTAATATAGCGTGCTCAAATTTAATTCATTTCAAGTGCAAAAAAGAATTTCCGTTCCTGAGAATTTAATAGCTCATTTCTCATGAAAAGAAATAAACCCTTTTTTATATTGGGAGTTTTTGGAATAGTCAGCCAAAAAGGTGAATTTATCCTTGAATAATCAAAAATAAAATTAAAAAAAAAATGTTTATCTTGATTTGCATGTGTTGAAGTTATCGATTGCGACATAATTTCTGTAACTTGTTTTGGCAACTCTTTTGTTTTACCTTATGTGTTTTGGCAACTCTGTGGTTTCACTGTTTGTGGATATATTCCTGTCGTACGTCGCTCGCCAAATGCCGTGGCATGTTTATTTGTCCCTATTTTATAATTAAACATGTAATTAAGTAAAACTTTATAGGCTGGTCCCTGATGACGTGTCCAAAAGTGCTGTTTTAAAGTTAAGTGAATGTTTTTAAAGTTGTAATTTACACAATTTTTTTCATTCAATAAGTCTCTCTGTCATGGACGTTAATTTTATATTACAAATGTATAAAATACTTAACTGGTAATTCTGTATCTGATTTGTAAATTCAAGTAACTGCGCAGTTACTTGAACAGTTGAATTTTTAAATCAGATATTTAGAACTATTTAAAATGAAACAATTGAAAATATTAAAAGAAGGATCTATTGAATGATTAATTCATAATTTATTTTAATGAGTGTTTCTTGTCACTGAATTGTATGAATATTTAAATTTTTTTATGCTAGATAAAAGTGCTTTTTATTATGGATTTTCCTTTAGCTAAATAAATTATAATATTTAATTAATTTTTGTCTGCAGCACTTTCTATATTATAATTTTAAATTGTGAAGGCTTATTTCAATAATTATTTCACATTCGTGAAATGGTCTGAACTCTCATGCGCTGTGCGATATTGAATATTTAAAACAAATTTTGAATCTTCATCGCATCCATTTTTAATCAGGCTTCGTCAAATCGTAAAATTTCTTCTAATGCACCTTCTCCACATTCCTTCGATCATGCATCTTACCCTCAACTCTTTTTTCACTCTTCTCTTTACTAATAAAGCGATTCTTTTGCAGAAAACTCACTCAAAACTTCACAACAGCGATGCCAAAATCCATTAAAAATATTTCAGTCTTAAATGCAAAATTCAAACAAAAGCGTACTAATAAATTTTCTCTTTTCCGTCCACCCCCTCTACCTTCTTTTCGTTTCACCTAACTTTCCCCCTCCTTCTGCCTTAGAGGAACTAATTGCATTCTTCATAAACCACTCTTAAACTCCAAAAGGCGCACTTATGTCATCCTCCTAACTTTCTCTCCCCCCCCCCCTTGCCTAACGTTCTGAGTAAAGCCATACAACCCAAACCAAACATTCTCATGACTTTTTTTCCCTCTCCCAAACCCCTGCGTTATGCCTTTATTGCCGACCGTAATCCGAGTCAGTCCTAAATGAAAATTATTGAGCTACGAAACAACCAGAATATGCTGGAAACAATACAAAAGTGAGGAACAGATAAAATATCTGCTTATCCCCCCTTTAACTCACTTCTATTCTCCCACCCTGCATACTCGGGAGAAACGCTCCCGGATTTTACGTTGGAATGCTCGATTCGGAGTTAATTAGCGGATAGTTTAATTTAAACGAGAAATACCTTCCCACGTTACCGTGCACATTAAAAGGACGTACGGACGTAGAGGGGGGTGAGTAAAAGTACCGCGGTATTTCAGCGGCTTTGTTGGATTGGTCGTCTGAGGTATGCCCGGGCATACCTGAGCTTCCCATACCTTCCCACCAACATCTCCATTCATTCATTTATTTGTGCCTTCCACTGTTTTCGAAAACTCTGTGCCGAGAAGGAAAAATTTGCATAGATTGCGTCGGAGGCGCTGTCGAGAAAAATGCCGTAAAAATATTTTGGGTGAGGAATGAATTCGAAATTTGTGGTGTGTGGCACTTGTGCAAGTAAATTAAATTTCGTTTGTACAGTTATATCGCGAACGTTTGCTGTTATGTAACTGTGTTGCGGTGTGCTTTGTTTTTAATGTTCCAGTTTGCTCGTTAAAAGCGACATAATTGCAACTTAATTAAAATTAGCGGAAGTAAGTTGAATAGTTTGTTAGTAAGGCACTTTTAACGGCGGGGAGATATTTAGAAAATTCTATCGCATTTTTGAAAGGTGCACGCACGTAAGAATAAATAAAAGGGTTATGACTATTCTTGGATCAGACTTGGCTGAAAAAGGAGAAGGAATTTGTGTGTTTGGGCATAGAATAAATTCAATGTAATTGATTTTTTTTTTTTTTTGGTTGAGGAATTATTTGAATTTTTTTCGTCCTTATCATGGAAATTTAGGTAGTATCTAATTAGAATTAAATCACATTTACGAACCATTATGTTCTTTATAATTTGTTGCATCGTTTCATTTGTATGGTTATGAATTCGAAAAGTTGCATTTAATGAATTATCTTAGTTTACATTAAAATTTTTGTCATATGATTCGAATAAAAGTACCTAAACTCCTAACAATTTTTCAGATATTAAATTCTGGAATATTAATATAAATTCCACAAAATTTAGAAATCCTTTATCAATATGCAATTTATTTATTCAAACATATGTAATTCATGTATTATTCAATTACAAGAGACGAAATATGATATTGTGTAGGAAAATGGGTTGATTCAAAATATATATATATATATAAAATATATTGATATGGTCAAATCTAAATTATACAGATGTAGTATAATGCTATTAATATTACGTTATTTTTCTGTATTGTGGCCGCCGTAGCCTAGTGGTCATGGTCACGGCCTCTCAGACGGCGGTTTTCGTCGAGTCGTAGGTTCGAGTCTTGATGCCACTGAAGACGCAGCTCCACCGTGTAGCCGGAGTTGATGCATGTTAAATCTGATCGAAGTCCCATGTTCTTCCGAAGGCTTGATATAGAAGTTAGAAGAGGGATATACCAGCTCTGGTGTCATCCTTATCACTTGACCGAAGCTCAGAATTACAAGATCCGTCACCAATAGCCCTCGTGTTGCTTCGCATTACGACGTTAATAAACAATCATATATTTTGCTATCCGATTTCCGAATGAAATGTCTCGAGCGTGGTTCTGTTTTTAAGACATTTTAAATAAAAGACTAAATTCCATCCAAGAAAATTCACTTTAATGTTTTTTCCCCCTTTAAAAATTAAATTTATTCGTAATTATGTATATTAACTGCAATACTTATTCATAATTGTTTATAGATTTACGTGTACATTACTTTGAATTTTCCCGTTGTTTGTGCATTAACGTGAGGTGTTTGCAGTCAAGCGAATATTGTTAGGAAACATTAAGATGATTAAAGATGAAACTTCAAATTCAGGCGTTGATTGATTATAGAACAGGGGCATTAGTGGATAAATGGCCATTTAAACACGCGCGCGATTGCTTTTAAATACATTACAAGCTTTTAATACAAGCAATACACATGATTGCTTGTAAATGTATTGTTAGATTTAGAGGCTAAATATTGTTAAATGATACTTGCATGGTGGCTGAAACGAAAATGTTGTAAAATAATTATTTTATTTTTCAACAGTTTATATATTTATCAGGTATCTAAGTTATTTTCAACAGCAAAAAGAATAACGCTTTTCTTAAAAAAATATTGGAAACCAAATTTTTTCAGATTGTATTTTTTGAACATTGGTAAGAGACATTTTAAGTGATAAGGAATATTCTAATTCATTTACATCATGTTTAATATTGATGATTATCATCTATATTCTTGCTTACTAATAAGTTGCTATAATTAAAATAAATGTATAAATATGGAATAATTGATTATATATATAGAATTTTTATGTTTTCGCAATATTTCTTTATTCCATCTATGTTTATTAGGCACTGTTGTTTTATTCGATGGTTAATTGTCAAGTTAGCATAGAACCATGCCAATATATCGAGGTGTTGGTGTTGACACTATTTGCTTGTGTTCTGTGTCATTCAATAACTTATTTCGTGTTTGTACTTAAAGCGCAAATTGTTTAAGCATATATTCAATACTTAAAATAATTATGAAAAATGTTAGTGGCCAATAAAGTAACTTATAATCTATTTTAAGAAAAATGTAGACTTGTATTAGAGCGTCTGTTACCTTTTTCAACTGCGCCAGCAATTAAAAAATGAACTTCTGTTTAATGGCATTATTGGCTCTCAAGGTTTCCTCGATTGTAAAACATTCCATTTGAATCTCTCCTTCCTCCCTATTCATCCCTTTCGAATTCAAATTGACTACCTCATGCTTATTGCTTCTGAATCATGTTTCCTGCCAAGTTCTGTTAGACTAGGTTCAAACTCCGTTTCCACCTTCCGCTGGCCGGAAGTCAGGAGTCAACGAGGACCCTCTCAGGTTCCTATCCTCTCCCTCCCACCCCGCAGGGTTTCGCCCCTGTACTGTGACTCAGGTTTCCTGCAGTAAGCCCCTGCACACAAAAACTTTCCCTCACTCTTCTCTTCTCTGCGGCGTTACGTTTGGATGAACCGAAAAACTTCCGTTCCTGAGTCATTTCGGAGGATGGAGATGCACGGAGCATCCCTTGCTTCTTCCGCATCCGTTTGGGAGGAAGAGAGAAAAGTGGACCGGGGTTTGTTGCTTTCGGTTACTGGGGTCCTGATGGCCGCGTAGGTCGTTTTATTGCTGAGTGATGGTTTTGTATTCATTTTATTATCACGTAGACTGAGGAAATTTTTTCTTCTTCTCATCCCTCCTGCAATGTTTTAAAACGACGAATTTTAACTTCCGCCCGAAGAGGTTTATGACGGTTTGTGATGCGTTAATTTTTTTTATAGTCGATACGGTCTTATTATTATTATTATTTTCTGTTTCGTGCCGGAGAAGATAGAATTTTTAGAAGTTTTTAGTTGTACGGTTTTAAAAAATGATATGTGCAGTGGAGATAAGAATTATAGTTTTTTCAAAGGGAACATATCGATGAAAGATCAACTTATTTAATGTATTATAAATTTTTGCTTATGCTAAAATAGAGGGTCGAGATAAATGATTGTTCTATTTCTGTTTACCTTTTATATTGCTAATATCAGAACTCTATGAAAAAATGAGTTACCAATTTCAAGAATGGACAGTTATCAGTAAAATATATAGTTTTATTTTTTTATATAAAAATAGCTCTTTTTATACGAAAATTACATCAAACGTTATTCTTTCTTATGACTCTTGAAATAATTTTAAGACTTTTCAAGTAATTGCATTTATACTTCTGTGTATTTTTATCGATCAGAAATTTTGTGTTGTATTTATATTGTGAGTTTGAAAAGCCACACATGACATTATTGAATATATATATATATATATATATATATATATATTATAAAAATGATGGCGTTGGTGAATGAAATTAAAAAAGGCTTTATCCAAACAAATTTTGTGGATAGTGCTATCAGTAGAGATGTATTCTTTTCAGAAAATTATGTCGAGACTTTTTAATGTCCCCCCCCCCGCACTCCACTAACATATTTTTAAGTAAATAAGCAATGGTTTTGTGATAGTAGATTTACTTTAATATTAAAATGGTCACGGATTTCTTCATATAATTCTTTTTAACGAAAAAGGTATATTCTTCCCAATCATTTATTGATTTCGTAATGACCCCGTTGGGTTTTAAAATGAGATCCGTGAACAGTAAATCTTGATTTTATGGATTAAATAATAAAGGGAGGGGAATGTTTATTTAGCTTTTAATTACTATTTGGCCTTATTCAATTAAACTAGTCTCGTTATACACGAAGAAATGCATTTGTTTTAAAAATATTTATTCATTTTTACAAAGCTGTAATTATTTCTTGTAATATAATACAAAAACTGCTTTCGTATTTTGATGACTATTTCTATGAATAAAAATTTAAAATAATCAGTCTTAGAAAGATACGAATCTAATATTTCTTGAACACTTTGTTTGAGGCCACGAAAACATTAAACAGTGACGATTTTTTTTCTTCTTTTTTTGGTTTTTTCGTGTTTACATAGATTCTTTTCCAGCCTAGGATGAAAGTAGACACGTTTATTCGAGCCCAGATCCGTTGGCGATAAATTGCAGCAATCCAAATCCGAAAACCTCGTTTCTATTGGCCCGCCCACACCCACCTCACCAATCCTTTTCACGCTCCAGAACAGCCTCAGTCGCCAAAAAGTCGCCGGGAAGCAGTTAACCTTCGATTACCATTGGGGTTTGGGCGTTTAACCTACAGTCCCTTAATCCTCTCATCAGTAATTACGGACCAGTTACTCGGTACGTTCAAGTCGTAACCGTACATCACCGAAGCCCTGGCTGGGGTTATACGACGGAACCCAACGACCGGTGACTTCCGATTTCGAAAAGTCCAGATTTTGATCCGGGCAGTCAATCTCTCTCCGTTTTTCCCCAGTTTCATCTGTCAGCTATAGAAAGAGACCGGGATTGTGTATTCATTGCGAAAAGAATTCTTTTACTGGTCGGTTTTGATTTGCTGAATTAATCTGTTATAAAGAATTTTAAAGAGAATAAGATATGATTCGTCGCAGTTTAGAGAGTGGTATGACTTGGAAGATCCAGTTCGTTGATTTCGGTTGAATAAATGAAATAAGCAGTCACGTTTTGTTCCTGTGATGAGTTTTTGTTGATGACGTGAAACAAATTCGCGAATAAAAAATTAATGGTGAATATTAAATGAACACTATTATTGTTTACTTCCCCTCCCCTTTCTGTTATTTCTCTGCACTGAGGGGGAAAACGTTACGCAGGTTACCTTAAACGTTTAATCAAAATCGAAATTAATTTTGGTCTTTGTTTTCGTCAAAAGGAAATTTTATAGTCATGTCAAATAGGCTTGTACTTGGTAATTTAATAGAACAATTGAAATGTTGTAGGGATTTCCATACTATTTTAAACTTACCATGTATTAGAAACATTATCATCTTGATTTCTAATGCATATTTATTTTCGACATCTGTTTATTTTATTTTATTATTTTTTTTTAAAAAAAAAAAGGCCCATTAAGTTCATAACGCTATAGAAAGCAGTTTTTTTTTAAAAGTTAAAGAAAATGATACTCTGTGGCGATTTTTGTTCAATATCCACATAAAACAAAATAGTTGAAACATTCAAAAAGAAAGGCATGAATATAGTTGTAATATTAAATAACTATACCTTTATCCCCTACCCCTTCCCTATACCTTAAATGATAAAAATTTAGCTATGTATCCATACATTAATTCATGTAGTTTCTTCGCTAAGGAGCCCACGAGGACTACTTAAATAAATGATCATTTTTCGCTAATAGATGTTTTATAAGGGAGTTTTTAGATTTATTTGACTCATTGTTTATGAACAAAAATATTCTGATTTCTATAACCATACCTTTGCCATGGCTCATCCCAAAAATCTCGGTGAGGCGCCCCCCTATTCGAATCATCTCGGACCCGGTGAAGTAGATGCCGGACCGTTATTATCATCCCTCCGCAACATCCCTCGACTCCCTGGATTAAGTCATCAGTTCAATGTAACGTAAGCCATTGGCCCCGGGATACGGGGATCAAGTCTGAGCCGTAAACTTGCGGCCGCCCTTTGATCGGAGATTGTTCCGTGGCAAACAACACCACCGCTTCCACAAGCTGCATTTCCTAGAACTGCCTTCCTCCACTGCTTTTTTCTTCCTGTCTTGTCTTTCTTTCCTCCTTTTTATTATTTTTTTAAAGTTTGTATTTTTCAGTGTTTTGGACTTGTAGTTTATTGGTAGATAGAAATAAGTTCTGGATGTACACAGACCGCCGCTTGCTCCTTGTCTGGAACCAGATTTACTAATCGTGTTCAGTTGTGAAATGTACCGTGGCATTGTTAAATAGGACATATGTGAATTGTCTAAAATGAGGAAGGATGTTTTCAGTTTTTTAAAAAAAGCGACTGTTTATTAATGTTTGAATTCTTTACTTATATGAAAGTGTTTTTAGGTAACAGTTGGGATTCTATAATTATTATTCCTCCAAAGACTAAACATGTTGCGGGGTTGATGCTCTATAATTTATCTAGGCTCAAAGTTTTTTTGTTGCCGTGGTGTGGAAGTTAGAAGAGTGATGTGACAACTCAATTGTCATCTTCGTCACTTGAGCATGGTTCAAAATTACGACGAACGTTGCCGTCAGATCTTATGTTGCCCCTCTGTGGCTTGGCTTCTTTTGGCAAGTATGGACACCAAGACCCCGAGATTACCCTAATCATCTTTTTCTTTCCCATGGAGTTACTGACTTTGGTAAATACGGGTGATGCGTTTCCTTTTAAATTTTCGATTCTTTTTCTAGTCAACCAAGTTTTACCTTTTCCCCATTTTTCTTAACTCTAGAACATAATTAAACATTTTTCGGCGCTGCATAGCCATGTTTGGTTCTTGCGCCATTAAATTCCACCATCACACAAATTCGTATTGCTTCTAGTGCGATGTTTATAAACAATCAATTCTCCAATTATTACAGATTGGTTTTGAAACACTTGTAGTTGAGTAAATTATTTAACAATTATAATAAACACGAAAGCTCAGACAGCAATCCTGTGTTCAAAAACATGTCAAACTCAATCTAAAGAACTTGAATAAAATGTAATATATGATAAAGATTATATAAATATTTTTGCCTTGTTGGTTTTCTTATTTTTGCATTGATAAATTTTGTAAATAAAACCGCATTTCTTTGCTTATCTTTTGAACTTTCAACTTAATAGGAAGTCGACAAATAGTTACAATGAAAAATGTTTTAAAATCATAAGCAATTCCCTTTTTTTTAAAAAAAAAAAATTACGAGGAATAATTGTAAGACATCATATAGGATCTGTAACACCTAATTTTTTTTAAAAAAAACTTTACTGTACCCATGCGTGTATTTTTCAGTTTTAAATATAATTGAAAAGAGTACCGAAAGGTAAAGTTCTAATGGATAGATGTGCAGCTTAACCTAGCATGTCACCAACCTCGCACGACGGTTAAAAATCACCGCGGTACTCCAAACGATCCCGCCTTATTTTTAACATTTCGGATTCCCGGAACACATAAATCCGTAATTATATGCAATCCTTTTAAGTTGTCACAACGTCCTCCCTTCATCCCCCCGCCAGCCTCTTCCGCATCCCATTCAATTGCCAAACAACCCTTTTGGTTTGAAGAAGTTAGCCAAGATTTCTTCCTACAAACAAAAATTACTCTTCTTTAATGCAGGCAAGTGCACCGATAAAGGGGAGGATGAGGAAAGAAGGGAGGGTGAAAAAAAGGAACGTTCCTCCTCGTGCTCTCTCTCCTAAAGGCATTTTACTCGCGAGCAACAGAATACCGGATTAACATCATCCATCAGCTCAACATCCCTATCATCATCACCATCGCTACTTCGCTCTCGCGGCTCCGCGGATTCAGTCGCGGACAAATGACATCCTGTCACTGATTACCGCCATTCATAGGGAAGGACCCCCTGACATCCCTCTCCCCTCGCGCGCAGGAACCCAGTGTAACGGCCAAACAATAGATAACTATAAATTTCCCTCCTTCAAATCCGACAGCGAGCCATTGAAGGGGGCCCCGCTTTTCGACATTACGTAAGCAACGGGCAAGACATAAGTGCCGCTACAGGGCCCTTTGGGTGTGCCCTTCTGCGGTTTTTACGTATCACGGCCGGGTCCCTCCATTGGGAAGTTTACTAAGGGGAAGGAGGGAAAATTTTTTGATGTGTTTATTGTTCTCCCTTTTAGGTTGTATGTCAAGAAGTTTTTGCTTTTGATTTACTTTTTTTTTTGGCTGGACGTTTGTGCTTGTGGGCGGGTTATGGCGTGATTGACGCGCATTATGGCGGATTTTGGTGTTTTGGTATGGGGATTGGGTTGCCAAATCTCATTCTTAGATGAGATGCCAGCGGAAATGATGACATTCGTTCCAATGGTGTTTTTATTCCTACAGGGAGGCGGGATACGTTATATGTGACATTAGAATCGTTGATAAATGAAATAATTATGGATACCATGTCGGGGGCTCATCTGTAGGTGTTGTGAGCCTCCGTATTGGAAAATTTAATGGAAGTTTAATATGCATGCGATTTTCTCGTTGTTATAACGTTTTATAATTTTGAATTGTATTTAATATATATTTCTGTTTCTTTCTATGTATTGCTTTTTTATTATGAAAGTATTCCTTCTTATAAATGTTATACCCGTCTTCGTTTGATATAGTGTTGTAGTAATTTGCCTTAAATGTTGCTTTCATAAGATAAATTTAAAAAATGTTCATTAAATGATTTGTATTAAAGTTATAGATATTTTGATAACAGTTACCATATTTATTTGAAGTACTTAATGATCCATAGAGATGAAAAAATCTTATTAAGTGGTGATTAAAATAAGTTAATAGCAAATGAAACTCCCCCTTCCAAAAAAAAAAATGCTTGTAAACATTATTGTGGGGAACTATTATTTAATGGTTTCCCTCAAGAAAATTAATTGTATATATTCAGAAAATCTATTTGCTATTGTTGAATTCGGATGTGTATTTTGATGCTTTTTGGAACAAATTATTGAGAAAGTATACGCATAACAAAGTATACCGTGGTTGTGTCTCACTTTTTTTATTTCAATTTCTGATATGTCATATTTTATGACTGCAAGGTTGCTCATGTGTTGCTTTTGCCGCGGTACCGAGTGGTCATGGTCTCGGATTCGCGGCCGGCGTTGTTTTCGTCAAGTTGTAGGTTCGAGCCATGATCCACAAAATGCCATTCGTATAGCGGGGATGATGCTAGTTAATTTCGTCTAGGTCTCAAGTCCTCCCTTGGCGTGGTGTAGAAGTTGAGAGAGAGAGTTGCCAGCTCATTTGTTGTCCTCGTCAATTGACCGGGATTCAAAATTTCTAGGTCCATTGCCAATAATCCTCATGTTGCTTCTCTGTGCTACGTTAATAAACAATCACAATCCCCCATATGCTGAAATATTTAAATTTCGTGCTTATTTTAACTGTCCGATTAATTTTTGATATATGAGTATCTGAGTGGGGGAAAACATTCAAATAGATACTGTTGGCGTATCAAGAAGAATGCTAGTTTAGGTTTAATTGGGAGAAGATGCTGCAGCATATTTCATATATGAAGACAGTACTCCATTAAGCAATGCCATAGATTGTACCTGCAATAATAATTTCTGGAAAACAACTTTCAGGGTTCGTTTACTTTATTACAAAGACGAAGGAGGGAAGAAAAAAAAAAGAAAGTCTTACTCGTCCTATCATGTGAAAGGACTGCACGCTGTGGGCCAAATGTAGCGTATCAAACATTGAACAGACAACCAGGAGTAACGACACGGGAGAAAAAATTATTCTAGCGTAAACAGCCTATCTAAGACTGCGCTGTCAAAAATAGAAGCCAAATAAATTTGTCCCTTCGTTTTAGATAAGAGGCTGCAGCCAAACAGTTTTAACAGGAGCAACGGGGAGACGAGAGGGATCAAAACTTTTTCCTCTTCGGGGTAGGACAGAAGGAATGAAATAAATATGAGGTAGTTACGTCAGGCTTCTGCCTGTTGAAGGAGAAATGAGATAAACGAGACAGGAATTCTCTCTCTCCCCCATTACCTGGTCCAAGAATTTGTTTCAACACCTTTGTTTTGATTTGTAAAGGAGTTACCTTATTGAATTCTCGTGTTGTTTGTAGAAACTAGGTATTATATTTTTCTCTGAAGGAGGAAACTTTTATTTCGATTCCAGATCGTTTCTGTTTTTATGTGTGATATGGAATATATTGTGTGGTAATGTATTTGAGAAATTTTTCAAAGTATCACCTTTTATGAGAGTGGTTTTTACAATAACAATGTATTATCCTGTTTCTGTATGAATAAGAAGGTCAATCTGTTTATGTCCAGAAAACAAATATTGAAAATATTAATAATTTTAATATTAATTAAAAAAAATTTTGGTTTATTAATTTGATCAGAAGAGTATATAAAGTCTTTTTTTCCCTTAGGGAAGGCTCGAGATATGTACTCGATGTGTTAATAAAAATTCAAGCATTTGTTAGGACAATAGCAGCATCTTAAAAACTTTAGAACTTATATCTTTCGGAAGCTAAAAAAATAAGAAATGTATGCAAAAATAATACAATAGCATTTGTTGTTTCAAATTTTACGTTTATTCATCATAACGAACATCTTCTCGTACTAGTCTAAAAATAAATTTTGATCTCTGTGTGTTCCTAATGTCCTGTAAAAGTCTTTTTTGTTGGAAGTATATACTCTTAAAAGAACATGATGAATTTATTAAATTCACATCGTGACTTTTTTTGTTTCTTTCGAAATTGTTCTGCCAGTAGCATACAATGATGGTTGATGTAAAATATTTTAATATTGCTAACCTGCCTATTTTTATTTATGTCAATTACATGAAATTATCTTCGTCAAAGTTATATTTCTATTATTCTCTTACAATAAATCTATTTTTATTAAAGAATTAATTAAAGAGCAAAAGTAATATTTAGTTATTTAATGCTTATTTAGTTAGTAAGTTATTTAATGCTTATAATAACACAATGGTTTTAGAAAACACTTTATTGTAATGTTTGTATGTTTTAAATAACGTTTAATTATTTTATATTAAAAGAAAGCATGCACATAAAACTGACTAAAAATTTGCGTTCTTTTCAATTATGTATCTCGAACAATTCAAAATAGTTGAAGTAACAGTTACATGATTATGAATTTGTTGTTTTTCAGTGTTACCAACAAATATCAAAAGAGGAACAAATTTTCTTTTTACTTCAAAGTTTATGTAAAAAAAATGTTGATAAAAAGTAGACTTATTCACAATTGCATCTGAAACTATACAACATCTTCAAAAACTATATAAAAAAAAAGGACTACGTAGAAAATACGAAGTAATGAATAAATGTAATTTTATTGTAAAATTGCTGATAAGAATTTATAATTCCATTTTATGAATAAAAATTGCTATTTTGAATACTTTTGGCGTGCATTGTTTTTGCCAAAATAATGCTTAAAATCAAATTTGTGATATTTGACAGAATAATAATTCATGTATTAATTAAGTAATGATAATAAGGAATAATTTTATAATTTAGGGGCGGGGGAAGAAAGAAATCAACTTCATACTATTTTACACGGATTTGAAAAGTTCATTTTACAACTGTTTAAGAATATTTGGTATGTAAATGTATGTAAAAAAATGCATTTAAAATTATTTGCATTTTTATCTTGTAACTTCTGTAATCTACGTGTTTTCTTATTGGGAGAGGGATATTAGTTACATGTGTACTTCTGATCAATTTTAATGAATGGAAAACAACTTTATGTAGCTCATTTTCTCAGAATGTGAATTTTCATTTTTACGCTTAAGGAATCTTGAAAACTGCTTAAGATAACCTTAAGAAAATTGTACAGTTGTATTATCACAGTATTTTGCATAATTTGCACTGAAATTATTCTGTTTCGTACGTAGTTTGGTATTTTTTCAAAGATAGGTCATATTCAAACTGGGAGGAAAATTAATGTTAATTTTCAATAATCCTTAATAAAAGGAGAACTGTATTTAATGTTAAATATTTTTAATTTAATTAAATGTCCAAGCATTTATTTTTGATGTAAGAAAAATATGCATTCTGAAGCAAAAATAATAGTAATTTAGGTTTATGAGTGGAAATCAACAATCCTTTCAGTAAAATGAAAAGCATTATCACTAAGTAATATTTTATAAATTATTTAAAAATTTTAAGAATGTTTAAAATTAGTTTATCAAAGAACAAATTATAGATTATGACATACAAAAAAAATTGTATCATTTCATTGAAATTTTAAAAACATATGAAGAGTCGAAAAGGTAGAAAACATGCTCTATATATTGCTTCTAACAATCCATTGACTCCTTAAATTTAATATTTCATCGTAATGTTACATAATTTTCGTTCTTTGTGTAAAGTTGTTGAATATCGAAGGAAATTTAATCCTTTAGTAATTTAAGGCTATCATCGTCTAATGAATTGGATCAAGTTCCCAAACTTGGAACACATTTCGAGATTACGGGGGGAAATCTCAGTGCCAAACCATATTCTTGGATTATTAATTTATCACATTACGCCCCTTGCGTCTGGATTGCCGCAGTAGCCTGGTGGTTATGGCAGCGGACTCGTGGTCGGCAGTTTCGGTCGAGTCGTAGGTTCGAGCCTGGATGCCACTAAGACCCGCGGTGTAGCTGGGGCTGATGTGCGTTAAATTTGTCGTGGCTCAATGTCCTCCCTTTGACGTAGTGTGGAAGTTCGGGGAGGGGGTGCCAGCTCAGGTGTCATCCTTGTCACTTCACCGTCATTCGTTGCTTCTTGTGTGATGTTAAAAAAACCAACCAATCTTAATATTCTGGTATGTTTTTAAAAGATGCAATTTTTTACTTTAGCAGGTAAAACTCAATATCAAATTAGCTTTGCAATATAGGAGACGAAGTATGGAATACATTCCAGAAAAAAACTGCATTGATTTTATCAGAATTGAAAGTAGTGTAATAAAATATGCTGTGCTCTGAAATTAAAATTATAGTGAAATTAAAATGTAATGTTAATATTGAATCATTTTTCAATCTGAATGAATGAATCGAGTTCATGTACTATTTATTACTTTGAGGTGGAGACAGCCTTAAAGTTGTTAGAAATAATTACTGAAATATGGTTGGACAGAAGCGTTTTACATTTTTAATGTACTGAAGAACTATGATTGAATCCAGGTGTAAAAACGTTCTTAACGTATCCACTAATACTACTTCTTTTTTAAAAAGAGACTTCACGAAATGATTATACTTAATCATGAACCACAGCTCAATTCGAGAATTCCACTAAATTGTCATTCTTGCACAAATGTGTGGCAATCCTTTTGTTTCGTTCACCACTTTTCACCTTCCCAAAGTAGTCCTCCTCCTTTCAAGAAAATCCCGAGTGGATGGCGAGTGGAAAAACAGTCTGAACCGCCATTATCAGGGAAACAGAAAGATGGATCTTTTAGTGGCATCCGCCACAAAAGGGGAAACCGTTGAAAGAATTTCGCCAAGGAATTCTCTGGAGGGTTCTTCTCTTCTACTTATCGTGATTATGATCATCATCTGGTGATGGCGGTTAAACTTATGAACGGCCACTTCAAGTGTGAGGCATCACCGTCCGAGTCGCATTCCCAGTGACTTTTCTCCGAGAGGGGGAGGATATTTATTAAGTCGTGATTGTTTGCATAATGCAAATGAAGAATTCTTGTCCATCCCCCCCCCCCTGTTTTTTTTTTTACTTTCTTTATGCTCTCTTTCACTCAGCTTTGAAATTTCGTAATGAGATATTGCAAGTTAGGGTTGAAAAGAAGGCATGTCCTTTTGTCTGGAGGTAATTGCTCTGCCGATTTGCCAAAAAGATCTTTTTTCGAAGTCGGATCCTGTGCCAGGTTATGTTGTGAGGAGTGTTTTCTTGAAAGAAGTTTTCAGGTGAATGTTCGATTTCTCGTTTGTCGATGGGTAGTTGAAGTGAAAGTTGAATAAATGGTTTTTATAACCAGCTGTATATATAATTCGCGTTTCGAAATATGATCCGTTTGATGGTTTTGAAGGAACAGAGCTACTGTACTGTACGTGTACTAGATTTATCTTTATATAATCATTATTTCATTTTTTCTCCCCTCCTTTTTCTTGGAAATAAAATTTCAAAATATAAATAAATGCTTCATTTTTCTGGACTCACTAACTCTAAAAAAGTGAGAATTTTTATGTATAAAGGAATTTGTCTCGAGGGGCATATTTATAATGTTAAGAATACTTTGAAAAACACTCGCATTTAAGAAGTACATTTGTTAGTAGTTCATGCACATTTTTAATAAAAAAAGGTCCACTAAGTACTGAGTTTTTAAATATATTTTCCTCGCTTCAGCGTAATTAATTATTTGTATATATTATGCTATAATTTTGTGGATATAATTAAGATTTAGAATTTGAAAATAATACATAATATTTTTATATTTTTCTTAATAGTAGAACTTGTTCAGATATGCGGTGAATTTTTGTGGAATCAAAAGTGTATTCTTTCTCCACTCTCTCCTTTTTTAAAACGAGCATGTTATGTTTCTCCTAGGTTTTGCATTCTTTTCAGCGTTTAATAAGCCGGTTTACTATATGTCTAGATAAAAATGAATTTTTAGATGAACTCTACTTAAGATATCAGCATCCATTTAAACGCTGTATCGTTGATTTCATTGGGTGGCTTTAAAAAAAGGGGGGGGGGGTTCTAATGATACTGTTTCGTGTTTTGAAGTATTTCTCCCGTAATGAAACTGGGGAAAAAAATTCACATTTGCTACGGATTCGTTTTTATCTTAACTTGTTTTGTAATTTTATAAAAGCGCAACACAAAGTGGACATTTGTGTTTAAGTAATTGGACGAGGTGTTTTTATGTGCGGAAAAAAATAAATCGTTGAAGGTGGTTAAAAACTTTTTACAAATACATAAAAAGTTAGGCAACCACTTTTTGGTTGCTAATTGAAGTTTTTATTTCTGTTAAAAAAAATTATTCCCTAGTCGCGGCACTTTAAAGTTTCGCTTTGTTTTTAAAGCAAATTTCACAAACTTCTCTATTACAACTTAATGCAAATCTTTCAGTTAAAAGGATGGTTAAAAACCTGTGGGATAACAAAAAAATCTTTTACCAGGGGGAAAAAAGTAATGTATAAACACAAAGTATATTGGTTGGAAAGAGTGCTTTTTTTTTTTCCAACGTCTCTTTCATGGAGCTGCCAATTTTTTTTATATCCACGAATGAATTGTTTGCAGTGGTTTTGTCGAAATTGTCAGATGGCAATTGTGGAGTGATTTTTTTTAACTCTTACCCCTTCCCTATCTCCCAGCACGTGCAGTCTTTTTGGATTTTTTTTTTAAAAAAACTTCCTTAAGAAAGCAATAAAAAGTATTAGAATTAAACGCCCGTGTAAAAAGAATAGCCTGTGCAACTTAACCGCTAGTCATTATAGTTTTTGTTTCTCCTCTACAAAAACCAGCTCCCAGTTGGAAGTACCCGAACTTTTTCAGCGGTGTCGGGAAAAAAATGGACTAATCAAATCAATTAGTAATTAACAGGAAAGAATTTCCCACCGCTCAGAAAGGCAGATAATGATATGCACACACAAAACGAATACACCCTTTAGTGTTAGTGGAAATTACTTTTTACTTATTTATTACGGCTCCATCTGCATACAAAACCCACTGATTGTTCCTAATTTTCTTTTGTTATTTCTTTTTCTCCTTTTTTTCTTGCCCTTTCTCCCTTCGCTTTCTCGTAAAAAATACTTTTTTTTTATCCACACTTCATGTGTATATATGTGATTTTACTCCCCCGTTTTCAACCCCCCTTTTCTCATTTGTTTTCTTGAGTATTGTTCTTTACTGAACATGATAAATTTTGCAAAGCTTTGAAATTGAACCTTTTGGACTTAATTGCGATACCACCCGGGTATTGAGGGGAGGAGGAAAAAAAAAGAAAGAAAAGGAGAGAAGAAATGAGTAAAAGAAAAATTAAAGAATAGTGTTTGTTCTTCTGGTGCCCGTTCCCCGAACTAGCACGACAAATGCAGCGGTTAAAAAAGTGAAAAGGAAAACACGCTGAGAAAAATCTTTTTCGGGGAGAAAAGGGAAGGAAGAAAATAAAAAGGGAAAAGAGGGGGGAAAATAACCTCTTGTCATTTCTGAATTGGGTTTAATTTAATTACAAAAGTTCAATATCCACGCTCCTCGACCTGTACTTTGTTTTTAGTATTCTGGGACGAATTTTTTTTCCTATATTCAAATACAGCTAGTTGAGAAAATGGCCGCTGCGTTGGACTCGGATGATATGAAAAAAGACAGGAAGTTCGAAAAAGAACAATAAAAGTCAAATAAAAAGCGAGAAACAGTGAAAAAAGTGACGGAAATAGCAAATCAAGTTTTTACTCTGATACCGAAAGAGCACGGGGGGAAATGAAAAGTTTTTTTCTCTCTCCAAAGCGCAAACCATTCTGAACTTTTTATCTTTTTTTTCTCTTCTTTCTGTTCTGCCTCTCCAATCTCTCCGAACCGAACAGTTAGTTGCACGTTATTGGTTGACCGTTTCTTCATCGCGATCTGGCAACAAAAGGAATAGCCAATGGGCGACGATTACCTTCACGTAGATAGTGTTCGCGCGAAAAGCGCCAGTGAATAAAAGCGAAAGTAATTAACCGAGGAGAGGGAACTGTTAGTCATTAATTAAAATAATTCCGGTTAGAAAAGCGGCGATGCACGGGTCCGATAACAAAGCAATTTGAGAAATTATCTGACCACAAAGATACGGGAGTTTCCGCCAAAATAGAAGTTCCGTAATTGAAAAGCTATATGGCAGTTTACGCGCGTTCTTTTATGGACTAAATGTTCTGTTCCGAAGTGTGAAAAAATTCGCGAAAGCAAAGTAATGTATAGTGGTGGTGGTTTTTTTTTTTAAAAAAATCTTTTATTCCTTCAGTTGTTTTTGCTCGCATTGAAACGTTCTAGTGGAGGGGAACCAGCATTTTACCTTTTCGTACTAATGGTCCGCTGATTTTATAAAGATATCAATTAGAAAATGCGTAGAGTGAAATAGTTTTTGAAAGCTCAACGGTAAAGTACATAATTTTTTTTTCAGTTACATTGTTATCCGAAACTTCTCTTTTTAATTATTCGTTTTATTAAATGCAATAAAAAAAAACTGTCGTAATTAAAGCAGCCAGTTTTTAAATGTAATAGTGTACGAATATTCATAGAATTCGATATGAAATGTTATCTTAACTAATCACGAGTAGTTTTGAAGTAAGTAGTAAAAATGCAAAAGAATTTTTTATCGACTGTGTTAAATCAGTTTTTTAAAAATACATTTGGTACTTGTTTCTTTTCGCGAATGAAATAAAAATAAGTATTTAATCTAATTATATGTAATAAATATTTCACAATATAACTTTAAAGAATTTTTTAGCTAACATTTTTTTCAAATCCTCAGCTGCAAATCATTGTCATTTATTTATTCCGTTTTTTTTTTTAAAGTTGTTATTAAATGAATTTATATAATATTAATCAGTGGATATTTTTGCACGTGAAAAAAACATTCTTTGATGTGCCAATTCCGGAAGTTTAAAGATGCCTGTCATTATCATATTAGATGATAAGCATATTCTATTCTGTCTCGAAATAAATCATAGTTACATTCTAGTTCCAATTGGGTGTTGTATCAGAAGACTTCTAAAAATTATATAATACCCTCTTTTGTAGTTTACGGAAATATTGTAAACCTAAATAATTTGATACTTCTACTTTTTAAAAACCTCATTTGGCTACTTTATTTTTCGCAATATATCATCGTGTTGACTCTTCTCTTCTGTACTAGATTTCTCCCCTTTCTTCCATGCACAATCTAGATTTCCCAGAAATCTGAATTCTACCTCATAGTTTTATCGAAAAACTGTAAAAAGAAAACAGCCCATAGCTGGTAAACTATTGAAGTAAATCTAATTGCGAAACATCGAGAAGTTAGCTGATATTGGTTACTTCAATTTCATCTCTGAACTGCAGAGATGAAATTAAAAGTTATCTGTGAAAAAGAAAAGCCTACTCAAGCCTATATCTCTTCGAATGCGGTCTCAGTCCGAAACTGGAAGAAAAAAAGAGAGAGAGAGAGAGATAGAAAGATTTAGAAAAGAGAACTAAACCGACATGGGGAAAAAATGAGATCTAGTAGATATCCACCTTCGAAGGAAAGAGGAGAGAGAGAGAGACCAAACCCTAATTTTCACTTCTATCCAATGAAAGTCTCCTTTCCCTTTGACACGAATGTAAGACGAAAGAAAGGGGAAAAAAGTGAAGTATAAAAAAAGAGAGTTGAGACGCTTTCTATAAATAAGCTCCACTGAGTAAGTGACCAGAGTATTTTCTTCGATTCCTATCTGTGCGCGATAATTGAGAGATCTCTCCTGTCACCCGAGTCACTCCGAGGAAGGTCCCTTTTCGATTTCATTGGGCATTCCGGTCAAGATCCTCAAAGAGATTACCGGAAAGTGGAATCTGGCAAGGCCACCGGGGGCTACGCCCTTTAATATTCAGGATGACCGACTTTGTTTCCGCCCCCCTGGGCCTCTGGGTTTTAGAGGCAATCAGACTTACCGGATTCATTGCTCCTGACCCCTCCAGGGTATACGATGCCCATAACACCTTGGCTGGCCCAGGATTGCCATTCCAGGAGGATGCGGTTTTGTGTTACTCGACAACCTGAATGCAAAATCGGAAATTGAGAGTGCGGCTCCGAGCGGAACAAATTTCTAGAGGTTTTCTGCCGCTTGTAATTTTTCCCTCTGCACGGGATTGGCTCTCTAAGCAGTCCGGTGGGAAATTTAAAGAGTTCAGGTTGGTCGATGCTCGGAATTCCATTGTAATTTCAAAAATCTGTTTGGGTGGCGTGAATTTAAAAGGGTTCGTTGCATAATGTAGTATTATTTAATGGTTAATTGGTAAATCGATTCACATATTCTCTGTATCAAATCTTAGTCTCGTATCTGGCGTATTCTGCTTAATTGAGTTTTTTTTTTTTTTTTTTTTTACTCATGGGCTTGAATGGTTTGATTTTTATCAATAAATCGGAGAAAAATATTCTTTATATAAAAATATATATTTTAAATACTTAGATTTTCCTTCGCATTAATTTTTGTTTTATATGATTGGGATTATCTGTTTGTGGATTTTCTAGTGTAGTAATAAGGTAAATTAATTATCCCTCACTCGTTATACTTACGTAAATGTAATTTTTAAAAATCTGTATTGTGACTTTAATCATGCAGTTCAAACTTCTACATCCCAAACAACATATTTTTACTAATGAATATTCACTAGTGATTCAATGAGGAACATTTAAAAGGTGATGAGGGTTATAACGTGTTTATGGTTCTCATTCTGATAAATAATAAAAAGATATAAGGGATTTTAAATGTAATCCCTTCTCTCTTTTTTTGTAATTTATTCGAAGAAAAGTATATCAATTTTATCACTCTTCAAATTACTAATCATTGCAAATATTTTATTTCAGATTTAGTACATTTTTTAAAAGAATCGGTATTTCATTAATTCCCTTAAATCTTTGATTACTTTAAAAAAAATTCTTAATCATATTAAACTAAAAGTGTTTGTCACTTTTTAAACTGTTGAAAAAAGAAAAATCCTCTTAAAGCCAAGACTCAACCGTTCTTGATTGCACCCGAAATTTCTCCCGGTTTCTCCGTGAAAGAAAAAAAAAAAAAAAGAGAGAGAAATAATAAAAAAGAGATGTCATATCCAGTTGAATCAGTATGCAAAGCACCAAACTCAGTTTCTACCTTTCATTAGAAAGGGTTCCAAGTACATTCAAATTTCCTTTCTTCGGATGCCACCAGAGAAGGGTGGTCCCCGTTTTCAGCTCGACTTCATTGTGCAGAGAGTGAAAAGATTCCGGTATTTATGTAGTTTCCACACAATTCTTTTCTTGATTACCTTTGAAAATTTGCTCCCGTACGTGGACATGCTGAAAGCGGGACGCCGAATTTCCATCAGAATAGGTAAGTCCTTCCAGCACGTACGCACCACAATATGTAAACAAGGCACGTGACCAAGAAGCGACCAATGAGACGGTCCTTCTCTGATTTTTTTTTCTTTCCCTTCCACCCTCCAAGAGTCTAGTGGAAGTACGTGAGTGTATTTATTCGCTGATTTACTCTACTCTGCGATTGTGTTTAAGGGAACATTATTTTGGCGGAAAATATGCGTCTTTTTACGATATGTGATAAAATGGAGCGAGGTATTTCTGGAAATATATATAATTTCTGTCTTCAAAATCATCGGTGTTAAAAATTTGTTTGATTTCATATATATTCCAGAAAATTAATATTTTAATTGTAGGTGTTCATATTGTATCATGTATGCGCTGTGAGTGATAATTTTTCGGTAAATCCCCTTAAACACAAGTTTGCTCTTAAATTTTGAATTTGACTGGAAATACGTTTTTAATGCAAAATAAACTACCCTAAAGGCTGGAAAATATTCATTTCAATTATATTAACTTTATAATGTGTAGTAAAAAATTATTCAAATATTGAAATCTTTATTTTCATGTATGTATAGCGAGGAAGCTCGTTACAAGAACAGGAATTTCATTTTTAAATTTTAAAAAAATTCAAAAAATATCAAGGTTCCATTAATAAAATCGATGTTAATATACGAGGGAAGTTCTTTGAAAATCCAAGAAATGGCACTCATAGCATCGAAAATAGTTTGTTTTTATTAAGCATCATGACTCACTAGACAGCTGTTTAAGTCTCAGTTACTCGTACTCGTGATCATCTCAAAAATTCTTTGGGAATTCACCGTAATCAACCCATTTTGATCATTGCTTGTGAATCCATTTATCATCAATTGTGACAACTCGACCTCGATGCGGCAGCAATGAAATTTTGAATTGGCAACAAATGACTACCAAATCAAAGCTAAATCATGAATCATTGTCAAATTTGTTATGGCCCCGTTTAACAAATGGCAATACCCAGTGGTAACAACAATTTCCTTTAATAATGCCATCTGTCTTCAAATACAAGTACTTTTTGAACCATCCTCGTGTTACATATCAATAGTTTTAAAATCATTTATATGAAAAATTGGCGAATTCGATTTCCCCAATAGTCTGATTCTTGTGACAAAAATCGTCGCCAAAGCGGCGACACTGAGAAATCCATTAAAAATGAACCATCCCTCCGTAGCTTCATTAATCCCCCAAAAAGCTCATCGGCTGAGCGCTTGTGCCTTTAAATTTTCCTAATCACTATTAAATTTACTTTCGTCGCTTTGAATGCGCAATCGAAACATAATTACTTGCCATCATTTCGTGCGTAAAGGAGATGGCGGAGAGATTTTATTCCGAAGCAGAAATTAAAGAAGCTGATAATAATGCGTATCGGACCCCTTCGACCATAAACAAAAGTCAAAAGAAGGAAATTGTTTGTATATATATCTATATCAATATCCGCAGTATTGAGCAGTCTTACTTCCCCAGTTAATGGTGGAGATTCTTTTCTTTTGGAGAGAAATCGTCGCTTTGCTGTAACTTTTCGTGTACGGATATTAGGACTTAAAAGATCGGTAAAAGTTTGCATTTTTCTGGCCTCGCTTCTTTCCAAAGAGAGATAAGATGCTCATTTATTGAAAATCACTCTTTAGGTGGAAAGCGGACTTTAAAAGACGAAGGGGAGAGGAATCTGATCTAATTGATATTACATGCTTCTTTCCTCTTGATACTTACCTTTTCGCCGGGGCGCACTTAAAAGAAGTGATTTTTAACTTCCCTCGTTGTTTTAATCGCTTGGTGCAGTTGATAATTTTTTTGGAGGCGGAGAGCTGCGTTACAGTTTTGATATGTTTTAGAAGTATTTTGTTTTGGCAGTTACTTCAAAAACTAACGCTTTGAACAGAGCGATTTTCACTTATTAATCGTAAGTTTTAGATAAAAGCACCAGCTATATGTATAAAAAAATTTTCATCTTGTATAATATTATGTGTTATAAAAATTAAAGAATGTTTCATTTGCTGTGTTTGTTTTCTGTAATAATCTACATTTGAATTTTACATTCGACTTTAAATTTTATTCATTTTTAGAACTGCTGATATGTAGTTATATAATGGACAAATTATTTTATTTTGCTATTTTATGATTTCTGATCATAATAAATGAGTGCAGTGGGTATTATTCATAATTACGGAGGTACATAAGGAACATAAAATAACAGAAGCTAATATTTTTTCAATGTATAACATAGTTATTTCCAGCATTGAATATAGTGTATATCTGTTTTTGAATAATATGAAACATTTGCATTACAAAAGATTTGTTAAAATATTTTATATTTAATGATTTTCAAACGTTAACAATTAAATCATTTTTTGAACATATTTACAAATAAAATGAGCTTCGATGAAGCTGATAATTGGCCTCAGTTTATGCATTTTTATCCTTTTCTTTATTAAACACTCCATCAATTTTATGTTTGAATATTTTCCATTTATTTAATGCATTTTTAACTAAAATTATTCTGAATAGAAGGGAGATGGTGTATTTATTTCTTCATATGAAAAATTTAATTTTTAACGACTTATTTGTTAGAATCTAAACATTATATCTTTTTCCGGTATGTATAAATGACGCTACTCAAATCTTAAATTGCGAAAGCTAAGATTCGATTTCATTGATAATAATCTTTCTTTTGAAAAGAAAAAAAAAAGTCCATATAAATGTGATATTTATATTCGAAATTTGTTGATTTTCTGTGTGTATGATTTCAAATTCGTTAAATCTTATCCGAAACTATTATACCTGAAGATCTCAGACATGAGGGATAATGTTCCAAGTGATTGCATTGATAATTCTAATACAGTAAAACTAGGATAATTTGAAGATGAAGTGACCAAATTCGAATTGATATGTTTTCCTAAAATGGAAGAAGTAAATGACCTGAGATTTAACAAACAAGTTTCATTCTACGAGTAGAGTGCATATTATGGTATATGTATTTATATTTTTCAGTTAAATCAAATATTTTTTTACACGTTGCAGCGGTTTTCAAAAAGATCCATGTAATATTACTTGCCTCTTTGAATGCAGTCTTTGAAAAATTGGCAATGATTTCAATTTGTCAAGTGATGAAAAAATAGAATCTTCTACATGAACGTCGAAGTTCGTGTGTACGTATCATATCTTCTGCTAGTAGGAACCTTTTTTGTTCTTCTGAAGCCCCACAAACTCCATCCTCATTGCACGAAATATTTTAATTATCCAAAATTTCGAATCATAAAAATACGAATTGTAGAAGTGCTTCTTAACAAAAACCAGAAATGGAAGTTTTTTCATTCTTTCAAATCGTAATAATCTTGCATTGGCTACTATTAATGACTATCAATTCAAGTAAATCCATTAATAAAAACTTATCTATATGTGTAAAATTCTCAATTTTTTCCCTTCAAAATTTTACTTATAATTTGAATCGGAATACTTTTTCCACACACACACACACACGTGTACTCTTATACTTAAGGTATTCAAGGAGTAAAAAGCCAAGTGCAAAAATTGAAAAAAAAAAAAAAAAAAAAAAAACTGTATCATATAAAAGGGGCGTTTTTCCCTATTAAAATTTATATAATATTCTGTATTAAATGGTTCATACACGGAGACGCAACTTCAGAGCGAAAAAGTTAGGCCACCTTTTTAACGTGCTTAGAATGATGTTCATTCCTTCTTCGTTTATCCTTATTATAATCATTGTTGAGAAACCCTTATCCTGAGCGTTATCCAAATACGTAGGTCACCAAAATAAATGAAACAATCGGTCTTATTTTAGCCAAAAATACCTCTTATTCTTAAAATCCGTTTCCCAACACATCAGGAGGTGACAAGAACGACACCATTGCTTTTCCACTTTCACCTTCTGCTTGTAGACCATCAGACTTTTTCCTAATTCGATGAAATATTTATATTCCTGTTAGAGCTCTGCAGGATTTCATTCTGGTTGGGAGTGAATCTGTTTCCGGTCCAGCATCCCCTGTACCGGAAGTGAGGGATGTCCTTCTCGGACTGATTCCCAGTGACAAGTTCTTGCACCATCGGATCCATTGTGGCCGATAATAGCAACGCAGTTGCTCATCCATCGGGTTCCTTCGGCCAGAATGGATTTTGGTTTTTATTGGCCGCCATAGCTATAGGCTTAATAAAGCTCTTCCCCCGAATTTTTATGATTCGTCTTATTTTGTGTAATTCGCCGCAGGAAGGTGGCTTGCTAAATTAGAAACGGATTGGCTAGGTCTATTGGGATGCCATCAACATGAGATGAGTCTCAAAGTTACTCGATTGAGTTAATTGAAGTTATTAACTTTCTTTCTTAAGCCTCAGTACACAAAAATAGCAAGCACACTTTCAATTCATTGAACTGATTAGGAAGTTTGTGACTCTTCATAATATTTTTTGCGAGGATTAGTTAAAAAGATTATTTGTGCATAATTTATTAAAGTAGAAGATTTTTTTAAAAATCTTCTGGGAGGAGGTGGGTTTATTTTAAATTTTATTATTTTATTTACTATTTTTTTGATCCAGCGTCAAGCTGTCCTTTAAAACTTTCTCTTGAATATTCAATGTCAAATATTTCCATTGAAGCAAATGAACCAAGAGGGGTGTTCTCATTCTGTATTTATTAATAAAAATAACATTTGTAATTTGACTGATGTAGAGTATGATTATCAATAAAGTAAGATTGCAGTTTTAAGCAATAAATCTCAAATAAGAAAATAAAATTCATAATAATTCATAAAATTCAAAAATAAATATGAAAAGTTTTTTTGAATGATAGAATTAAGAAAATTGTTTATCTCCCCCTCCCCGCATTCTCTCCCTATTTAGAAGTGGGTTCGTTTAGCTTCCATAATACTTGAAAAGTAAAATGTACTGTAGAAAAGAATGGGAACTAAACATACCTCTATAAATTAAAAAAAATAAAATCTGTTCTTGTGATTTCTTCAAAATTTAAATAATATAACTTGTTATTAAATAGCTCTGATTAAATACTGATTTTTCTGTCTTTAAACTATCCTTTTTTTAAAAAAAATATTTTCTGGTTTGGTTTGGTTGTTGAGTTTCATAATTATTACCATATCAATGTAATTGATAAACAAAATTCTAATTTTAATGAAAATTACTCCTGGAAATTTCTGTGGCTGGATTTACTGCTAAGGATTTTATATTTATTTCAGAATTAGGTGGCCGTTATTTTTTTTCATCTTGTTTTAAGCTATGTTTTGCCAAAATATAGGCACTTTGAATGTATGACTTTTGAACTTATAGCTTCACTTTTTCAATTTCCCCCCTAAATTGATAGCTTAAATAACAATTGGGATGGGGGGGGAAGGAGAAACACAAGAAAGAATATAGTGCTCACGTTTATATGAAAATGCGTTAAACAATGGTCCTCGTTGTCATTACGGGGAAGTAACCTTTGCAGAAGCACTCTGCCCCCATAGGACGAAGTGGTTTGTTAAGAGTAGGGTGATTTTTTAAGGCAGGTAGCTTTCTATTGATGGATGCTAGCCGCTGCTAGTGACATTGCACATGATTGACGAGACGGGCTTCCTCTTTCAAGGGATAAGGATGGAAAAAGGATACTATTGGCGACCATGTATGACGATTTTGGCGATTCAAAGTGGTTTCAAGTAGAAAACCACTTTGAATCGCCAAAATAGTCATTTGTTAAATAATATAGAAAAGTGATAAAATTTGTATAATTTAGGATCTGTTTCAATGCAACATGGATTATTTAGTATGTTTTACCTGTAGTACTATATTTAAAAAAAAAAAAAAAAAAAAAAACTTCCTTAAAATGTAGCACATTAAATTTACGTGCAATGTAAAAAAATTACTGCAATCCATCATGTATACATCATAATTTATTATTTATATTTTGTAAAGTATGTATGTGTGTGCAGATCCTTATTAAACACACTGTAGTTTTAATATTAGAAGCTTTGTATTGTATGTTCTTACGAATTTCTTTTTTTTTTTTTGCACCTAAACTTACGAAAATTTCATTACTTTATGAAAGATTATAAGAAGGTTTTAATCATATGATATAATTAATATTCTACTTGTTTCTAATTAAGAGGAAGTGCTGTAATATTCATATTTAAAATTGTGTAAGACATTTTAGTGTCATTAAGTAAGTTTTATCTTTCTCTCGTTTGCTAAATTTAAATTGTTATTCTGCCTATATTTTTAGAAGCTGTCTAGATATTTCTTTTTAGCTTTACATTCGCTTATAAAAATCATGAATGACTTATGAAACCCTATTCGAAATAGAAGAGACAATATTTTCTTACATGTGAGTTCTGACCTTTTTAAGTTGTATTATTAATATACTATGTATTATATTCATATTTAAGTATATAACATTTGTTTTTCAACATTAATTTTTTAATTGAACAGAAAAAATTAAATATTTGATGTTTCTAAATTATTTTTCGGCCTCAAGGAATCACTTATTCTCAGCGGTATATTTCTATTAACGAGAAAAAGAAAACGTTTTGACATTGTTCTTTACAGTTACAACACTGAAAATATAAATGTTGAAGAAAGAGAATTTTGAATCTCTCGTAATATTAAAAACGTTGTTTTTTTGAATGACACTATCTATCTTTAAAATAAACTTCTCTCACTATAAATTCTGTTAAGAAATTTCAAGAATTAAGGATCTTTTCATTTCTTTTTTTCGTGTATAATCAAAACTCATTGATATTCAATACAATGGAAACTGATATTTATATGAAAATTTCACTGTTCTTATCGATAGCTTTAGATAAATGTGTGTGAAATTGAAAAGAAAAAAAAATGTGAATTCCCTTATACATATCAGTCTCCCCTAGGGCAGTAGTAACACTGCATTGAGATTCGCGCTCAGTTTGGCAGGCATTTTGGCGACCGCCTGTTCTCTGTGCAGCCCTGGAGCAAAGGTAAAGTCTCCCTTAAAAAAGAGGTAGGCTCCATGAAGAAGGTGTCATTTTGATCTCTTGAAGATTTCAGCCCAGTAGGTAGGAGAGGCTCCGATAGGATATTTTTGACTTGAGTAGTTAAGTGGGGGGAAATCCCTGAGCCTCTTAGGACCCCCCTGTCCACCCCCACTTATATCTTGAATTATATTCAGGGACGCACCTTGGCATTTTTATCTTCTACCTTCTATCGCATTGATGTATGTTCTGAAAGGGGTCGACTGCGAAGCGCTTTGCTGAAAACGCTGAAGGAATAAAAGACGACCTTATTATTAATGCCATGAATTTGATAGATTTAAACCTGAAAATTAATGTTTATCGATTCAAAAATTTATGGTAAATTCTGTTACTTAGTTCTGAAAATTGGTATTTGTAATTAATGTGCCATCATAAATTGCCTGGTTTGTATGTCTAAAGAACATTAAATTTTATTGCGGTCTAGTTTTATAGTTGAAATATGAGAAAAATTACTTTTAATTGCTGGGTATCGCGAATATAAAATACTGAGTTAATACGGTAAATTTTTTTACCCGAAATCGTAGTATGTTTTATGTAACGGATGGATAAGTTGCTTTAAATGTATTCGAATGAGTAGTTTCTTCCTTTTACTTGTGTTTTCTCTCTTTTTCTTAAAATGGCGCGATTCTGAGTGTTTGTTTAGACACGGATACGTAGAAAACACATTCAACTAATGCGAAACATTTTATAGTTTTCATTTTCTTCTCTTATCTTAAAATAGACATTATTTTATGTTTTTTTTTTATATACATAAATTTTGCCTTGATAGGGCCAATATTTATAACATTTGGTCTGAATAAAGCAACGGATCTTGCGTCTCTTTCTAGTTTGGTATATAATTTTTCAATCAACGTGAAATAAATGATACATTACAATGTGCTGTTTTAATGTCTTTCTTTTGCTTAGACTGCCTGTGTAGTAGTTACTTCTGTTTATTTTCTGGCTGTACAGATTTTCCTGGATTCACATTTTTTTTATTACAACAAACTTTGTTTTTCTGGATTCCAATCTGTCTTTCAGAAAAGAATCCACAACTTTCGTTAGGAATTCATTACAAATTTATCTGTTGTAACATGAATTCAAAAAGAACATGAGTTTATATAATAATCAAGATCAGTGGTTATCAAACTTTTTTGTGGTTCTTCACCTTTATAGATCACGAAGATGAAATGTACCTTAGCAAATGATATTCGTAAAGTATTTACTTCGATTTGTTCTTCGGGTATTGATATTTTTCATACCCCCCTGGATACCACGTGTACCATAGTTCGAATATCATTCGTTTCGATACTTTCTTTCTAAATTGAAATTCATTGTATAATTAAACAATTCAATACAAATGTTTCTCTTTAAGTTCCCTTTAAAATTTCAAGCCAATTTAAGTTATTGAATCCGTATACACATAACACTATTCATGGCAATATAATAAAGCGGCAATAATATATTTTATTTAATAGTGTAATCAGTCTCTGGAGCATTGAGTTAAAAGAGTTAATTTTGTGCTGCTACCCAATTTAAATTTCCCCCATTCCCTCACACTGTTAAAGTTTGATATATTTTCCAACAGCAGCAACAACAGAACGCGTGACGTCATCCGTATCGTGGGTGGAGCCAGTCTCTTGATTGACGGGAGGAGATGCCACTTAACTGTCTCTAGTCGACCTATTCATCACGCTAGTAAATGCCTGGAGGCCGAACAATAGGATCCGTCAGTCGCAGGTAATTGCCCCAATTTGGGTGTCACCTGCCCGATCTACCCCTGGATCCCTATGGAAACGAGAGGAAGCCAATTATTATCTACTGTTAAGGCCCCTTCCGTCCATGATTAATAATGGCCACTGCTGGGAGGCTTAGCGCTCTAGGTAGACAGGGTCCATAGATATTCGTCACGGAAGATGCATGTTGACTTGTGCTACTTGGAGTATTCCCTTCGTGGATCGCCTGATGTATAATATAGTTGATTATGCAGTTGTTATAAGGATCTTCCACTGTGGTAGTAATTGCGTTTGTTTAATGCTGGCTGGGTGGCGGTTGCAGGTGGATAGATGGATGGAGAAGGTGGTCTTGACCCGAAACCTGCCTTCGTTTTAATTGGTCTTAGGTTGAGCGAATTTAAATTTTCTCGGAACCTGCAAGGAGGGAGGGAGATGTTCTTAATGTGCAAGAAAAGCGCTTTTACAGTATTGTTTCAACCACCTCAGTAATTAGTGATTTCTTCTTTACTTGATTTATGTATTGCCAAAAATTTTAATAAAGAAAGTAATTGTAATTTTTAGTTTTAAAAGTGAGTTAATTTTTAACTATTTTGTTTAAGTTATTAGACCATCAAATTTCAACTGCAATAAACTAATATTGATGACAATTTTAACTTTTGATTCAAAGGCGTCTTGATATAAGCATTAATGTAAAAATTACCTCTTGTACTATTATGTATTGTATTCTATGAATTAATTCAAAGAATAATAAAAGTAATTGGTTAAATCCATCGTGTGTTTAGCAGAACATTTTTCTTTCGAACAGTTGATTCTTAAATTTATAAATTCCAACCTTGTATTGTTTGAATAGGTAATATTTTTAAAAATTTTCACTTTGATATTCTAATTTCTCAAGTACTTATGTAATAGGATACGAATTTCGATATTTATTTTGTTGATTATTTTTTCAAGTTTTCATTACTTTCATATCGTTATAGAAAATTTTTGTACTAGTACGAGTATAAATTCATTACGCTATTTGTCTCTTCCTTTTTTTTTTCTAAGTACTTCTGAATTTTAATTGATGTGTAAAGTAAAGTACATATAAAACTCAGGATAGTGAAGAAAACTGTATTTTATTAGTTGTTAATAAAGGTTTTTTTTTAAATGTAGATTTTTATTACATCGATGTAGGGAACAGAGTTGCAGATGCTGTTGCAGGCAGGTTTGCTCACCGACCTAAATGTAATGCAATTCAACATTCTTCCCTCTCCTCTCTACTAAAGTGGCGACGCGTCTTTTGCAGGTGGTGGGAGGAGTTCGGGATGGGAAGACATCGGGAGATCTCGGGGGTTGTAAATCAGGCGGAAGTAACCGAATTGGTTGATCACAAAAGAGCAGACGAAATGGACGACACATCTCTCATCTTCCTTATCCCTGCCCGACCCCCGCTTTTTTACTCCAACCCATATATCTTCTGACAGAATGCCTGGGGGGGGAGCACCACATTTTCTTTATTTTCATTACTTTCCCCTTAGTGTCGTTTTGTGATTTGTAAGCTCTCTCTTGGTTACAAGGGTGGGATATATATTTTTTTCTTTCTTAAGTACAGTTTGGGTTAATTTTTTTACCTTATGCCAGCTAAAATAACAGTTAACAGTATTTAAATGATTGAGTTATTTTTCAAAATAAACGATAAAAAAAAGAGAAATAATTAGATTTCTTTTAACTTCATGAAATCACATTTTTGATTTTTTGTTGCACATGTGACTAAAGTAATAATTAAAGGGTCTGGGAGCATTTTATGATTGCCTCGCATGTATGGCAAATACTTAATTATGAAGTAGTTCAAGACTTGGTATGATAGAATTCCGTAATATTTCTTTAAGCTAAGTTTTAAAGGATCTTAAACCGATGATTAAAAAAAAATTGACGCCAAATGTATGAAATACTCTTCAGGAAATGATTTATACCAATTTTTGTATTGATATGTGTGATGTTTTTATGTATATCTCGGTGCAAGTTAATGTAATTTAATCAAGTTTCTTTGACATATATTAACCATATCTGTTCATGTTTTATTCCTTTGTATAATCTTAAAAAATTATTCCTTTTGTCATTCTATTAAAAAAAACGGAAGTAGAGATTAACAATTAATAACGAATGAAACCCTGATTTGTGTTTCTTCCCTTTCTTGTGTGTGTGTTTTTCATTATATGTTTGAAGAAAACTTCTTATTCAGTTTTTATTGAGTTATTTCAAATTTTTAATTTGTATTAAGTTCTGCACATGATGTGTAATGTACTGCCATCGTTATTAATATTAAGAGAAATAATTACTTAATAAATGGTCAGTCAAGAAACTCTTTACTCGCTGATTAGCAGAAATGCAATAGTTACGCAAACTGAATCCGAATCGGGTATATACTTATAATTAATAGTGCTCAACAATCTGGTTACTTTCTTCTCTTATCTCTAATCTTCCTAATATCTGCAATCTCTTTGCCTGATAATTTCCTATTCACTACACTTCATGTATAATAATACTAATTTACTTAAGTCATGGTTCTTTCACGAGGTGAGGCTCTTTGTTCAAATAATGTGATTATATAGCTCCAAATTTAAAGGGAAATTCGAATGAGACTCCATTACACAAATGTAATAAAATCTGTAATAACCTTATCAGTAGAATTTTTTTTTTAAAAGTGGAAATGATTCATATGTACTATTGCTTTAAAACTAATTAATTGTTAAATTATTTGTAAAAAATTTAATGTAATATTACCTTTTGAAATGGAACGTAGCTACAAATGAATTACAGATATCCACTATCAAGCTATTTGTAGATTTCTACTTAAAAATATCGCTACTCATGAACTGATAGTAGATAATGCAGGCGGCTTTCCCCCCCCCCCTCTTAGAAGCTCATTTAATGTTGTTTAAATGTTTTGATTTAACTTTCGAAAAATAAATGTAGCATGTTTTAACTCTTTAAAATATAATTGAAATAGTCTTTCAAAAAAGATTTCATCTGTCCTCTAAACCATCATCTTCAGCTGCTGCAGCGTTAAAATTTCAAATGCAAAGGAATCTGAAATAAAATTGACGAATATTTTTAATTTTAAAAATTATATTTTTGTGATAAAAGTGCTCTATTTCTTACCACATTAAATTTTCAGTATCTCTGCAGCTTTACGATATTGCATTCGCATGTTTGTGTGCCCATTAAAAAAAAATTCATCTCCTTAAGATCTAATTGGGCAAAATACCTCCTAGACAAAATCTTGCCTTTTTGTTAAACCAATCATTAATGAATATTAAAATATTTTCCATTATATTTTTAAGTTTCGAAAACAACGCATTTTACGTATTCTTGAATAAAATTATGATTTTATATATATATATATATATATATATATATATATATATATATATATATATATATATATATATATATATATATATATATATATATATAATAGGATCCATTTGCATTGTTCATTGCTACGGGAGTAGACCAATTTAAAACCTTAATTCAAATAATTTAATTTAGTTCTTGTATACACGCGCAAATTTAATTGAGCTTAATCACTTTTGGTCTTGTATATGTATTTTATTTATTTTAAAACGTGCAGCCAAGGTTATTGGTGGGATTAAAATTGCGCAATATTAAAATAAATTCATTGATTTTTCAAGAAGATTATTGGTAAACTTAGCATATTTATTTTGATAACTATTCCATAATCCCTTAAGGACTGGTTCCGACGGGCGACTAACCGTCGGACTGTTTGTTCTTTTGAGTCGTTTTCAATACATCAGCTACGGCGCGACCTCGTGCTTTTTCATTGTTTGTCTTAGATGACCAGACGAGGGGGAAAAATACTTTTTTACCTGATTCAAAAGCATTATGTCCTTCAAAGAGGTTATCTTTCATATTTGCGGTGTAGTTAAGCGAATTACACTTTCTTAATTCTTCTGCGTAGACACTTAAACAAAAGCATGAAAATTTTGTTGCTTAAACTATAATCGTTTTGAAGGTAGACGAATTTAAAATGAGACGTAGTAATCTTTAAAAATACAGTTTCAGACGCGATTATTAAGATTTCTGTCTGAGCTATATCTCTGATATCGAGGCTGATGTCATGGTCCTTGTCCTTAGATGTAGGTAATTTAGTTTGAAAAAATTATGTTTCCTACCACGAATTGTTCATTAAGATCACATTTACTTCTTAATATATTTAAAGTTTTTCTTAAAATGTGTAAAACACAATAGTTCTTATTCTGAAGAATGCTGTATGATCAAATTAAGAGATCCAGTAATTAATGTTTGAAAAATTAAATTAGACTGTTCAGTCATTGCTGCAAATAGCAGCGCGCACGCACATACTCATATATATATATATATATATATATATATATATATATATATATATATATGTGTGTGTGTGTGTGTGTGTGTGTGTGTGTGTTATATATGCTATATATATGTGTGTGTGTGTTATATATGCTATATATATGTGTGTGTGTTATATATGCTATATATATGTGTGTTATATATGTTATATATATATAAATGTGTGTGTTAGATATATATATATATATATATATATATATAATGATAGGGAATTTTAAAATGATATATGTCTAGCCAAAATAACGCCTAGTCAACGTAACGTAGGTATGAATCAGGCTTAAAAATACTCCTTCAAAACTGAACATAGAGTAATATAAAGTTGTTCTCTTCCAATTTGAATGAGTTATTTCTGCTTTATGTAATCGACAAATCATTCGATTATTGTAACTCCTATTCTGTAAAACAATTCGGAAAAAAAATATTGATGATTTATTTTTGGAATTTTTTTCATCAGTCTTTTCGTTACATACAATTTTAAACAGGTTGTAATGACTGAAGATTTTGCTTCCTATATTGGATGTAGAAAGAAAAAAATCATTTTCAATTTAATAAAAATTTGCAAAATGTTCCGTGTGTTCGTGATTTCATGAGAGTGTACGTGTTCTTGCTTTATTTATTCTTATTTTCATATGAGCGGTAGTTTTTCAGATTTTAATGAAGAAAGATTGTTCTTGCACAAGCTCATATATGGGGTTGCTCATGTGTATAACTGTTTTTAATTCCTTTGAAAATTATTAGTTAAACCGATATGGACGCAATTAATCGCATTTGTTGTTTTCTCTGTTTTGTTACAATACGCACAGGAAAACTAGTTTTACCTTATAGTGCTGCTAGTGACAAGTTTTTCGAAGAATCTAGATCCTTCTGATACAACAGGGGTATTCAACCTTTTAAACTTCGGGGAACACTTTGAGCTTACCATTTTCTTGAAAAGAACCCCTTGATCAAAGAGTAGAAAAAATAGGATATCAAATCTCTTCATCCTTCTCAAATTTACAAAATTATTATTGCATCGCTATTTTATCACGATAGAAACGTCTTAATAAGATAATGAATTGTAATGTAGCTAATATGTGTATTTTTTTTTTTTTTTTTGGGGGGGGGGTCTAAAATATATTCTATGAATAATAAAAAAACAAAGACAACAATATTTTAAATAACAAATTTATAAAAATAAATTTTTAAATGACTTGGCTGTGATTATTTTTTATTGCAAATTATTTTTACGCCTGGAATAATTGTTGAAAGATGCAACCTAATATCATCTTCAGCGTCTAATCTGTTTCTGTATTTTGTTTTTGTCGCAGCATACAAAGAGAAAGATTTTTCGCTTACATAGGTTGAAACAACTGGCATTAAAAATTTCTCTGGTTTTTTTGGCAATTTTGGGATATTCTCTTATAATGTCATTCCAAAAATGCATAATATCAACTTGAATAAATTTTAGTTTCAATTGAGTGTCGGTCGATATATCAATTTGTTTTCCTTTTTCTTTTATTGGGAGTTCGGAGGTGTCACAGTCTTAAGGATTTTGGACACAGTCTTGAACAAGGAAATATTCAAGAGATGTTTTTTGCAGACCTGATAAATGTTGGACGAAGCTAATCTTTCCATTTTTATCGGGATTAGCCTGATCGTCTACTCAAATATTGTACAAATTAGAAAAACATTCAATATTATTTTTCAAAAAGCAATATGGCAAAATTTCAATTTTAGAAGAGTGACATCAATTTTGTTTTATACCTTGAAAATAATGAAGTAAGTGGGTGATTCTTTACCTCAGCCAATGAATTGAGACTAATATGTGACCTAATGTGTCTCGATTAATGTACTTGAAGCACGTGACTTTTACGAAATTTAAGATTTTATTTTATTCATAAAATATTTATTTATATTTATTTTTACAAGTAAACTGCCTGTAACAAATCGATCTTTTATAAAAATTAAAATTTTGCAAAAACTTTGGCGCTTTGATTAAGCAAATAGGGATCTCTTGCAGAACCCCTGTCAAAATTCCAGAGAACCCAGTTTGAAGACCTCTGTACTCAAACCATGTACACTTTTCCAGATTGAAAATTGCTCAAACATAAAATTATATTCTTCCCCACAATCTTATAGAGTGCAGTTTATTTTATTATATCTGATTGAATCGGTCCATTTTTTTCTGAAATAATCTATTTCTATATTTCGAGTCCTGCAAGGGTCGTTTGAAAGGTTCTGGCAATGAATTAAAAAATAATAACTGACTTCATTCAAATAATTTTTTTTCCCATTGTAGTCTCCGTGTACACTAATGGACTTGATCCATCGATGTTTCACCTCGAAAATTAGATTGTTTTCATGCTTGCAAAATGCGTATTAACTCTGTCTATTAGATCTTCATTTGAAGAGAACCTCCTTCGAAGGAAACATTAGAGCTTGGGAAAGAAATGAAAGTCTCTGATGAAGCTATATCAGGCGAATAAATTGGTGCGGCAACTATTCGTACTTCATTTCATGCATTTTTGTCATGACGACGACACATGTGGGAACCTTCATTGTCTTGATGAAATTCTTCCTCACTAAACCTTGCCTCCCCCCCCCATCTTTTGTTGTAGCTGGTACAACAGGTAAGTGCAGCTTTTTCCTCGTGTTGTTTAACCAGTAGTTAAGCAATCTATCATCAGAATCCCTTTCATATTTCACTAACTGACCTTTCTGGATGACTGTATTGTCTTTGCTGTTACCACTGCTTCGACTGTTGTCTCAGGAGTATGACAGTTGACCCGGTGACACATCTTTGTCGATCTTTATGCGAATCGTCTTCTAAGTTCTCCCGACCAAATTCAAGCTCTAGTCCACTTTGCAAACGATTGAAAATGAACGAATTGAGTTCCCAATATGTTCTGAAAATCGGAATGAAGTTTATTTGCTTTTATATTACTCTATATGGAATACTTTATCAGTGCTCGAATCTTTTTTCCCCCTCATCACAATTCCCTACACGGAAACAACAGAAAAGCAATCGCATCACTGCTCTCCACCCGGAGCACTGATATGCCACAAGTTTATTCCTAATAGACGATTAATTATTAATTCAGAATAGGGCTGTGTTCATGGTGACCTTTGTTGGTGATTTCGAGAACTTTTCTAACCATTCTGTAATGCTAAATTGATTTTAAACTTTACATGCTGAGACAAAAAATTATGCATACATGATTTTTTTTTATCTTGAAGGCAAAAGCGGGAATTTATATTGAAATTTAAGTTCTTTTGTCTCATAAGTTGTTCAGAGTTTGATTCTCGCTCTTTGACATTTGACGAAGACAATCTTAATATTATAAACATGGAAATTTCATTATATTTTTTAATTTTCAGAACCATCACATTGTTTTTCGTCTGTTGTATTAGCGAATACCAAGTGAAGCAGTTATATTATCAGTTTTGTTATCTCGAAATTATTATTTTTTTTCTCTGAAGAGTTTTTTTTTAGAGGGTAAAAAACATAATTTTTTATTCATTTTATTGCCTTTAAAAGGATATTCGAAATCGTTATGCATATCCTTTTTAAATTACGAATATTATTAACTTTGATATTTTAAAAAAAAGTCTGTTTTTTGAGATGCGTAACTTCCACCTGTGCGGTAAATTCCAAAATCAAATTTCCTCAATTTCAAATTACATAACCGGATCCTTTCCTTTTTGAAGTGGAATCCGTCAATTAGCGAACCACTTCCCGGACTGTCAGGGAGGTTATCCGGAGACACGGGAAGGGAGGTGCCCCCAGTAATTACTACCTTTGTCTCTTCCCAAAGAAAGAGGCTCGATATAATAGACTCTCGGGGTTGAATAGAATGAAAGAAGGGGAGAGAGTGCCACTTTTTTCCTATCCCCTTCCAAAGAGAGTAGGACCTTCTTCCCCCTCCTTTTTTGTTTTCATTCTTACAGAGGTGCCTTTAACTCTCTGTTTTCTTCGGAGTTGAATGGTTTTATCTATTCACCGGAATCGAATGCAAATGTTTGGTCGAAATTGCGATTTGGGTCAGGTGACAAAAGGATCAGGGAAAGTTTTTGGAGGGATTTTTTTTTTCATCGTTCTCTTTGAGAGAAAAGAGTGGAAAGAGGAGTGTGAAAGAATCTCACCTTTAAATGAAAGACATTGTTTTCTTTGTCAAATGCCTTACGCATAAAAAAAAAAGCTGTAAGAATGATACATATAATACCTGAGTGAAACTTTATTATGCTATAAATTTAATTAAGTGCTGCATATTATGAAGCTAATTAACTTTTTGCTCTTCGGTTGATATAGACCAGTTTTCTTCCGTACTCATTTTTGTTTTATGAATCATCTTTTCCTAAATATTCCGTTAATTGTTAGGAAATTGTGTGAGAAATGTAACGTAAAAAATATTTGATGGATTCAAAAACCTTTTCAATTGCCTTATTAGATGTTTTGATTCGATGGCATTCTGACTTATGTTCTAATCAACATCTGCTACAATTTTTTTTCTTTTAATCTGTGTAACTTTCAATCTGTTTGCAGGTTTTTTTTAAAATATTTAATGCAATATATTCTCATTTCATTAAAAAACAATTACCGGTCATCTTATTATTGTATCTATTGAATATTTTGCTAGTTTATTTCAATGTAAAAATTATTCTACTTATGTTTACATAACGATAATAAAAATATTAAAAAAATGTATGAAACTTATGTTGTAGGGATTATATTTTTCGAAAGTTTTGGAGTAACGTTACATGTTTACTTTGTTGCTGTATTATTTATAGTTTTATTTTCTGCCGGAACTCCCCTGTACATGGTTCGTATATCTATATACCAGAATAGCCCTCGTGTTGCTTCTGAGTACGACGTTCATAAAACAATCGCAATCTATATACTGTAAATTTTTTTTTGGTTTTGTTGGAATTGAATGGATAATAGGAAATATGTCTTTTCAAGTAATAATCAAATTTCATCTTAGTATTTATCATATTTTCAGCGTTTATTACCTTTTATTAGTAACAAGAGAACAAATCATTTCCTAGACATGCGAAAGTAAATCTGATTCTGTAAGGACATGTCCTATAAAGACATACTGTCTCTTATATTGAATAAAGAATAAAATGTGACAAAATAGAAATGGCTTTTAAATGGTTGTATAGAATATAAATTAAATTGTTCAATTATAGTTTTGTTATAGATGGTTAACGCTTAGCATAAAGACGAATAGTGCTCTATCTTCAAATTCACAGGCAAGCATGACGGCTCGCTTGCTGATCGGAATTAGTAATGTATTTTGAGTACATCCAATAAATTTTTTTAAAAAAATTTAATTGCTTCTTGTGAAAGGAACGATTGGGTAAGCAACTGTTTCTAAATTAAAGTGCAAGGAGGATCTTCTTTCGGACAGTATCAGTTGCCAGAAGTGTTTACGGCCGAAAGAGATGTCTCTTCCAGCGAGCTGAGAATGTCAGGCGCTCAATTACAAGCGACCTGGAATCGAAGCTTTTCATTAGGATCTTAGTAATCACCGCAACGTAGACAATTCCTTTTCTCCTTCCTCTGTGTCACTAATAGCTGCCTCACTGTGACTGTTGCTAAGGTTCCTCCTGAACTGACTCATGGGAAAACCGTCTTCATTCCCTGCAGCATGAGTGATTATTGCTCTTTAATGCCAGAAAAGACAGTTGTTCAGTGTTAGAAGATGATCAAAAATAATTACATTTACATAACGTACCAAATTTAAAATTATTAATTGGTTTATTAGAAATCAATTTGTAAATTTTCTGTCAACTGTTTTATTATACGACTGTTATTAACATACATGTAACGATATCAAATTAGTAAATTGCAGATGAAACGATAACGATGATTTTTGAATTGTTAAAAATTTGAAAAAAAATAATGCAGTAATGAGCTAATATATTACTTCAATGTTATAATATGCAATAGTTTACTACTTCTCATCTTGATTTATGATTATAATTATACATAAAATGTTTTTTTAACTACTATTGTAATGTTTCTGTTCTGCGCAAAATTAAAATGTAATGGCATTATTATGCCTTATTTGGAATAATTTAAAACTAAAAATAAACAAATTGAAATTCTGTATAAATTATTTAAGAAATATCAGTCAATATAGAATCTCGTAATTAAAATTCTAATTTTAGTGAATCGATATTGATTTGAATTCATAAATATTTTTTTTTAAATGTGATATAAAACGGGGTGGGGGGGTGATTTTTCAAAGCCCTTCGATACAGATAGCTTTCCTTCCAGTCTTGGTTTTGAATGCTCTTAAAATCCTATTTATCGTTTTCATAACACAAATAGTCAATGACATATCACGAAAACGCTTAATACATTCCTTATTTTTCTGTATGTTGCCATTCCCCATCTATGCGTAGGTGCACAACCATGCAGAGGGGGTGGGGTGAAAAGAAAGAATGAAAGAGAAGGGGGAGAGAAGAGAAAGTCGTAATAAAATAAGAAATCGATGAAAAAGTCGTAACGACTTTTGAATTGTCATTTACTGGAAGCCTAGCAACGGGGAGCTTTGAAATTTACATTTGCGATGTTATTCAAATTTATCCGCTTTTCCTTTACACAAATGAAACGTCGGACCGAAAAGAAAAAAATATATATCGCTTCGTAGGGGTAAGAGAGGGAAGGAATTGTGAAGGTACCATTATTAAAAGCTTTTGCAACACGTGGAAAAATAATATAGTCCGAAAGTGCGTTAGTAAACGCATTACCTGGGAATTGTGCGTATGAAGTGAAAAAAGATAAGATTTGTTCCACCATCAGTTTATTTTTCTATCTTGTAGGTTCGATCCTTCTCTTCCGTTTAAAGGAACGTATTACTTTAAAATTTCATTTCGGTTGTATCTTTTTAGAATAATGTTCGTAATCTCATATGTTTGAAATAAATTTTAAATTGTAATATATGAACGAAACGCGAATAATGTGCTCGTTCGAGGAATTTTGATTGCGAACTGACAGATGGTGCAACTATTCTCTCTGTTTCGTATAGGAGGAACTTAATAATGTATGCCCTTTAAAATAATAAAATGGGAAGTATAATAATGAATTTATAAATGAATAATTTTTTTTAAATTCAAAATTGAATAAAAGTATTGATTTTCAATATGTTCTTTTTGATTGGTTCAATGCGACCGTGATAGCCTAGTGGTCATGGTTCCAAACTCATGGCCGGGTGTTCGAACTCGAGTCCATGTTGGATGTTAATAAAAATGTGATTAAAATACCAGTGTTTGTGTTTTTCGTATGGTAAAGTAAGAAGCAGTCAAAAAGTCTGTCACATAGTGTGAATGTTTACTCTTCGGAAATATATGCTGCGTTGTTCTTCGCGTTTAAGATTTGTCTGTGGTAACTTAGGTCAAAGCTGGCGATATTTAAATAGAATCAAAGGCTTGAGACTTAGTTCCGACAAAAACCGTCGTGTGGAAGGAAAAGAACTGTTGCACAATAACAACATCCGAGCTTTAAAATTTCTTGCGGCGTAGTATGGAACTTATAAAACAGTAGTTTGAGTTCAGGTGTCTCCATTGCCTTAAATTATGCCTTCAGTAGCGATCGCGGTAACCGAGTAGTAATGATCCAAGCTTATTGCCTGCTTCCGTAAATCTTTGGTTCAAGTCCTGATGTCACTGCAGACTCGTCGTGTAGCGATGCTGATGCACGTTAAATCTATCAATACTCAATGTTCTCACCTTTGGTTGCTGTGGATAATTGGAGAGTGGGGTGCCAACTCAGATGTCGTCTTTGTCACTTGACCGAGGTAAAAATTACAAGATCCGTCGTTAATAGCCTTCGTGTCGCTTCTAAGTTAAACAACGATTGAAACAACCTTTCAATCAACCATCGTCAGTTGCAAGATTTTTGATCCTGTGAACCAGAACATTCTGTACACGTTCGTTATTTGGTTTCTTATAATCATTATATTATAAATATTGGTTATTTGATTGAATAATATTTGTCATTCATATCCTATCCTATAGTAACATAATTTCCCGACAAATGACGGAGCCTTTTCAGTTTGAAATCTTTCATTCATTTAGGGTAAGCTTTGTTAGTTATTTGGCTTTCTACAATTTTAAATGATTTTGTACTTTTCAAGGCGCAATAAAACAACTGTTATTTTTTTTTAAAAAAAAAAAGATTTTGTAATGTATTAGCGCATGTATATTTCTTTTAAATTGCCCTTAAGGAAATTTCTATGACTTTGTTTGATTGGAGAGCTACTTGTAAATTATGTAAATCAACATTGCTATATAAAGAAGAATGGAAAAATGGAGGTAATGTATTGTAATGAATACAATTCAAATCATAGAATGAGTACAATCCCGTAAAATGTGTGAGCATCGTATTAACTTCCTTTTTCATTTTCTATTGTTGAATTTGTATTTTTGATTTTTTTAATCTATACCTTTAATGATAATGTAATTACTGAAGGTGTGTTGGTTGGATCAAATAGTAAGTAAATGATGCATAATTACGAAACAATTATGTTCAGCATTTACATATTATTTATTCTTGTAGCGAAAATAGATATCTCTTTCTCCCTAGCTACATTCGCATATTTCGCTCATAATTTTGAATTTTCCATTATATAGCATTTTTGGTCTTTCATTTTGTACTTCTGTCCTTTCTCAGATCCAGAATGAACTGTGTTTAAAATAATTGAAATTTTTGTATCATTTTTACATAGTTTAAACCTTTAAATGTATTTTTTCCCGTTAATATTTGTGTTATGACATTTATTCGTAAGATTGCGATTCAGAATTACTTTTCTTGCCTTTGATTGTACACTTATATATTAAATATGGTTATACTATACATTGGAATGTCAACAATTGAATTTTAAATAATTAGAAGACATATACATTCCATTGCAATATTTTTTGTGATTTTTTTTGTAAGCTCAAATAATTTAAGGTATGTATTTTAAATTCTCAACAAAAAATTCTGTATCATTTTTTTCTGTTTGCAGGAATTTAAAAATTTCGTCCTATCTAAGAATCGATACGTTAAGGTGTGTTAGAATGAAAAAAGTTTTAATTTTTTTCATCTGGCATGAATCGAAATTCATGTTACAATGAGTAATTACTTAAAAATTGAGCAAAATGTGTATGACACCTACATACATTAGAGAAGCATTATCCTTGCATTTGATAGCGATTTTAAGTAGCTCATGTGGATCGAGTATAAGTAAGTCATGAATATCACATCCAAAAAATTCAGTTAGGAGCAGAGTATTTTTCTTACCTTTTCGGTTGCAACATCTGTTCGTCGCAATCTGCAGCTTTTTGCCTCGGATCGTTAACACACGAGCAAAATAAGTAAAGAAAAAAAAAAGCTTCCAAGCAAAAAAAAAAAAAAGGTAAACAACGAAACAACTAAAATGTTATGTACTACTAGGTCTTATCCCCAATCTGCTCTTCCTGTTATAGGGAGAGGAGGCTGAGGAAAAAATCTGTTTCTCTAACCCCTATCCTTCCAGAGCTCTCTGCCCTCTTCACCCCTCCGATGGATGCTATTAAAAATTCATCAATTAAGTTTCGAACGCCCCCCATTCCAACATTTTTCTTCTTCGTTCGCAGTCAGTAGTTTTTCCCTCCTCCTTTCTTGATATATTTAAAAAGTTATTCCCCCGATGGCATTAAATTTAATTTTCTTTTCGGTGGTGAGGGAGCGATTACAAAATTTCGATTCGAGTCTTCGAGTGAGTTATATCTCGAGCATTGTTGCAAGGATTGCTTGAAGAGAATGTCTTGGCGCAATTGTGTTTCGTGGGATTTTTCTCTTCGTACTTGAACCGTGATATATTCATTAAAGCTCCAAAAATTCAATTTTTTTTTCATTGAGCGATTATAAACTAAAAGTTTTTAAAAATAGCATTGCATAGTTCATTTTCGGTCATTAAAATATTCTTATTTGCACTTTAGGTTATACTGACGCTCTAACTGAGCAGCTGCTTTGGAGCATATGAATTGAAGTTAAAGCGCAAAAATCAATTTTGAAAAATAAATTATTCCGATTACAGTTAGTATTATAACATTATATATATATATATATATATATATATATATATATATATATATATATATATATATATATATATATATATATATATATATATATATATATATATATATATATATATATATATATATATATATATATATATATATATATATATTCAAAGTGCTATTGAGTGAGAAGTGTTTAGCATTGGAGCTGTACAACTCATATTTAAAGTTTAACTATATGAATGAGAATCTTTAACACAATTGGGGCTGAAAATATTTAATTTTTTTTTAAATTCATAACATTCTTAATTTAATTTTTGCATTGGTGGGTGAAGTATGGATTTTCCTTTTTTTTTTTTTTTAATTCTGATAAAAAAAGGAAATATCTACATATAGTTCTCATATAAATAACTCAACGTAGCATATCAAAAGCTCCATGATAATTTTTTCTCCGACCAGGAAAGTATCTTGTTATTTTAATAGTGTTATGATTAGTATTATTTTAAATATTTATGCATTGAAATTATTTGCTTCAAGAACATTTATGTAATTATCGAGATTTCGAATTCATTCGCTTGAATTTCTTAGTAAAATAATTTTTATTTACGTTTGAAATGAATTTTTTTTTATCACGCGATTTAAAACTTGACTAAAAAAATTTAAACATGTTGCTATGTAATTTTCCACTCTTTTTAACTTGAATTCTATAACCATGAAACGTATTGATATAAATATTAGCTTGTGGATAAAAAAAAAAAAAAGCAGCGATTTAATTTCTACTCCATCTTCATCTTGAACGATGACAGCAGAATTTTTTTCAGTATTGTTTATTCATGCCGTATTTTTTTCTCTTTTACCATGTTGATAAACTATTCTACGATTTTTTCCTCCCTCCTTGGGCAATAGTGATGGAGCTTGTTTATTGACTTATTCTTCTCGAGAGGAGAAAAAAAGAGGTGGAGCTTCAGATAATTAATGAGCCTTATAATGGACGACTTATCTGAATATTACAGTTGTGTGCAGTGAATCAAACTATGTGGCAGTTAGAGGCGAGGCAATGGATCAATGTGTCTTATCTTACTTGCAGTTTTAAAATGTTATTATATGTTTGTATACATTTTTGCTTATGCAAAATATTTATTTAGCATTTTGCTGAAAATCGTTTATTAATGGAGATAGATTAAGTAAATCATGCTCAGATTTCTATTTCGGTCCATCGTGCAGTGATATGAGTCATACTTCCCTTCCTTATGAACTTTTCCTGTACGATACTTGATTCAAATAACTCATCTTCCAAATATACAAAGCAAAGTTCACATATCAGTTGAAGTGTAGTGAGGAAAAATAAAGGAGGGGAGACGGAAACATAGATGATGAGAATTTTTTAGGTTATGGTAATAAGAAGAGTGTCTGTAGCGAAATTAAGACTCAACGCTGCCGGAAGAATTAATTGCAGGAGGTAACTGCAATTTAATTCGGTAAGCGCATTCTTTGATAGGTTATAGGATTTATTAGTACTCGCGGAGAAGGGAAGAAACTGTGTGAGAGCTCCCTCCCTCAACAATTGGTCTTGCTTGAATTAAATTGAAATTTTGTTTTTATAATTAGAATATCTTTTAAAGATGACAGGAGAGGCAGGTTATCAGAGCGTAGATTGTTACAATAGTAACATTTTATAATAGCATTGTATTCTCGAAGAATTCCATTCTTACAATGTTAAAGTTTTACCTTTATAATGTACATTATTTTAATGTAGCTGAATATGTTAGAAACTTTATTACTGTTTTGTCTGTTGGGAAAAGTCTTAAAATGCTGAATCATTTTGCTAATTTCGTTTTTTGATATTGGTTGCTTTTTCTTGTTAATTTAAAAATACATGAAATTAGAATTCTTTGGAATTAATGATTTAAAATGGCAAAATTCATTTTTTAATTTAAAGTGACTCACGTGTTTATTTTCATTGCAGAATGTAAAGAATGTGTTATTTGATTTCGTTCGCTTATACTTAATTCTTTCCCTTGAAATATTTACTCGTGTGCTAATTTTTATTTTTTAAATACTCTGCTTTAAAAACTTAAACGTAAAAAAAAAATTCTTTCTGTTAACGATCACGACAGTTTTATTTTGCATCATTTTAAACTCTTTGTTGAAGGTAATCACTCACCAGTTCCTTAATAATTATTTCTAGGGCTTTGTAATTTTAATAAAAATTCAAAATTTGACCTGCCTTATAAAAGAAAACGACCCTCTCCACAATACTGTTAACATCTGCCCGATATTATTAATAATTATGGAATGAAAAAATAGTCCGGTCAATAAATAACCTCCCTAATTGAGGTGTGACGACCCAAATGTGTCTTTTTATTTTACACCCACGACGTCGATTTACGCTTTTCCAACAACCTATGTTCTTCGGAGTGATTAAATGTTCCCCTAAAAACACCTCTCGTATGCATATAAGAGGTTGCAGGGAAAAAAAGTTAACGAGGAACCCAACGATTTGATGAAAGTTTCTCTGCGTCGGATGGATTTCTTTTTAGGGAAGGTTTACTGGGGGGAGGCGTCCCGTGAATAATGGGACAACTTCGGGCGCTTACACAACATCTAATTGATATAATCAAGGGACAGAAATGCATCATCGGCAAGCCGAGAAAAATCGCTTTTAATAACAGGGCTCCGGAACCTCGCCTGCCGTATAATCACCGGTAACAAGTCGGAACTAAAAACCGTTTACGAAAATAAATTTAATAAAGTTTCGCCATTAAAAGGCGTACGGAGTGAGAGGGGGAGGGACTCCGGAAACAATTCCTTTTTGCTCCCCTTGAAAAGAGAAGGCCTTCCTCAAAACGGAGAATAATAATAACAATGGATAAAGAAGGGAAAAAAAATAATAAAGGGAAAAACGCGCTGGGGTAAAAAAAATTTGCTAAAAAAATAAAAAATGAAAAGAAATCATCATACTTTTGCTTTAAAGGGGGCGGGTGTATTTTCCAAAATTACATCATACCCCCGCCTTCTACTGTAACGTAACCTATACTTCTTACGGGGTGCCCGAACCGGTTGGATGAGGGTGGTGGCGGGAGGTAGTGATCGCTCAACTCATTGAACGACGTTTTGAACAAAGTTTAAACTTCTTCCCCTTCAGTGCACCGTTGTTAATATTTCAGCCTTTCCCAGAAGGTGCCATTTCCTTGCTCCACCCCCACCCCCATCTCGTGCTTTCCGACTTACACTGCATTACATACTACGCACCCCCCATCCTACCACCCCCAACGAAACAGCGAACGTCGAACAATCAATCTTCCATTAAGGTATTGTTTCGCTCCAGTGCCCCTCCCCCCAACCCGTACCCTCCTATCCTACCCCCTCCCCTTTCCTCCATGCGCTGTATCCTAGAACCCCTAGATTAATTGATTTGCCTTTTTGTTTTCACTCGAAGAATTTTAGCGCCGGCTTTTCCGCTAAATTATTATTATTTGAGCGCGCGAGGAACCTGCCGTGAGTTTTCCGTTGACCTGCACCCCCCTCCGTTCCTGTTTTATCGCTAGCCGTGACGTTAAATCACACCGTTTCTTAAAAATAAAGGTCACCCCCCCCCCTTGTGTTTGCTACCGGTTCATTATAAAGCCCTCCCCCTCCACTACTGTGCGTTCAGTTCCTTCTGTTGTTAAGTCCTCTGAAGTAAGATATTAATTACAGAAAAGAGGTCCGAGTAGAATTAAGACAAATTAGTGATCGCTTGATCTGGAAGCAGTTTTAACTTTAATGACGCTTTTATCGTTTTTTGTTTTGTTCGGTTTTTACTTCCCCTTGTAACGTGTTTTATTCGGTCGATATTAACTTCGACGCTATTTTGTTATTGAGTGTTTTTCGTATTTTTTTTCTCTCCCTATCCTTCACGCCATTCTTTGTTACGGTATTTTTACTTTTATCAATGTGATTGTACCCTGTATTTAGCTATTTTCCCGATTTGGGAGAAAAAAATGATCCCGGTTGCTTACTGTTACAGTTTTCTTTCTTTTTGTTTAAAATTGTATTACTTTTTTTGACGTTGTTTCTTTATAGCTGTTTGTTTCATACTAACATCATTTTTTCCTTTCCTTCGATACGCTTCATTTTTTTTCTTTCGTTAAATGCTGTAATTAGTCTATCCTCATATTAATAAATGTCAAATATTTCTAAATTCCAACCTTTTTATTTTTGACAACTGATTTGTCGCATTATATATAAGTAATTTTTATTTCAATTATTCGAACGATAATCTCCTTTTCAGATTTAATTACTTTTTCTCTTTCCTAACGCTTGAATGTGATATTTTTTAAAAAAAATTATTCGTAAATGAGAGAGAAAAATATGATTCTTTATCCATGAAAATATCCTAGCAGTCGAATTCATTTTAAAATATTTTTTCGGCTACTAAGTTTTGCTTCTAATTTTTTTTAAACTTGTCTCTTTAGTGATTTTATATGGAGCTGTTATGTAGCAATTACCAAAAAAGATAATTTGCTATGATTGATTACGAATAATTAAGGCTGCATTTCGAAGAGAAATACATCACATCACCTTCCGAAAAACTGTATAATAAAAATTTATTTTTCTTGAATAAATTAGTAATAGGGCTTGTAAATTTAATCTTGTAGTTAAGTGTGATAGTTATTACATTATTATTATTAGTATTATTTTAAATATATATTCTAAAAACAGAAAATTCCGCTCAATTCAAGATGGTGAACTCAGACTTTTCTGAAAAACCCTTTTTATTCTTTAGTACTATTGTACAAATATTTTATTTCATACGATTATTAGTTTTATTTTAAAATATATTTAATTAAGTCAGGTATGCCATTTTTTAATATTTATTTTATTAAAAAAAGAGAATGGTTGGAATAAGACAAAGTGAGAGCGAATTCTAACGAATTTACGATCCCTCCCTGATAGGGATGAAACAAAACATTTTAAGTTGGAGATTTATTTCCCCCTTTTTTTTTCCTTTTTACTGTGCACCGTTTCTCTTTCTCCGTGTCAGGAAAGTTAGCGAGACACCATTGATATACGCGTGGACATCAAGGAATGCGTCCTGCAGACAGGTGACTTTTCGAATCCCAAGCGGACCATTTCCGGAAACCACGGTTTTGTTTGGACAAGCCGGCGTCGCTCCACTATGGATGGATCCCCAGGGACGCTCTGGTCGACCTGTCCTTTGTCCCTTCCTTTTGCCCGAAATGTTTCAATTGACCGGCACTTTGCAACATCCATCTCTCGGCCGGACCGCTTGATTGCTATCCTCGTGGGCTCGATCGGCCACGACAAACAACAACTTTGTTGCTAGGCATGTGTGGAAATATCGCTGGGAAAATTTACTGTCGCGATCCGCACTTTGTTGTAAAAATGCGATTTTTTCCCCTTTTCCTTTTCTTATCTTTGTGTCTCACCCATGGAAAAATTCGAGTTAAAGGAAATGAAATGGATCTTTGAAGTCTGCGAGTTGTCCAGTAAGGGTTGAAAAATTGTTTTTGGAAGATGCTGACATCGATTTATGGAAGCTGGAGGAAAAGTTTTGTTTTATCATTTCTTCGATATTTTTCTGAGGTGTTTGGTGGTATTTCTTAACTAAATTAGCCAATTCAAATAGTTTTTATTTTTTTAGTTTGCTTGCTTTTATCGTTATATGATTCTATGTCAAAAAATATGAACGTGTTGAGAATTCGATTACTTTTAATGAATATGCTCATATGATCTCAATATTTCTCTGTGGCTTTGTCGTTGAATGGAAATAAATGAGTAAACATTGTTTTCACTATTTTAAATTTTCTAAAAAGTGTTCTTTTGGATTCTTTAATTTTTAAAATTATCCAATATGTAATAGAAAAAATGTATAAAACGTAATTGTAGGATGATATTTTTAATTAGAAAATTTATAGGTGTTCTTTCAGATTGCAGAGATATAAGTGTAAGTCGATTTTCATGTTAATACATTTATATTTCTACGAGAAAAGTTTTATATTTTACACTAAAATATCAATAAATCGCTGCAACACTTTCTCTCTCTCTCTCTCTCTCTCCCCGCCTTATTTTCAAGGAACGTGAAACTTTTTTTTTTTTTATTAAAGGACCAATTATTCAATGTTACTTGTTGGCAAAGAGGAACGGAATGAGTGTTTTATATCAGCGGAATTTAGAACTCGTATTGTTGAAGAATTGGTTTAGAAAAGAAATCCCCTACCTCCCACTTTTTTTTAAAAAATAAAATAGGAGATTCAACATGTTATGGTTTTAAAAGTAAATAAACTAGTATTTATTAATTTAATAAATTAAAAGTGTATGATTAATTTAGGAGGTACTAATTGAAATCGTCTTGAAACAAAATCTCTGTAAAATATTTTATGCTCTGAAGAGTCAAAACAAATTGTATTATTACCTTTGAAAATGTTTTTAAATTTATATACAAAATTTTAATACTTTTAATTGTGCGTGTATGTGATATTTTTTAAAGGATTGTTTTGTTGTGCTTAGTGTATCGTAAAAATATAAGAGTTTTTGTTATCCTGAATCTATTGCATAATAGTCTCTCTCCCCTTCCTCCTCTTTTGATGCCATTACAAAGAAGAAGAAAAAAGGTTATAGAAATCCACTGAATGCATTTCTGGACAGAAAAAACGCTTGAGCGTATCGCCGCCCATTCTAGCGAATCCTAAACCTATACCTGCATGCATTTGTGCTCCGAATAAAAACCGCTAACGGAGCTCTAAGAAGGGGCAATAAAATCCAAGCAGGCCGGCGCGGAGGCACAGTCGATAAATTGTCCCATTACGCCGCGCTGTGTAGGTACACGCCAGGAAAGGAAGAATTCCAGTGGAAAAGGCCTTTTCAACGACGTTGGCTAGTTGAAACTTTTCCATCTCCGAATGGATGCCAACCGCCACAATGGATAGTCCATCCGCTAGATAAGCTTTGATGGGCGCCCATGTACAAACCTGGATGCGATCGGAATTGGCAGGGAGTTGGGGGAGGAGGGCCTATCTGGACCCCCATACCACGCACTATCAAAGTCGGACCCTAATGCTCCCAACTGCTAGCATGGCCGTGCGCATTGAATCGCCATCCACGAAAACGGTTTTCAATAGAGAAGGACACAACCTACGCGGAGGAAATCTATTTTTTTCCTTCTTGCTCTTTCCTCCCTCCATTGATGAGGTTTGGGTCCAGGAGGGAAAAGGGCATCGGGGCTGAAATGACGCACCGAGGGGTCATCAGGGCGCCTTTTTCGGGCCTCTGACCTATAAGAATCTGGACAGATCTTTCTTTTTATTTTCTTCTCTTGCAGGCAGTGGCCGAGACGAATTAAGATGGTATCGGGTTTATATGCTGAGAAATCCGTTAATGGTTCGTCGTGGATATAAGAAGTAAGAAATAGCTAAGAAAAAGGCTAAAGTAATGCGATTTCTCCTCCCCCGACACTAACGGTAAATTCCTACCGATCGGGAGACGTATAGATCAGATATTGATTGTGAGACGGCTAGTAATCTATTTTATGTCATTGATAGAGCTTCTTATTACCGGGAGCTTTGTGGAGGAAAAATGTACCTTAAATTTTTGTTTATGTGGGTTGTATCTGCACTCTTATCTTTCCGAGGTGTTGGTTAGTCATTTATTGGACTTTGAAGACAGTAAAACTTAAGTTATTTTGCCATAATTTAAAGCAGTGTATAAAAACATCTTGTCGCTAATTGTGGCAATGATCATTGGTATACAGATGGAAGTTTCAATGATAGCGTTTGCAAAGGCACTCAGTATTAGTTTTCCTGCGAAAAATAGAAGTAAATCTTGTGAATGAAATAATTCGGAAGACGTACATACTAAAATAACTGCTTTTAAAGAACTCACATTTCTTGTGTAAGCTACAAAAGGAAAATAATGTGCACACAAATCTATGCATATTATTTAAGAATTAATATAAATTGCTATCTCCAATCTTAGATGGCGTTCGGTCTTTGTTACCAAAGAAGGATGTACGACAAAAATGGAAAAAAAAAAAAAAAAGAGAGAGAGAGAGAGAGAGAGAGAGAACCACTGCACTGAAACACGGATCACTTGATAAAATTGCTGTTTGTAAATCAAGTTGAGGATTTTGCTGGAGCACCTAAGCCTCACTGCTTTCAATTTCCATTTCAGAATGAACTGTTCAGCATATCTTTAGCCTTTACTTTGCCCAAATTTTAATTTCAGACGTGAAAATGCTTGCTTTGAAATCTCATGTTACTGTTCGGATTGCAAATTGTCGTATCCTCATTTACATTGGTACAAACATAGCATATACAGGATTTTTTTTCTTTCTTTCTTTTGTAAATGAATTCATAAAACTTATAGATAATTACAGAAATTTTTTTATATATATATAAACTGATTCAAAGAGTTATTTTGAACATTTAAACTTGCATATTTAACAATTCAGGATCTCAGTTTTTGCTTTCCATTGGTGTACTTTCCTGTTGAGGTAACTGTGAAATAATAATTGGCTGTTTATTTGTTGAGCAAAATCTTTTGCTATAAAACGTTTCCTAAAAATAAAAACGATGTTCTTATACATATTATTTCAGATACCAACTTTTAAGATGATTTTCTACGGGCAAGATGGAAATTGTTTATTTTGTTGTTTCTATTATCTATAATATTGGCATATAAAATGAAATAATTGAAAATAAATTCTGAACGATTCGCAACTTAATATAGTGACTGGGGATCCCTGGTGTATATTAAAAACATTTTTATCGTAGATGGAAAATCTGTAAAACAAGTTTTTCGGCTGTCGATCTAATTCGGCAGAGAAGAAAAATGGTGACATATCAAAAATTTTCTTTGATTGTTTGATGCCACTTAAAAAATTTATAACCACAAAGAGTTGAAAGTCGATTCAGAGTCATTAAATACTGAGTATTTATTTCTTTAACTTAGAAATAAACCAAGCACATTTAAAAACACAAACAAAATAGTTTTAATACTTCTCATTAAGGTTTATTTGCAATACGAGGGAGAAAAGAATTGTAGAAGTGGCGTCAGAGGCGTTGAGAGAGATAGAGAGCGAGAATGGGGGTGGGGTCTCTTATTTCAACTCGGATCTTAAAATTAATTTCAAATTTTATTATTTATTTTCAAGGTTTATAGGGAGTACGGGATTTCGAACGTTTAATTTTTCTAAATAAATGTAAAAAATTCAATATAATAAGTTTTGTTTGAAAACTTCAGTATACAGCAATCCTTGTGGCGGATTTCATCCCCCATATCCCCCTCCGCCGCTGAGTAGTGCTGATAACATTTAGCTGGGAGAAAATTCACTAAACACTAACTTTCTGTTTAGTAAGTGTGGAAATTTCATCTTTTGAGTATTAAAAATGTATTAACATTGAGAAAAATCACAAAAGTATTCTCCGTCTTTATAATTTAATAGATTACATCCATATTTCTTCAAGACAATTAAATTTGAACTGTATCAAAGCCCTTTTTATTTGTAGGGAGGTGCGGAAAGAGTAATCGAAAATAAATTAATTCTACTCTTACATTACAATTGCTTAAGACTGAATGAATCCGAGAGCATGCGTAGGAAAAAAATTTTAAAAAAAATTAAAACACATGCAATGAAATTTGAAATGAAATTGACTTATTCCCTAAAAATCTTGATTTTCAGGGTTTCCAAAAGTACTACTAGACTGCTCATGTTACAACACGTCTTAAATCTGAATATTTCACTCACATGCTTTATTCATGTTAATTGTGAAACTTTTTAACCGAGGAATGCTTTTATTTTTCATTATTTACGACAACACTCAAAATTATCTTTACGACACATCTAACTGCCGTATGGTTGACAAAGTAAACCCTAGGCATCCGCTTCAGTGTACAAATACGCCCATCCTAACCCAACCTCGATGCATATACATGAGCTGCGTCTCCGTAGATTTATATACATTACAGCGTGTTAGGGGTACGGCAGTGGCCACCGATCACCAATACATAAGCAATTTCATTCTGGATGCTATCGCGGTCAAGACAACCGCCAGCGAATCTCAATAGAGAAATGAGGGGGAAGGAAGGGATCCTCTGAAGATTTTGTCTGCCGATACTGTGAGCCATCCTTGGTCCATTGTACCAGGGACGTCGATAAGGAGGGGGGAAATAATAATAAAAAAAAGTACGACGTGGATGTTATGGATAGGAAGATGAGCAATCGCGTAATATATTCATAAAAGACCAAGATTCGTAGTCGGAGAGCGAAATCGATGCTAATTTCTTTGAAATTCCGAGTGAATTAATGTGAAGGGGCGGAGGCTCGGTCAGTGTGGATTTTATTTTATTCTTTTCTTTAACAAGAATCGGTCGGGATATTGGTTTTTGTGTGAAGGTGCTTTTTTCTCCCTTTTGCTTTTGATTATTTTTCTTTTGTGTATCACCAAGTGAATAAAAAGTTTTGATATTGTGCAGGAGTCCTTCGAAATTTGCAAGACTGAAGATGCTTGGTAATACTCCGGTACCCAAATGAAGGTTGTGCTTGTGTTGTCCCTATAGGATTTCGATAATCGGGCCCACACGTCCAAAAGACAGACCTATCACTCTTTGGCTTTCTCGATAGCATGTACACTATTGCATAGGTGTTGGTTGACCTTAAATCAATAATAGCTTTATCGAGAGGAGTATTCTTTGCTCTAATAATTGAAAAATAAAAAGATATATGAATTAGATTAACTTTCAGTTTCATTATCTAATGGGCGAATGATCTATTCAATGGAAAAGTCTGCCCATTTAACAGTTGATGTAACTGGGAAATAAAAATAGAAATTGCTCTTTAAAAAAACTACACTTAAGAACTGGGAATTCCCTTTCGTTAACAATGCGAAAATTAGTTGCTTTATTTAATAAATATAATTACTTTCTCCTTACATGTAGTGAAAACGTTTAACACGAAACTGAGGGAGAGCGAAGTGTGTGTGTGTGTGTATATATATATATATATATATATATATATACAGAGAGAGAGAGAGAGAGAAAGAAAGAAAGTTATGTATACTCTCTGGAGCGGATGGTAACTATCTAGGGAAGTCTAATGAGTAATAAATAAAAGTTAAGTTTATATCACGATTATTTTTAATTATGATTAAAACTTTACGATATTGTAGACTACTTAAATCTACAGTTTTCTTTTACCTTACAAATCAACATCAATAACTGTAATTTACAACATTATGCGAATGAGGATCAATTGATGTATCGAATAAATTTTATACATACGCAAACTGCATCACCGAATTCGAAAATAATGGACCAATAGGTTGAAGTATTTTGACAATGGCAGTACCTCTACCTACCCAAGTGGTCGCGGTAGCCTAATAGTCATTGTCGCGAATTCGCGGTCTATACTGTTTTCATCGAGTCTTGGGTTCGAGCCTTGATGCCACTCAAGACTCGTCGTGTAGCGGGGTTGATGCACGTTAAATCTATCGAGACTCCTCGTTGGCGTTATGTGGATGTTTGGAGAGGAAGGAATCAACTTAAACGTCGTCTTCACTGCGATTCAAAATTACGAAGTCTGTCACCAATAACCCTCGTGTTAATAAACGGTCAATCAAACTGTCTACCATAAGACAAGTGGTAATCTAGTAAGTAGTAACAATTGTTTATTTTCTAACGAATAAACAAACCCAAAATTTTTTATCCACGATTCGAAATATTTTGTGTTAAGCTATTTTTGTTTCGAGTTAAAAGAGAAATAATATTGAAATTATATAATATTTTGTCGACACCGTAGTATTGTTTTGCGTAAAACGTTTTTCCATGTATATATATACTCGAAGAAAATATAATGTATGAGAAACACTCGCATAAGATATTTGGTCACATGCAAGAAATATATGTGACGAAATTAAACTGCTATGAAATACATGAAAATTATGATCTCAAATCTTCATAAGCTGCGATTCTTATTAAAATATATGAGTTCATTCCAAATTTAAAATAAATACTTATTTTATTTTTGATCATTACTTAACTTAGAAAGGAGAAAATGCGTATGTGTTAGCATGCTGTTAAATATAGTTCATATTGCTGCTCCCTTGGGTACGTAATTATTTTAAACAACTGAATGAAGCTACCCGTCATGTGTTCTTTTCAATTAATTCCAATTACAGTGATGTATAAAAACTGATAGGAAATGTATTCGTATTATATATAGCTAAATATTCGAATTCTGATTTGAATTAATTGTATTTACAAAATTACAAATGGATTATTTTTCAAGATAACTTATCGTTTCAATATCATCTACAACATTCTGCCGCATGTATTTAAAATAAAACCTTTTGTGTATTATATTTATGCTAATTTTAATTTGTAATTTAAAAAATTTCCCTAACACACGTAATACAAGTTTTATTTTATTAAAAAAAAATCACAATATTTGATGAGAACTAGTTAGTTTTGTCTATAATGGATATTATAAATGTTTGCTTTTTCAACTGTTTTATTTTCTCGGTGTAAACTATTATTATTAACTATTATTTAAAAGTTATGTTTTCAAGTAACAAGCAAAATATTCTTAATTTTATGTGGAAATAATTAAAATATTAATCCGTTTTTGTGTACAATTCTATGAATTCCCCCTCCCCTTACCCATATACTCAAATATCCGACATACAAATAATTTTCCTACTCTACAAATGCGTTGTTTTATACAACTTCCACCATCCAAATTCAGTATATTTTATATTCATAAAAAAAAATAGAAATGACCTAACAATAATAAAAAATGATAGAAATATTGCTCACTCCATGTTATTGACTTTCCACTTTTTCACAGACTCTGTATGGAAAACGCTATACATATGCAAATACGTCTGAAGCGGTTTATCTACTCTGTCGATGTCTCTCATAAACTTCAACTGTCTGCAGATATCTATTGAGTGAATCTGTTACTCATATGGCATATCGAATTTGAAGTCGAAAGCGCTACTAAACGAATTACTGAAAATAAATGAGATCGGTATCAGAGTTTTCTTTATATCTGTTAGATAGGGATGGGCCCAACACACACATTTTTGTTCATGTGTAGGGTGAAACAATCCCCGTGAGAAAGAACGATTTTATTGTGCGGATTTAATTGGTTGACAGTTGTGGAAGGAGGAAAGGTATTGTAGATGATAGGGATGTCCAATTTTGTCAATCATGCGTGTCATATTCTGTCAAAGCTCGTCTTTGTGCATTTCCATCAGAAGGGTTTGTAGTGGAACCCAATATCGATCTTTCATAGAATTTCGGTATAAAATTATCATGCGTGTTTCATTGAAAAAGTTTGCAAAGTATATTTATGTTGAATTACTACTTTTCAAGGAAAAATGGTATTTTATATACTTAAATTTTTTTTTTTTTATAATTTCCTTTAGAAGTTGTTATTAATCTATGTTCACGTGAAATGTAAACTTCATTGAATGAAGAATATATACGAAATTCTTTAAAATGTTATTATGAAAAGTGATTATTACACATATAAAATATTTTTAAATATAGTGATGAATTCACTATCGTGTATTTTTTTTAAAAGTAAAAAGAACATTATTATTATTATTATTATTTATATTGCAAATATATTTGCAATTTTTTGTTTTTGTTACGTTAGTATGATATTCAAGAAAATGGTTTTTTTAGATTACTAGGAGATAAAGAATTGGAAAGAAGTTGTGCGATTTTTTTTTTCATTTATTCAACATGAGGTTTATAAAGACAAAATAATTTAATTTAGATCAAAATTTTTAATGCTGAAGCAAAATTGCTAAGTAAGATTTAAAATTTCCCAGTATTAATGCCTTTCGTAATTTAATAACTTTTAAAGAAAAATTTCTAAAATTTCCATAACATTTTTTTCTCGACATTTGCAAACAAAAATCAGACGATGAATCCATTTTACTCATTTGAATAATAAATAAAATATTCAATTGCTTGTAGAATAAATATGGCATAAAAACAATCTGTGATTTACAAAACAAAACTTTAAAATAACGATAACAACAACAGCAAAGAAGCATTGACGTTGGTTAATAAGCTTAAGAAAATAAAAGAATCTTTTTTACGACTCCGTTTTCTTTCTTCCTGCGACATAATCGGATTATTAAATTTCTCGTGTCGTCGTGAAAAGAAAATTAGTTCAAAAATTATTTATGCTCATCCTTTCACTTTTGTACGCCTAGCAACCGCCGTCACCCGAAACAATAGAAGATGCGTCTTCTTCTTTTTTGCTCATTTCTTATCCGAAACCATCTTCAACTAATTACTTAGTTTGATGCCAGCACCAGTCATCAAGACTCCTGCAGTAGCAGCACTCCATCCCAACAGTGGCTTGGCGTCTCGTTATCACTTTCACGAGTCATTGGCCTTCGCCAAAGAAGAAGTATTTTTGAACCGCATCCTCCTTTACCTGTCGGCAGGATAACTAATGTTTCTGTTCACTCTGCCAGACAAGCTGTCGGCCGAGATACCTCGCCAAAGGATCATTTATCACTGCTATTAACCACCTGGATGCACTTTCGGTCGCAGGCCCGAGGTATTAATGGTAACAAGGTATGACGGCAAAGGAATGGAAGGTGTTCGACGTCATTGTTTGTACTCTTTCGGCCCAAGGATTCTGGGGATGCTAATTGACAGAGTGAAACTGCTGTCACCGCTTCGCTGCAAAACAAAGGAAACTCTCTCGAAAGCGATGTTTCCAAATTTATTTAACCGAACTGTCGAGCATGTTCTTTTTTCCCCCCCTCCTTTTTCTTTTAATCCTTGGAAGTACTGCTTTGATGCCTTTTCGAGAGAAAAAGGTTCACTCTTTTGTTTTAATATTGTTATTCTAGAAGTTTTTCTCTCATCGACGCGAGTGGCTTTGTTTTTGGATGTATGAATTTGAATTGGTTGTTTAGTTGCTGTTAAATAAAAATAGCTTTTTGACAACACATTTTAGTTAGTCATAGTTATCGGAATGACTTTCAGCCGACCCTTCTTTCTTATAAAAAACTTCTTGTCTATTTTTTCCCATGGAATGCATAGCGACTTCATGGATGGATTCGTGCTGGGAACATGAGATTTTACCCAATGAAACTTGAAGGATTTCTTTAAAATTTTTAATTAGATTTGAATTACACTATTGCACAAGTAGAAATTTATTTAAAAAAATTGTGTGTGTAAAAGAATTCTGCTACGTGTAATTTTTTTTTAAATTTTGAGTTTTAAACATGGGATAAAGAAGTAAGGAATTTATTTATTTTGAAATTGAAAGAGAAATTAATTTTAATAAGTGGTACGCTATTGCACAAGAAATATTAAATATCATCTGGAATTGTAAAAAAAAAAAAAAAAAATCTGCAAAATGCTGAAGATTGACTGTGTGTGTTGAGGGTTTTAAGTAATTTGATTGCGTAAAAACAAGGCGATGAAATTTAATTTTGAAGTAACTGTTTGAACAATTTTAATTTTGTTTATACGAAAACTCTGTATTCGAAATCAAATGTTCGTATAATTTTATTTTAGGTGTTCAATCATTCCAGTAACTAATCAGTCAACATTCAATATCTTTTAATGTATAATGCAGCAACTTAAATCTCAGATTTGTGTATGCATTCCCTATTAGGGAATTTTTCACTTTCGCTCTTTACTTAAATAAGGCTAAATGATTATTTCTCTCTTTTTGATAACGAAGTTTATCTTTTGTTTTCTATTTTACATTATGAGAAATGTTTATTTTTACGAATAAATAAGAACTACATGTCGATCGATGAGGAAAAAGTATTTATTAGTGTATTTTCATTCAAAAGAGCATTTTCACTATTCTTTTTACTTTGGTATCAATTTCCCGCATCTTGTAACTATTTTAAACATTTTTTGTTCCTACTCCGCGCGCAGGTGCTTCCAAAATTAAATTACCGAAGAAGAAATATAATGTAGCTCTCGTATAAAGCATGAAAAATGAAAAAAGGGGTGGTTGTCGTAAAAAGAATTCTCTTGTACATCCGCATCCGACATCCCTCGCACCTGAGATTCCGAAGCATAGGCGACGCCGAGACATCAACCTAATTATCCCTTTGGGGTAGATCTGTAAGCAAATACATGCCCCTGCCTCTTAGAATCTTTCCAGAGAGGTGCGACTCAAAAGGAGAGAGAGAAAGCTATTTGTTTCAATCTGAAAGTGCGTGGATCCGGGGAATACTTTGTGTAGAAAAGGGTGATTAAATGGTTTGAGACTGGGAAGGGTGTGAGAAGAGAGAAAAAAGAGAGGAGGAAAAGAAAAAGAGATTCTTTTCGACACGCTTTTGTTTGTCTGGGAGATGTTGATGGATTAGTTTGGAAGGTGACTCGGTTGCATTTTTCAGCGCATAGATTGTGTGCCTGGAATAGTAATCTGTCTTGGTCTAAAGATAACACAGGTGTTGGAGTGGCCAACGTTTATAATTGTGCTTAACGCTGAGGTCTTGGCACATAGCTAAGTAATGGTGGCTTCTATTTGAAATATTTAATTACTTGGAAAAATTAAAAGTGTCATGAGACATTTTTCCTTAATTACAGTCTTCCACCTTGATTACCGACAAATACAGAAATGTCAGTATTGTATCGTTTTAATCATTTTATCTGAAAAAGAATATGATTGGATTCGACATCGAAATAGAATCTTGTACTGACACACATTACATAATTTTGGCACGACACATATTAATAATTAAACTGTGGCTGCATATTATATAATTCTAACAATTCATCCCGACTAACTGGAGCTGTTATACTGAATTTTCCAATAAGAATAGCTGTTAAAATGAATTAATTTCTATTTGCTTACCTTTTTGATATTGCACCTTTGTTTTAATTATATTTTATGATTTTTAATCGAATTGTCAACTTAACCTGTGATTAGATTATAAACCGTGAAGAGTAATTGCGATGTAAATTTACCCATTTAATTTTTCTCTATTCTTGTGTTAATTTTTTCCCGTTTTTATTGTATGTTCATTAAACAGTTTTATGAGAGAGAGAGAGAGAGAGAGAGAGAAGGTTCCTGCCTTAGGAATAGGTCTTAAAATATTATTTGAATCTATTACAGAGTCTTATAACTACAACGAAATTAGAATCAGTTCAATCATCAATTATATTTGATAATCAAAAATAGAAAAGTTTCATATCCTGAAAAGGCTGAATACCAGTAGCTCCGAATATGTCGTTTTTGTATGTTATATATATTCTGTATTTTTTTTTTTTTTTTTTTTCATTAGATTGTGAGAAATAAAAATCTCACATTTGTCATCCACCTTTCTTTTCGTTTTACGATTGCTCAGTTAGGCTCTTTTAGAATCTAGAGCAGATTCTTTTCTTTTGTATTCAACATAGATGTTGAATTTTATTGAGTTAATTGCTGTCTGTCAGTAATAGGGTTAATTATTGCCTGTCTGTGAAATGTTTATTGAGATCTGTATGATTTTCATATGTAAGGCTATTACAAACTTCCCTTGTTCAAAGTAAGAATAAAAGCCTTATCATTTTGACAACATGAATTCTAATATGATTTACAAACCAGATTAACGCCTGAATTGTCTACTTCGTCATGTCCTACTTTTATTGAAACAAAACAAAACTTCCTGACTCTCTAGAAAGTGTGTCAATGTCTTTTCAAAAACTCTTCCCATGCCCTTTTTAATATCGAGCTTGCCCAGAAGGTAAAATAAAGACTCGATATTAACTTTCCCTTTCTCCCGCCACATCCCGCAGTGCTGCTGTATAAACCTCCCCGCCGCCCCTTCAAATAAAAAGAGAATGAAACCGTCATTCATCCTTCCCCTTTAATTTACGGGCGTCTGTGAAAAGGTAGAAAAGTCCTTCCGAAATTCACACTTGTTGCTGTGTACTCGCTCCTAAACGTTTCTCATAAATCCTCCGCCTTTAAAGGCTTCCCTCTAATCCCATTCCGAAGCTCCGATTGTAATTTCCTGTTTAATTACACGGGACTCCCCTCTTAAGCCTCTTTTATCGGCTGTTCTCTCTCTCTTTTTGGGAATTTATTTATTTTCCTCTCTCTCTTTCTCTGCGTCGGTGGTAAAGAGTTTGGGGATTGTTTTCTGCGCGGTGTCGGTGTTCCGTTTCCAAATAGTAGCTCATTTCCTTTGCCTTCAAGAATTTAAGAGCTGTGGGGGTCAGTCGCTGTGACGCATGGCTTCCGGGATGTTGTTGAAACCTGTTGCGTTTTCCGAATTGGAAAATTGCGTCTGGGGGAAAGGCCGTAAAACTGAGGGATGGTACGGATTAAAATTTAATTTTAAAGTTCAATGCTAGTTTCTTTATATAGGTATAGTATACCTCTAATTGCTTGCTTACGCTATACGATGAAGGAAGAGTTATGGTGAAATCTCTCTTCCTTCATGTATTTTCTGTTCGCTTATCAAACATCAGAATAGTGCGTGTAATCAAAACATACAATCCAATAAAAGGTAGGATATTGATCAAGTTGTGTGCAGTACTTCCAATGTAACTTAAATGCGTAACCTTTGATAACGTTAGCAAAAATCGAAACGAATCATTGAAGAATATATTACACTTGTATTTTTTTAGTAAAACTTTAGCTATCAATATTATTACCATACTTTAGACAGATAATACTGGAATTTTATTTTTGTTTTATTGTTAATATAATGGACAAAGTCATCACTTATTTCATAATTTCTTGTTTTGTCGTTATGATATATTTGTTTTCATTTAATCACAGAAACGACGGTCTCATGAGTTAAAATTACTAAGTCTGTTAGCTTCTTTACTGCCGTGTTTAGGGACTACATATGAATTCTAATTCTCTTGTTCTTTCTAAGTTTCTGTTATTCTGAAATTGATGTAAGTTTTTAGTTGAACTTCTTTCTTAAAATGATGTGATTATATAACCCAATGATAGTGCATGAATGAGTTCAATGGATTAAGATTTTTATTATTTTTTCGTTTACTCCTTTAATATATAGCTGAGCTGAAATTTTATCTTGAACTCAACAAGAATACACTAAAAATCAATCACTTATATTTTCATTCATATGTTATACGGTATTAGAGGTAAATTTGATTTTTTCCCCATATATAAATAAACGTGTTATAATAGTTCTTACTTATTTAACTAAAAGTGAAATTTTTGGCGACCTATATCTGAACAGTAGATAAATAAAAGGAATCTGCCTAAAACTCTTGCAAAAACAATTTCACTTCGCTGTGTTATTCCAAGACAAATTTAGTTTCACACATCCCGTGATAAATGAGAAGTGAAATCCAAAAGGCAGGGGCAATGCTTGAGTTTTGAAAGAGCCACCCCGGTGCAACTGCGGTCAAGAAATACTCTCGCATGCTAAGTTCAATGAGGACTCGAAAAGACCAACAGCGTCCATATTCGACGGGGGACCCCTTTTGTTACGGGGACCCGTTTTCAAAAGCGACTCTCGCCCTTTTAATGACTGCCCGGATGCGGTTCCTCGTACGTCCATTCATCTTGAGTCTCGGGGAAGAGGAGGAGGATTCAGGAGCGAAGGGAGGCCCTGAAAGCAATACAAATTGCGGCGGGGGCCACCGGTTATAAATCATCGTCTTGTCAATGACGGGTGGACGTTGCAGGAAAGTCGAGTGGGGCTTCGGGGGTCGATGATTAAACGTCGAGTTTCGAAGTGGGTGTGGAAGAGAAAGTCTGTTGGGTGCTCCGAGAGAAAATGGCGCAACTTCCTTTCCTTCTCTGCACAACCCCACAGTTTGATCTTATCTCATACCGGGCGGAGAAAAATGCATTGGAAGTTAAAGACTGGGATTTGGTAGCATGGCAGGTTGAGATTTTTTTGTATAGGAACTCGCCTGATTTGTTGTTAGTTTGGCTTAGATATCTTCCATGGCTTTTATATTCTTGTTTTGATGTTTGCTTTTTACTGTAAAAAAGTGTTTTTGGCTTAGATTTGAACTTTTTTTTCCTTCTAAATATATAGTGTTTTTGTATATCTAATATTCTGCTTCGTTGCTTAGCTAAATGTGTGGAAATCTTAAAATGTCTTGCAGATAAGTTCTGTTTTGACAATCATAGTGAACAGAAAATATAAAAAAAGTAATATTATATTCAGGTTTTCTTCATTTCATTGTTTGAAATTTAATTACTATATCATTGAAGAATATATTTCATTTTTTTATTGCTTTATTTCATTTATGGAAAATCTATAATTTTTATTTATGAACAGTATTAAATTTCTGGAGTAATATGTGTTTATGTTACAACGTGTTTTTTAAATCCCCCCGTGTTGTGGATTTAACACTTGATTATTTGTATTTTTGAATCGACTCGGGAAAATTAAACATAAAAAAAGAAAACTATACATTAGTTTTTGTTAATGGGAGCAACAAGCTTTTTTTTAGTTTTGAGAGTATTATTGTTGTTGATTACAGAAATTGAGATATTACTGTATTAAAATGTAACAATATTATCAACAGTTCTTACATTATTTAACAACAAATTGCTTAACAGTATTCATAATTCCATGGTTCATCTCGAAACTTTTGGAGCGATAAAAATTCAAAATCAAATCTGGACAAATGGCGTTTTAAACATTACAAATGTACGTTAATTTCAGTATAGCTGTTGATGAGCTTAACTAGTTTTTAATATCTAATAATAAAAGTATATAAATAAAAATATTGTTACTTTTTATATATTTTACACTTTATTTTTACTCTAATGGAGTATTAATTTCAATGTTTGTTTTTTTAAAAAATATAGGAATCCTTCTAATTTTTTTTATTCCATGGAAAAGCTAAAGTTATTTCCTCTTCCCCTATAAGTTATCCAATTGAAAGTTAATGTAATTATTAATTGACTATATGAGACCTCCAACTTAGGAATAATTCATCTCAACCTCGATATTCATAATGTCATCTCAATCAATTCATCTCGGCGGGGAAATGACTTACACCGCTTTAGCTGTGGCTGAAATATTTATCTCACTATGGTTAAGTAGCTGTGACTTTTAGCTTAGGTGCTTAAATACCTTTTCAGAAGCGTAACAGAATAGGATTTTCATTACGCTGCAGGAATAATTGCGAATTCTCTAGAGAGGGAAGGAAAGTTTGTGCAAGTGACACGCGATTGGTTCGAGTGGTTTCTTTTATTTTTCCACCGTTTCTGTTCCAGGCGTGCTGTCTCTATGAACGAAAATTAAAAGTTCCGTTAAATATTTGAAATGACTATGTAAGGAGGTAAATTGATTTTGTTTGTCTTTTACGATTAATTTTGTTAGGATCGATTTTCGGTTCGGAGTAAATGGTTTAGACTTATTTTTCTTCAAATAAGGCAGTGATATTTTAAAATTATATGACGAATAGAATAGAATTTCACTGTAGTTGACTCAAGATCTGAGGAGATATGTCTCTTTCTATTTGATACGATTACTACTCAAGTGACCTTTTGGGCTTTCATATTTCGGGATCACTGTCACGTCCTTCGCCAAAATTGAGCCATAAACTCGCCAAGTAGCAGCTGTGGATGTAGGTATTTGTAGAAATCTGTTATTTTTTCCTTTTTTTTTTTTTTTTTTTTGCATGTAATGTAGAAACAAGGCATTATGAAGGAAGCTCTCGACAAATATAGAAGTATTTTAGATTTTGAGTCCTATTACCACTAAAGATATCGAAGTAAGGAGAGTGAGGTGCCAGCTCAGACATCATCTCTTGATCGTGATTCAAAGTTATGAGGTACTTCAACAAGAACTTTTATTAACGTCTAAATGCAACGTTAAGAAGCAATCAATCGAGCATGTGTGAGAGGAACGACTTTTGTAAACTTTGCAACTATTACCTCAAAAATATTCTTAAATTTTTTTGTAACAAGTCGTTCTATTTATTTTTATTTATTCTAAATCATTGCAATGCTAATAATGATGTCCTTTGTAAAATATTCAGCATGGGGCTTCCACACATTATAAAGTGTCTGAGCTTATAACATTCATTTTTGTTAAATGTTTCAAAAATTATCAAGATTTCTGGTGAACGGCTCGCCAAATGAAAATGTAAATGTGACATATTTGAAATGACTCTGGACTTCATAGGATTTATATATATATACATATATTCGACAAACTACATGAATTTTTCTAGGACAGATTGGCTACTTTAATGTTTGACACAATCGTCATTAATGTCATTGATTCTAGCCGTTAGGATTTAAAATCTCAAATGTAAAAAACGAGTTTCAAATATTTAGTACTGAACAAAAATTGCATTTAAAAGATTCATTTTGAACATTCGACCAGAATTAATTTAGAACTACGAGTTCGAATTTTAAATAAAAAATCATTCTAAACGGTGATTCTACATGAATAGCATTAGGGCCGGGGGTAGGAGCACTCCCATTGTCGGTATGTGTCTTGGAAGAGAAAAAACACACACTCCTCTCCTGACGTCATAATACGCAGGCCAAACATCAACGCTTACTTAAAGTGCGTGGTGTGTGCGCTGCGGCTCATCCCCCAGTGGACACTGATGGCCACTCGGCAGGATTGGCTGCTGGGCATTAAGCAGGTGGCCCCGTTCCTATTAATTTCATCATTTTATTATAAGCGATGCACTTAAGGTAATTGAAGGGGGCTCTCGGATTGGTCAACTCGTCTCGACGCCAGGCATCTCCCCCCCCTTCCACCTTCCGATCTATCTATCTATCCATCTTGTGGAAAGGCGTCTTTGAGGGCAATGCTTTCAATGTGCGCTGCTGAAGGGGCTGCATGTAAATGAGCTTCTGGTCGAAGAGACGTCTTTGGGTGTGGAAGAGATGATCGGCCATTACTGCATATATGAATATGTCACCGATATTTAGCGCGAAAGGGGGGAGGGATGGGTCTTGGGGTCTAAAACTGAAGGACGCTTGATGTGCGAGGAAGTTGCTATGATAACTTGCCTTATTCTTGGAGGAAGAAATTGTTGAGTATTGTTGTTGAATCTTAGAATACGTGAATAGTTTGTAGCTAGTAACTTAAAAAAAACACACAACAACAAAGGAGTAAAAAAACTGTAATTAATATGTTATATTTTTGTAATATTTGAAATGATTACTTTTTAATGCAACTGCATGTACGAGTTTGAAGGTTTTCTTTTTCCTCGTAAAAAGGGACATTAAATTAAAAAATAGTTTACTTTAATGAGGTTTTTTATTTGAGGGGGGGGGGAGAGTGTTCATCTAAATAAAAGTTCAATTACTAACCCAGCTTAGATGTTTTGCATAATTTGTCTTCAATTCCTTATTTTTGTAATGTTTTTGCAATGCGCGAAAGCTAAATCTGTATTTCATCAGATTAAAAATATGACTTTTTTATTTTATGTATTATTTTAATTTGTCCTTTGTAAGATATGTTTCAAACCTTAAAATCGTTATCATATTACAATTTTAAAGTTAATTCTTAAGGAATGTGAAAATCTCGCTCCATTAATTTAGCGTTATTCATATGATTTTTTTCTCGATAGATTGTATTTAGTTCAATATTAACACTGAGCTTTAATTTGAATTAAACCATAAAATGTAATCAAATTACAAGAAAAATTTTGCTAATTTGCTCATGAAGAGCTTAATATATATAACACGGATTTGTTGTGTCGAAATTATTGTACCTTATTTTTTTTCGTATTACTGTGTTTAATTAACGTAAAACATTTTGAGTAATTTCATTTACAGAATTTTATCAAAATATGTGTTAAGCTATTAGCAGCAATTGCACGCATTTCACAAAAAATTAAATTAGAAAATTATGAACAATTTTTTTATAGTTGAAATTCATTGAATAATCGACAAAAACATTAAATCAAACATATTTCAATAAAAATCATTACCTATTCATTCAGAAGACATAATTGACCAAATAATAATGAAAAAAACCACTTCTGATGTAATATCTTTATCTATGTTATTAAAGGATTATTTTGCCACTTTTGATTTTTTTCCCCTTTTAAAGTTACGAAATCTCTCCTCTCGACCAATGGTGACAAAATCTCTCGTGCGATTGGTGCAGGCAGATTTTGGTATACAGTCCCCCGGTACCTGGCGCTGTGGTGTCCATGGCAACCGCCTCTCTGTCCGCGTCCAGCAGCATCCGGAGCACGTGACTGGCATGCCGACATCTTCCACCCATCTATTTAATTCCCCCTGGTCCAGAGTCTGTGGTTTGGGAAGATCTTTCCTCTGGGAGTCAATCCCTATATTTCAAACCGCCACCAATCCAACCTTCCCGTATAGGGAAATTGCCCGTGTTTTGTTTTCCAATCCCCCGGCCATAAGATCTTCTTTGTTTCTCTTTCGTTTCTTCTCATCGGAATACATTCTTTCCCCTGCATTGAATAGTCATTCCTGTGGTCCTTTTTGCAATAGTCTGGAACAAATGACAATTGCGTTCTTATGTAGTCTGGATGCTCTGTTTTCGATTGTACCTTTTTGGAGAAACCGATCATTGAACTGAAAGTAGTTGTCTGTCTCGCTTTTCGATGTTGGTGTAAGAACTTTTATGATGGTTCTGTCTATCGAATACGAAACGAAAGAAATTTCTCTCCCATATGGTATGTGTAAAATTTCCCATTCCTAAATTAGTTCAGGTACACGTAAGATTTACTCAATTATAGTTAGACTCGTTAACTATTAAAATTACTTTGATTAATATTTTGATAATGCGGGTTTTTTTAAGAGTTACACGTTGTGTATGCCAAATATATTCTTTAGCATAGTTTATTCCATTGTGCAAAAAGAAATTTTTTTCCTGTGCTCTAACTTTATTGAAGCATATTATGTTTTTTTTTTTTTAAATTTAAAATATTCGATTTTTTTGATATTTCGCGTTTATCGGTGATTTTTCCCTAATTAATTCATATATCCTTATTGAAGTAAACAACTTCTCATTTCCATACTTCTGTTTTTATTACTTACCCTTTTCATATTTTATATTTATGAAGGAACCAAAAATTAAGTTTGTTAACTCTTACTTTATATTCCTTCATTTTGGTTTTTATGATTACTTATATTTAAAAAAAATTAAACCGAACGATTTGTCTACTTACCGTTTCTAAAGCAAGAATTTTTATTTTTCTGAGATACAGAGGGTATTATATACTTTTACTTATCTTTTTTAATAAAATTCTTTCACCATAAATGAAAAGCAGAATTTTTTCTTCTGTTTGAAATGGATTTAGTTACTTTTTATTGTTTAATTTTTCATATTGTAACTCTGTTTCTTAAAAAATTATATTCTCCTTTTTTCTCCCCCAGGAATTTTTAAATTTATCATTGTATCTGTGTTTTCCCTTATTCTTTTATGAATGCAGTTGCAATCATTAAAATATATTTACAAAACATCTTGCATTTTATTTTCATAAACGTCCTTAAATTCCAAGAACATCCAATGTAAAGTTGAAATTTGCAAATCTCCAACCTTCTGAACCGTTGCCACTTCTATCTACTGATTAACATGTAAATGAGCCTGATCCCATCTTTTCGACTAGTTGCTCTGAGGGACTCCTAGGAATATTGCTTGCAAGAGGGATGAAAAAGAGAGGGATGTCCTGGGTGTCGTAAAATATGCAGCAAAATGGGGATGTTTGATAAGGGAAGGAGACTCACTGTCAAACGATTCCATCATTGATTTTGGTTTGTGCTGCCATCTTTCGAGTGGTTTTAAAATCATAAAGTATACTGCACATCATTTTATCTGTTTTGTAAAGCTTATCATTTTATTCTCTCTCTCACTCTCTCTCTCACACACACCACCACCACCACCACATTCTGTACTTACAATTTTGCTAGGTGAAGTACTCTTAGAATTTATTCATAGTTGGATAACCAGAAGCATCAATTTAGATAGCATTCCAATATAAATGACAACAGGCAATTCTTGAGGAAAAGTTAGGCTCAGCTTTACAGTTTCTTGCTTAATAAAAGCAAACTACACGACTTTCGTTACGCTTGCACAAGATCCTAGAAATTTTTTTTGTAAAGTTTAAACGTTCAAAAACAAATTTCCCTTGCAGTTTATAAGAGTATTACGCTTACTTATAAGTATATGACTAATCGGAAGATTAAAGAATTATCATCTCAGGGGATTTATTAATGGTAACTCTCTCCAATATTAGTAGCTATTTAGGCATTTCTTTTACCTTTTCGAGAAGATTTGAGAGTCCAGTGTGTTTTTTCATTTAGTGACTAATGCACTAAGTCAACATTTGTCGAAGAGATAAATAGAGAAAATAACTCAAGTTAGAAGTTGACTCATTATTTTTCCTTATTAAATTGAAATCCATTTTCGTATTGTATGTGTTTTGTAAAGTAATTTGTGTTAATTGATTTACTCGAATTTATTTTTATTACCTGAATCTATCATAATTTTTTTACGTTGTTGTCGATTCGACATTAATATTTATTTTTGAAGGATCTTGATAAATTCCATATTTTGAGCGCTGCTGTACGAAATAATGAATAACTATTTTTCCTATTAGAAATGTGATAATTTTTTTGTTGTACTTACCAGTGGATATTATAATGATGACGATGATCGGTTAGGTAGGTTTTCGCCCTCATCATTTGATGTGTACAATTTATTTCAATGTGTGGAATAAAAAGTCATTAAACCAAGGTTTAATGAAATAATATTTATCTCCTTTTTGGAATGGTGAATGTATAAAAGTAACTATAAATGTTAGCTACATTTTATGTATTTATTAATACTATCATTTATTTTGATGTAAAAACGGGAATAGTTTGAAAAGCTTCCTACCATTATTTTGTATCGAAACTTGTTATTTTATTTATGTAACAGCATCCGTTTCCTCCCCTCTTTTTGCAGAAGAGCCGAAGGTTCCCCGTGAATACCTGCTGAAATGCACGCACTGCGAACAAGTGTTCTCTGGCCTGGAGGCTATTCGCGAGCTCAAGGAGCACCTGTCCCACGCCCATAAGGAGGCTGGTCCTCCCGAGTCCAATTACACCTGCCAGAAATGCAACGCCTCCTTTGCCTCCAAAGAAAACCTTGCCAAGCACAAGCTCATGCACGTCACCAATGGGCAGGTAAGACCGCCTTCCTCTTTGAAAGCAGCCTGCGGTTGCTTGATAACAGGTTACTTGCTTGATAGGCTCGTGTATGATAATTTTTCTGACCTACCAAATGTTTTTAGCTGTACATTAAGTTTTTAAGATGTTATTATTTTTAAGAACATTCGTGTAAATGGGTTGACACAAATATATATCAATGTATTTTGTATGATATTGGAAGAATTATGCTAATACAGGTAGCTTAAAATACTAGTGACCTTTTAATTTTCTTCATTGCATTAAATAAAATTAAGATCTAACCGACACTGAAATCTGAAATTTTTTAGTTGTATATTAATGTAATTCTGTATGACGGAGATAAAGAGCACTGTGTCCAATTTAGAAAGTTTATGCGAAAGCAGCTTAAAGGTCTTTAGTGTGTGTGTTTCTTAATTAACAGCTTACTTGTTAATGGATATTTTTCAATAAACCTATGTACATTTTATTCTTTTGGGCTTTTGACTTTTAAATTGATACATTTTTTAAGCGTCATTACTTTTTATAACTGAACTGATTGTTTTTTTTTAAAAAAAAATTGACATTGTGCCCTTTATCTTCGACACATAGAATTATTAATTGAATTTTACCCAATAAATTAGGCGGAATTGCTTTTCTAGGTTATAAATGTATAAGATTTAAATCACGCTTTCACCTTCCTTAAGCTTATTGCGTCGTCTTTTTGGAAAAATTTTGGTTAATAAAAGAATTCTTCCGCGAAATTCATTTCCCGAATGATTATTTTCTAGTCATATTGATTTTGTTGAATTCAAAAATAACTTTGAAGTAATTTTTTGTATAATGTGTACACTCAGAACTCTGCATTGTCGAGTGATGAGAATGACGCCTTGCGCAAGTTCAAGTGCACGGAATGCGGCAAGGGGTTCAAGTTCAAGCATCACCTGAAGGAGCATATCCGCATCCACAGCGGTGAGAAACCCTTCGCATGTGGCAATTGCGGGAAACGGTTTTCACATTCCGGATCCTTTTCATCACACAATACCGGCAAAAAGTGCTTCGTCGTTAACCTCAAGGTAACCACGAGCAACTTAAAACATAACATAAGCCTTTTTTGCGTACTCTGAATAAATCGGTCATTTTGAAAGGGGGTCATCTCCACTTTTAAAAGGATAGATAAAAACTTTTCTTTCCATAAAATTTCCTGAAAATTTAAACCAATAATTTTCTATCATTAAAGAGGATTAACATAACGTAAAAATGGCTGCATAACCTACGGGATACCCGTGAAAATGTTTTCTATGCTGACATGATCCGTTTTCAGAACGAATCTGGATTTTTGAAAGATCAAATCTTCTTACAAAGACGTGCATTTTTTATGAAAGAATTGGAGAAAAAAATTGAAATAACCCCTTTTCGATATGGCCGATTCAAATATAGTTGCACTTCATAAGTATTGAATGATTCTTGCATGATGGCGTTGTCTGTAACAAGAAATAAAAAATAATAATTCTACTAATGAACTTTTTATGTATTAAACAACTAGAATACAAACGTTGATTTAATTTTTTTTAAAAAAAAATTTACATTGTAAGAGAATTTTTAAAACTGAGGAGGGAAGATTAATATATTGTTTAATTAATGATGACTCTATGAAAGATCGTAATTGAAGATTATTATAAGAAATTATATATAGCTCTATCTTTATTGTTTTCTTATTGATACTTGTTAGAAAGTTTCTGTACCATATGATTAAGTCTTTAATTTCATGACAACATTCTTTGAGAAAGAATCTGAGAATAATTGTTCTTTTGTTATTTCAATGAGTGGCATTCGTAATAATAAAAATTCTTAAAATATCCTTAAATTAATTATACTTCAATCAAAATTACGATCTCCTTCTCTCGCCAAGTAAATTTACTAAAGTATAGTCCCATGTGTAAAGTTAATTACTATGTACATATTTTACGAATATCATAATTTTTTCCAGGTGCGCAAAGTGGATAGTCGCTCACCTCGAGGTCGTGGAACTACGCAGAACAACTCTTTCCGCCCAATCATTCCTAAGCATATATCCTCCGGTGCGTCTCCATCGGATATGCCGCTCATACCCGCCGGGTACATGCCTTCTTCGGAACGATTCTCCAACTTCTCCACTAGGCCACCGCAGCCTTTCATGCCGCTTGCCTTCCACCCTCTCACGGCCTATCCTCCTCACCTCCCCTTGGGGCCTTTCCCTGAAGTCACACAACTCCTACATCAGCGCAGGTAATGGAATTATATAAACTATTACTAAACTTCACATCATTCAGTAGTGTGAACATTTATATAAACCGTTTTGCATATCTTTAAATTTCGTTTCTAGTGTACTTTTATTCCACCAAACATTATCTGCAGCAATATATTTGCATTTTAAATCGACAGTAGTGCATTTATAAATCATATAGGGAAGTATTTCTTCCTTTTCTCGGAGGAATGTCACTTTATTGCACTGAATAAAATATATTGCGACATTCATAGAACACATTTCTAAATATGTTAACGAAGTCTCGTTAATTTCGTTTCTATGTCAGTTTCTTTTATTAATGTATACTACTATATCATTCACTTATCTGATTAACATAGCCTTTCGTGTCATTCAACAGTCTTTAAAGCAAAATTTTTATTTATAATATTGTAAAAAGGCATTTCTTTTATAGCTAAGATGATATATACTTATATTTTTTATTTCCAGGTACGAGAACGACTCTGATCACCATGCACTTTCACAACCTCCACTTCATCTGGTACCTTCCTCTTCGAATATGCTGGGAAAGTCCGAGAACTCACCTGCTGGCAGCCCCCAAACACCAGGCGAGCTGAATGAGGTTAAGAAGGTCTTAGAAATTGTCGATGCAACCGTCACCAAGCAGCAAAAATCACCAACAAGGAGTCGGAACAATCTTCTATGCGAACTCTTGAATGCGACTCCTCATTCGATGATGAAGTCTCCGCAACCTATTGGTGCTTCCATAGATGCCCGATGTCGGTTCTGTTCTAAGCACTTTGACAGTAAGGTTGATCTGCATCAGCACGAGAGGTACATCTGTACCCAAAACGTCGAACTTCGAACTAAAGGCTCGTCTCCACAAATGGCCTTGGAAAATGGCAACGATGGGGAGTCATGCGAAGAAAACAGAACGTGCGTTTCCCCGTCCTCCTTGAACATTAATTGCTTAACAGTGCTTAGGAATTACTACCAAATGAATTCTCGTCCAAAGAAGTCCGAAACTATTCGTCTTGCTCGAGATTTGAGGTGTAATGCGAGAACTATCCAAGAGTGGTTTCATAGACAGCAAATGCGATCTAAAGACTACCCAGTAAATGGGAATCTATCCCGTAGTCCTCCTTCTCCACACCAACACAGTATGGGACTACCGTTTTCGTCAGCGGTTGTATCGCCATGCAACGGATCCCCATTCCAATCTGCTATCTTACCTAACTACAATGGTGCTATTTCATCCTGTAATCAGATTATACCATTTCGTCCTATCGCCGAGCGATCACCACGTTTGGAAGTGCCCAGCCAAGAGGATGAACAACCGCTCGATCTGTCGGTCAAGGTGAGACCAGAAGGAGTAGGGCATCTTTTAGATCAAGACAACGAGACTCCATCTTCGCCGCCTCTGAACCATTGTGACAGCGAAGCCCTAAATCTTAGCCAGAGATCTTCACGAACTCCGCCAAAAGTTTCCAGTCCATACCCTGTCCACAACAGCCGAAGCACTCTTCAGCAGATGCGCGAGGATTCGGTTAGAGACATGATGTCTCAGAATAACAACAACAACGTACACTCCTCTCTTCTTTACAAATACATGCAGATGGGCGTCAGCAATCACCGGCCATCTTCACAGCGTGAAAAATCACCTGTGACTGTCATGCCGTCCTCTCCGGACAAATCACCGTCCCATACAGAACAACAACACAGCATACCATCGCCAGGTGAAGCCAGCTATGTCGATAATAGTAACAGTCCTAGTGGCACAACTGGTTCTTATTGTCATACTGATGAACCTGGGGATGGAATTCCTTTCAGTCCCAGTGCGGGAAAAAAGAGAAAATTGTGGAATCAGGTCAGTATATTAACTATTTTGAGATGTATAGTAATGATTCTTTATACATTAAAAGAAAACATCGAAGGTCATCTGTTTTTCTCCTCACCGAAATATATTATCACGATATAATAAAAACTGGTTTTCTACTGTTTTTCTTAAAGTAGGTAGTTACATGCGAGTACGTCTCTTGTTCGCATATACTTTCTTTTAAATCAAAATACATTGAGATTGAAAAAATGTTTTCAAATCACTTTAAATTTGAATATTGCCACGTCTGTGCTCAAATATTACCTATCACGTGACCTTGAAATGATTATTTTTTAAAGAAACAAAAAACTATGGATACTTTGTAATTTCTTTATCGAAGCTGGTTGAATGTTTTAGATATATTATCGAATATATAGAATCTATTTTTTAAACCAGTTTCTTTTAATACTAGGGAGAAGGCGATGAAAGCACCTTGGAAGATATTCTTGGAGTCGAAGAAGATTCTTCCGGCGGTTCTGGAAAAATGAGAAAGTCATGGAAGCTTCACAAAGTAGAAAGTGAAGAAGGCATGTATGCTTGTGATCAGTGTGATAAAATGTTTAGCAAACAGAGTTCGTTAGCGCGACACAAGTATGAACACTCTGGTAAATATAAATATTTTTTGGCTATATGATTTCTGCATTTCGAGAAAAGGTTTTTTATTAACAAATATTTAACTGATAGTGAATTTGATTACTCTTGATCAGTTACAGGAATGATCGGATTGGATGCACAGCAGAAATAAACAATGTCGAATTTTTTTTAAAGATTAAATTTGATGCCGATAGTTTATCAAAGCGCTCTCGGTAAAAAGTGCATTGAAAAATATTAAATTTAAGAGCAATATTCATGGCTCCTCAATAGTTGTAAATTGAGAAAAAAATTATATTAATATAGTAATCGTGATGGCTTCCGGTACTATAATATATCATAGAAGCGCATTAAAAAATATTGCAAATTTAGGTTTTTTTCTGTTTAGATTATAATATTGTGAATAAAATGCTAACGTTGTGCTCTAAGTCCCTCTCCATACTGTTTTAATCTATTGAAAAACGTAAAGGTGGAAACAGCTGTCAATTGACGTGAGAATAATTGCTATTTAATTAAATATGTAATTTCATTCATCGTGGAACAACGAAATCTGTGAAATTTTTTTAAAAAAATAAACTTAGTGCAATGTGTGTGTGTGAATATACATTAGAGCATCAATTAGCTGAATACCATCAACCGAAAGTGTTTTCGACTTCCTTTTCCGAAACGATAAGCCTCCTTTAATGGCGATTTTGAACTTATTAAACTAGGCTAGCCTGAGTCATTTGTAAGACTGTGATATATTTCCTTCATTATTTTCCAGCCATATTATAGTCCAGTTAAATAGTGTATAAATTCAAATTTCTTGTTGAATATGAGTAAGAGTAACATTTTGTTAACTTCCAATGAATAGATAAGGCAATTCTCTTTCGAATCTCTCTTAACTCAGTCAATCTTAGTGTATATTCTAATAATAAAGTCTAGCTTACCAAAGCACTCATTTTGGCTTAAGCTCTTTTAGATTATAGTAAATCTACTTCCCATATAAGCAATTAAGTTCGATGGTTCTATCCAATCTACAATAATATATCCGCTTGTCATTCATTAGCTTCTATCACTCTTCCCTTTCCTTTCCATTCTAATTTGTTTTTATATCACTGTCTCCAATCTAATTCTTTACACTTATCTTCATCTAATTTACCTGATCGCGTTTCATTTGGTTGGGAAGAATCTATAATTTTATGCAATTCAAATTACCAAAAAAGAGAAAATGGAGAAAAGCCCAACGTCGCAAGATGTTTTATACGAAATTGTACAGTATTGTGTTTGATATTGCTTCTTTGCTAAACATTGCTGTTGTGACATTGGTACAATTCTTTCTGTAAATGATGAATCGATGCTCTATTGTATATACAATGTATATGTGCTGAATAATGTGTAAAGAAATGTTTCTTCGTTTTTTTTTAGGTCAACGACCTCACAAATGTGAAGAATGTGGCAAGGCTTTCAAGCATAAGCATCATTTAACAGAACACAAACGCCTGCACAGTGGTGAAAAGCCATTTCAGTGCAAAAAATGTCTCAAGAGGTTTTCACACTCAGGATCCTACAGCCAACACATGAATCACAGATACAATTATTGCAAACCCTACCATGAGTGATTTCCTACCTTTTTACTCCCTTTTTTCCCTATCTCCTACTCTTTTTGATTGTCCTGTATCTTTCACAATTGCTAAGTATATCTTCATTACATCATCAGCTCTATTCAATTTCATATGTGCTTTCAAAGTGAAGCATCATGACTTTTACAAGCTACTTTCTTTTTATCACCTCCCATCATGAGCTTTGTATAATATTTTTACAAAGCTGACATTGTTATGCTACTTTTAGCACGAGCAAAATTCATTTTAACGAATTGAAAAAGTAACAAAAAAATGTGCCAATTTTCTTCAATTAACAAACTGTCTATTTTTAAGTTTTCGCGTGAATGTACAAAAAAGAGAGGAAAAGATTATACTGTGCTATATATCTATTGATATGTTTGCGAATTATCATGTAGAATCACAAATTTTGTCTATATTGTTTAGATATATATTCTTTTTTATTTTTATTTTGAAGACTTTAAATATGAACATGCATGAATATATTTCATGTGTCTCTTGCTGTATGCCAAAAAAAAAAAATTATGTGCCAATGTTTACTAGAAGTATGGAGTTATTTTTCTTGACAGTGAAGAATGGGAAATTAAATAAAAGGAGTTTAAAAAAAAAGGGAAAAAAAGTTTTACTGTTTTCTCTCAATTTGGAAGGGAATTATTTCTTTATTTGTGATTCGAACAGCTAAAAACTGTAAAAGAAAAGAAAATCAAAGCTTCTGCAATTTTTGTATTGTTGACTTGTACTGTATGTCATGTTATGAAATATATCACTTTAGTCTAAACTATATCTAGTGTATGAAGACTTTATACTTTTGTATTTGTTTAATATTTAAAAGAAATATTGAACTTATATGTGTCCTATCTATAGGACCTTTTGCATGTACATAAAGTCATGAATGACAAACCAAAGATTGCGTATGTGTTTTGTCGCTTTTTTTGTGTGTTAAAATACTTCTTAAATGACTTATGTTTTAGTTTATAATGTAAGCTCTTTGAATATCATGAATGTTGCTATATCTTTTTATATAAAAAATATTTTAGTTATTTTGTTGATGTAACATTCCCTCTTACTTTTTGGAAGAATTTCTGATTTCAAAATATTATTTTAATATTTTGCTTTTTGTTTTCCTTGTGAGTAAACATAATTCTCATTTTGCTGAATTTTTTCGCTAGTTTAGTTTCTTGTCTTCTGTTTTTTTTTTATTAACACTGTATTAAAATTTCTTTTCTTATAACAAACAAGCAATAATGAAGTAAAAGTAATGTAATATTTTTATACATGACCACAATATATCGTTCAAATCTCACATATATGCTAATTTATTTTAAATTTTATATATAAAAAAGAAAAGAAGAAACAACCAAAAGTGTATTTAACCAAGATTTTTTTAACCAAGATTCTCAATATTAAATTGAAAATAATGCGCTTTACTTTTTTTTTTTTCTTTTCCAGAAATGGAATAGGCTTTTTTGTATTCCATCATACTATTAAATAGTGTGGTTATAAAATTTATAGTAATTTTAAATAATTACTGTATCTTTAAAATTTTGTCCTAAGAAATTGTTGAAATAATTTCTTTTTGTGCTTTCAAAAAGAAAGAAAATGTATAGCATTTTTTTTAAAAAAAATATTTTAATGCTTTCTGTTTAAATGATTCAACCATCATCTTGTGTTTTAATATATACCTTTCTATTCAATTTTAAAAATTAGTGAGTGATATATTGCAACGTTACTTCTCTGAACAGTCTGTTCAGAACTGGAAATTCTTCAGGGATGGTTCACGCTGCTTTAAAATTGTCGACAAGTACAATTTGTATATCTGTAAAAGGAATATTTTTCTGTACTAATGTTCTGGTCATAATAATTATGTACTGTGCTGATAATAGTAGTTATTTAGCTTCTGCAGTTTTGTACTAGTAATATTTTTTGAAGTCATTATTACTTTAGCCATTGTGCAAAAAAAAAAAAGCTAATTGTACTAACATTAACTGTGCTTCTATTTGCAACGAAATGCTCTTATAGCCGTTATCGTCCAAAAGGTGCTTTTGCCATGTCGACTCTTAAAAAAAATTATATGAAATATTCTCTAAATGACGTTTCTACCAACAACGGTGCTTTTTGTAGAGTAGATGCCAAAATAGTTTCTATAAGCATGTTTTTTTATTTTAAATAAACTTTCAGTGCTAGTCATATTTTTAAAGTCTCTTCTTTGTAAAGTTATTTTATTTCAGGCAGTAGTGTTTATCATAATCTTGAATTTGGCATAAAATGTAATTTTAAATTAAATGTTAAAATGCATAAAACATTTTTTTAAAATTTTGCATTTTAAGTGTTATTTTTTAAATGTTAGCTCTTATTCAATCATACTACAATAATAATCATAATTATTTAAATTTGAGTTCATTCCTATCTTATAGCAGTTGTATTGTTTTTTACATAAGAAATTTTAATTGAAATTGCGAGCAATGAATAGTTTTTTAAAATTCAGTATATGCACTCGTACTACTGCCTGAAACTGATTTTAAAATATTTTTATCCTTTTATTGAAGGCTTGATGTTTTTATAGGCTTCTTAAGCAAAATTTATACAAAATATTTAAACATTTTCTAAAATTATTATCGTTAATGTTGTTCTCTATATAATGTATACATAAATGGTTATTGCATTTTATTGATGTTTTTGATGCAATTCGGCATTTAAAATTTTTTTCATTTTTTGTAATTTAATTATTTTTTTGTGATTATTTTTTAACATAAACTTGGAAAAGAAAATTGTAAAGGTAGTACTTGTTCTCAGATATTCTTTTTAAAAAGAACTTGAATTTGTTAATAACTGAAATATTCATGATCCTAAAAAGTTCTTAAAATTTGATTATCAATCATCATCAAGTCTTCAATAAAAATGACATCGAACTTCGAAGATACGTAACAGCAATAAGTTTACTATCCAATATATTAATTTATATAATTACCAAAGATTTATTTTTAGCATAAAGTGTTCATTTTTCTCATAGTGAGCTTCCAGAACAGAAAGCCAAATGAAAAAAAAGTCTAGTTTTATATATTATAGTATTTCGAGTTACTATTTGTTTGTTACGTCCTTTACGTTGCACTTTGTTGAAGAATCTCACATAAAGGCACTTTGTAAACTGGTTGTTGACAAAGACAGTCCAGAGTTGTTTTCATGAAGTGGAAAACAACTCCTGTTTCACTCGTTATTAAGTCACACATTTACATTGCGGTTATATAAAGTAAAAAAAAAAGAAAGAAAACATGTCCTGCTTGCCTGCCAACTGATGATACTTGTTCATTTCCTCTTTATGTCTGTACTCTTACAAAATCTCTTCAGTGAAGTTGTTGTATTTTCCTACCCTAGTAACCATACCGTGTGTCTTTGTAAATATATATATGATATATATATATATTTCTGTCTTTCCTCCCATTCCAGTCCTTTTCAGTAAATCTAAATGTTTTCTATTTTATTACGAAGTAGAATTTTTCTCGATTTCGTCCCTTCTTCATGAATTTTCAAATGTGTGATCCATACTCCCTTACATACCAAATAAGTGTATCATTTTCAACTACCCATTTCTCTATTACTCCCTTTCCCCTTCCACTGTTCGGGACGTCCACTGATAAGTACGATGTTTGCTGCTGTTTAACTTTTTTCAGTTTGGAACAAAGGTTGTAGCATCTTTTGAAAAGAGTTGCAATGAATACCAAAGATATTTCACGGGTGTGTTATGTGCAATTCTTGATTATTATTGTTTTTTTCCTGTTATATCGCATTGTTAATTTCTTCCAGTTGTATCACATCACTTGCAAATCTTTGATTTCTCTTTAGTTGTACATTATTGCTGAGGCAATACATACGCTTTTCATTTACAATTAATTCTCTGCAAATTAAAATTTCCTAAACCATAAAGAAATGAAGAGTATTACTTACAGTAGTTGAATGATTTAAAAAAAAAACAATATAAATTTTTTTTATGTGCAATATACTTCACTAACATGGATTTCAGTTTTTTTTTTTTTTTTTTTTTTTTGATGCGAGGTATTAGCGTTTAGGATAAAAGCGTGCATGAAGGAATAAAATTCTCTAGTCAAAAGAATTCATTTTCAATCATGTCTCTACAACCTTTGTTCCAAATACCTATTGAAGGTGCTAATTAAGTACTGTACAGTTTTCGCCTTACATGGTACTACTTGCACTGATGACGACTACACATTTTCTCAAAATAAGCATTTTATCAAAATGTACCCAAACTCTCTTTTTATGTGATATGTGTCTTATACCTATTGACCTTTTTATTGTCGACGTGTATCGTAATGTAAACTTTTAATTGTTTAATATTGTTGCATTCAGATAAGATTCCTTAAGAAAAAATTCGATTTGATTGCGTCATTGGTTAATTTTCTTGTATTTCGGATTTACGCACATTTAACAGAATTGTATTTTGTTAAGTTAAAAATGTATAATTAATATCTCAAGCGCGTTGTAAAGGTTTTGAAAAAATTTAGTATGGATGTTTTTATACTGTGTTTAGGAATAAAATTAAGTTTAAGCTACGTGCAAAAGCGGATAATTCTAAAATACTTCCTTTTGGATGAAATAAAAAGTGTTATTTGCTTCTAAAGAATCGATATACAAAATGTATAAATTTACAAGAATTGTTAATATTTAGATTTGAATCAACATATGCCAAAATAAATTCGCAAAGTTGCCTACACTTATACTTATAAGTGTGATAATTTGAAATGTGAACGTGCGTTTGCTATGAATGTAATTTATAACTTTTAATACATTTTTTTTATGCAAATGAGGTTGGAAACATAACGTGATTTTAAAACATTCTGATATTTTACCTTCAAATTTGATTGCTATTTCTCGTCTCTTATCTGAATGCAATATTTTTTTTTCCTCCATATTGTATCATCTAATAAATTTTTATTGAATTTCTATAATAAAACAAAATCGATTTTTTACAAATCTGCACAACTTTCCGTAGTAATTTTTCCTCTGAATAATAATGAATGGTTATTAATATCAGACTGGAGATTGTAAAACAGCCAGAAAATTGTAACAGTAATTGGGTATAATTATATGTAACTGTGATTTGGATTACTTTTACTTGTTGTTTTTAGAAAACGTAGAGTTGAATGAACAGCATTTGATTACAACTTTTAAGTTATAATCTCAATTGCCTGGGTTCTCAAATCGTTTCATAAACTAAATGTTTTCGAATTACATTCATTATAATTGAAGTTTAGTGACTATCTGGTGAGAACCAAAATATGAAGTTATAAATAAAAATTGAAAATCGAAACCAATTTTATTACTCAATACATATCTTATAAAATAGTATTCTTAAAAACGAAATTCAAAAAATTGTATTCAACAGCTTTATGTAGATCATTAAAATATTTATTTCCTTAACATTTAATTATTACTATTTCATGAAATATTTCTCATGAATATTTATGAATTCTGATTTTTTATAATGTAACAGTATTCAACTTAAAATCAATAATCGATTACATATCATGTGCTCAATATTATAAATGCTTTAGCATTCTATAGAAATTGCTCAGTTTATATTTTGACTTTGGAACTGCATTATATTTCCAAAAATGAAACACCAAGGCGTAATTCAAATCACAGACGAAAACTTCCCAATCTAAATCTACGAATTTTATATCTCTCGAATCCACTTACTGTGCTGTTATTATTTCCGAACCTTTTACCAAATTCCTGCACCGTTTTTTGGCCTCATATGTCAAAAGAATCAAAAGAACCCGAATCCTATTTTTTTTTCAGCTTTGACATTTTTGTTTAGCTGTATTCATATGGGGCATCCATTGCCCGTGTACTGCTTTGTGATATCTAACACAGCTTATACGAAGTGGAAGGTGGTCATAGATGAATCTATAATAATAATACAAAGCTGAGCTTCCTTCTTAAACACGATTTGGTGGAACCGATGGCATCGTCCAAAAAACGCCCACTCCAGTGCATCGAAGAATGGAATGGACTTAAAATAGTAATTGTTTCGGGCGTTCATATTATTCTTCTTGGCATTACTGTACATATATACATATAATATATATTATGATGCCTGTATATCTCCTCTTATTGTGCTTTTCTTCCATGTCTCTTCAAGGTGTATAAGAATCTCCTCTTCCGATACCTTTTGTCTTAATATGAAATTATGTAAGATTGAGAGAAGGAAAAAAAAGCTTTTGAAATAAATTTATCGCGCATATTTATTTTGTGTCTTGTCTCGTTATTTTGCCTTGGTTGTTTGTTTCTCTCGAATTTATGTTTGGTATTATTTTGTATAATTGGGCATACAGGAAGAAATAACTACATATAACTTTATTAGATAGTCCTTAATGTCTTCATGAAACAATAACATTTAATACAAATCTTTGTGAATCTTTTTAATGAAACAATAAAAATTAATACAAATATTTGTAAGTGACATTGCACCGAAGTAAGCAAATCAAGATAATTCACCGAAGATTTCCAGGAAACCGACTATGAGCATATTTGGAATACTGCGTAACAATACCTGCCTAAGTTCCGTTTACGAGTCAGATCCTTATGTATTCGAAGTGGTACAAACAAATTCTTATGTTTATTTAATATAACGTGTTATCTCTGTGAGCCAGATTTGAGTCACCACGAACACAAGTGACACAAAATAAGCAATGCTTTTTTTCTAATTATTTTAATAATTAAAGAAGGAATGAAGTAGGATTTTTTTTTTTTTTTTTTTAAAAAAAGTTAGTTTGATAAAAGTAAAGCAATAATGTGTAATAAGGTAAGAATGGTATAATTTTTTAGAAAAATTGGTGTGTTTAAAAATAATTCTGCGATTTCTCCAGTTATCTTCTATCAAAATACTCCGATTGTCTTGAAAAGTAGAACATGAATACCGCCAATATTCAAAAGTTAATATGAGTATAAGGCTTAAATTTTAAATATTAGATATTTTTTTGTGTTCCATGTAATCATACAATTCAGATATCTTGGAAGTTTTTTAAAAGGACAAAACGATTAATGATGAAGAAAGAAGAGGAAAATGAAAGTTTATAAAAACTTCGAAAGGATGGGGTATGATAAACCAGGGCTTCGATTGAAGTTTGCCATTTCTTATAGCTGTTATCATAAACACTTTTGACTTCCCCATCCATATATTTGTTTTACGGAATGAAGGCTGAAGCAAAATTTAGGAGGAGGGAGAGGGAGATTGTTAAGAATATACTTTGACGATTTGCGAATTATTGAAGTAAAAGTTTGATGTTCGGGTTTTTACGTTTTTTCTTAACGATTAAATTATCTGAAAAAGCTTCTTCTGATTAAATAATTTGAAATTAAGTGTGATATAATGTGAGTATAAGTTTTCCTTTTATTTAATATTTCCAAAACTGTTTGGGAAAAAAAAAAGAATTTTGCGTTTCCTGAGCCCAATTTTCGGTCGCATGTGTATGAGAAGCATAAAATTGATGGGACTCGCTTTTATAAAATGTTACAACCTCGTTATAGTGAGGACTGAACCGACATATTTTTGAAAATATGAAGTGCATTAACAAGATTCGATGTGGCATGCATTACCGTACGACTAGTGTAGCGAGGTGAGAGATAGGACTTGTAACCCCCCCCCCCCCCCAGAGGTCACTTTATACTGAAATTTAAAACAAATATTATGCTGAATTTCATTTTTTCTGAAAAAAATTCGTATTTTCGGAATCCCGTATTCCACATTAACATTATTTTCACCTTGAAAATAAAAAATGGAAATTTGAAATTAGATACGTATTGAAACGGGGGGGAGGGGGAATTATAAAAAAAAAAACTTCGCTACACCCCTTTTTTAAGACTAAATGAACTATCGAGTTTTAAGGGACTTAGATGAATGGTACTGGATTCCTGCATATACACTATACTACTAATATAAATTAGCAAGTAAAAATTGTTTAATATGTGCCGCAATTAAAGAATTGTGAAAATTCACATTTTCTTTTGTATATATGTGTTTCTTTTTTTTTTTTCCCCTTGCGACCCCGTTTTTCTTAACTCTTTTTCGTGACCGAGTAAAAACTCATTGCCTGTTCTGAGATTTGTAGGCAAAATATTTAGATGTCAATATTATTCTCATGTACTTATTAATTATTAATGGCAATTATTTCTGTTATAATTTCATATAAGTAACTCTTTATTACTTATATGAAAATACAACAGAAATAATTGCGAAGAGTAAATTTTAATAAGATCACATTCATAAATGAGAAGTGTGAAGTTGTTTATTCTGCGTTTAGTGGAAAAGACGCTAACTTAATTCTCAGATCCATTTTCTATTACCGATCTATCTCTGTATTTATTTTTTTGGAAAACCAGTATTAAGAACTGGCTTCACACTTAAAGGTCGGCGCAAAAGGCGTCAGAAATTGTACAGCTTTATTTTTGATAAAACTGGATACTAGTGACGACAACACAGCGAAAAATTCAAAGATATTTTCTCGTCTTGGAGTGATGTGTCACACGACAATCAGAAAATATTCCTTAAAAATTAGTCCCCATGCCTAGCAAATGTTCCTTGATGGCAGCTGAAATCTCATCCGGCAATGAACTCGCTTTAAACTCATTCTGCAGTTTTGTTAGCTTTATAAATTATTTGTAATTACCAGCTTACGCGCGACGTTTTTTCGCAGCAACTACAACCTTCTCTTGCACTTTGAAAACAGTAACATTGTTATTTTGTAAAGTGAACGTTATATTATTCAATAAAAAAATATATCACTCAAAGATATTCCGCTTCGCTTTACGAATTTGAAGCTACTGTAAATAATGCTAGTGCATTTTTACAAATCTGAAAATAATTAACTCAGCATATATACTTCTCTTAAAGTGGTTTTTCTGATATCATGAAACGAAGGCGGGGCGGTACCGAATCACGACCCACCATTTGGAAAATCCTTTCTTATTGTATCTATAAATCTACCAATTTTAATCATTCATTGAAAATCAGCATCTTTCATTATATACCATAACAATTTTGGGGATGGCATAATGTTTTTTGATCAGCCAATAAATTGCCTTCACGTTTCCATTTAAAAAAAACGTCGCTTAATCAATTTAAGTTAGAAGCTACACAAAGTAATACTAGTGCTTTTTCACAAATCTGAAAACAATAGACACTGCGTATATAATTCTCTTAAAATGCTTTGAGATAAGAAATAATAGTTACTAGATTTTAAATGGGAAAATTGTAATTGAAATGTATATCATGTAATAAGTGTAAGAGAGGAAATGGTAAATTGGAGTGTCTACTGTACATATTTGCATACCGAAGGTAAAAATGCACCTCATCCATTTTCTTAAAAAAAGTAATGGGTAAAATTTTAAAAAGCAATGTTTAAAAGAGGTATAATTTACAAATCAGCAGTCCAAGGAATAAAATGTACCATGGTTTATTGAAAAATATTAATTAACTAACAAGTTGCTAATGAAGAACACACACAAAAAAACTTTTAAGCTGTTTCGCAGTAAAATTTCAAAAATGGAAATAATGCCTGTTGCCTCCGACATTCACATATCTATATATAAGCGAAATACCACTGACTGACTCATCACGAGATCTCAAAGACTATACAACCGATTGACTTGAAATTTAGCGTATTTACTCATTTTGCGATGTAGACGCTCACTAAGAACGGATTTTACGGAAGTCTTATCCGAAATGTAATTTTCATCCGTTAATCTACTCTTATCCATCGGTTATGTAGTTAAATTTTGGCGACTTTATCGCCAAAAATGATATGACCGATGCCTAACAGTGTAGCAGCACACACGCAAGACAATCTTCGTTTACATGAACACCTCGCTACATGCATGAACGAACTGAAGAGGCTATGGCTTACGTAAGATATTTTGGACGTCCCGACTTGCACGACTTATTTTTGAATTGCAGTCACTTGCAATCCTAAATGGTCAGAAATCAAAATGTCTTGAGGCAAGGACAAAAATCTTATGATAGACACGATGTCATTACGAGGGTATTTCGTTTGAAAGTTAAGCACATGAATCTTCTGACAAAAGGTTGCATCTTTGGCAATTCTAGGTGTAATATGTATACGGTGGAATGAATTTTATCCATATTATATATATATATATATATGGGGTGACTTTTTACTAAAATGTTTTATATTTCTCATATATTTGAATGTTGAGGCTAACCATTATTACAGACAATCAATTTCTTAAAATTTTAAATTTAGATAATCATTAAAGTTTTAAAAATTGAAAATTTTCTTGATATCTTACGTATAGGTTCCAAAATATTATATTATCGTCTGTCCAGCGAAGCGGACGGGTATCAGCTTGTATAAAGATATAGCAGATGGGACGTATAATTTTATTTTTATTTTTTATTAAAGTCAATTTTTAAATAATATTCTGAGTAAATGTAAGTGAACCTCAAATAAGTTCCTTAGGAAAGATTGATTAATAAATAAAATAGCTAAGTGAAAGTTAAAAATTTCAAACCAATAGGAGCGAAGCCCGAAATACTTTAATTAAAAAATTCTTTTGGAGTTCATAATTTTTTTAAAAAAAAGTATTGTTTTTTTTTTAAAAAAATGGAGTTTTTAAAATTACAATTATTAATTTTTGCTTAATGCAGCTGTTGCTAAGCTTAACGAAAATTAAAATTCAATAATAATGACCATTACATTTAATTTCTTTGCACTAGTGAATTTAAAACTTTAACAATCTAGATACTAAACATGAAATATTGTTAATGAGTAATAATATTTTTAACAAAAATACATAATGTACATATATATCAATAAAAATCAAAATTTTAGAAAAATATCTAAAATATATCTTTTTTAAAGGAACAAACAAATGAATTAATATATTGATTCTCCCAAAAAATTATGAGGAATAATTAATAATAATTCAAACACACGCATAGATCGTGACGCAATTTGCGTCAGATCTTTGCTTAGCGGAACA